>VZRZ01007143.1:326803-434635 GCA_013398175.1 Climacteris rufus | reverse complement strand
AAAAAAAAAAAAAAGCATTGAAAAGAAGCCTGCACAGTAGCATTTGGCTCTCACTTAGCAGTGAAGCAGGGGCTGAGACCACACCTGTGAAATCAGACCTGAGCTATAACTTCCTGTCACATTTACTTCTCATTTGTTGCTTGTCCTCAAAACCATGATGAGGACAATCTGAATGACCGTGTTCAATGTTTCTTCATTGTTCTCCTTTTCTTGATCAGCATCAGCCTTATAGTATCACAAATATGGTACCTTGTGGGCTTCAAGGCAGACTGATTAACACCAAAAAACAACTGGAGTTCACAGGTCATAAAATGAGGCATGTGACTTGATCCTCAAGTCTCTTGCCTGTGCTAAGCCTGGCTTAGGGACATTATTTTTTTTTAATATTTCATGATACTGCAGAAATATCCATTATTAAAGGAACTGCTCAATTAAATTGCCCATTTCTTTCCTTGGCACTGTCCCTTGCCCAGCATCTTTTATTCTCAGTAGCCTAAATCAATTTTTCAACCTTTCTTGACCACAAACACAACACGTACTCAATATTTCAAAATTTTCACCAACTGAAGCAGTCAGAATTTTTATATCCTTCCATATATTTCATAACTGCATGCTTTTTGGGAAGTTCCAATCATGTCTAGATTTTCTTATACTCTCCATCCTGCCTATTGTTACATCCAAAGCCAGTGCTTTCTGTGCTGTTGCCAAATAACCAGTGAATAAGATTTGTATTTTTGTGCCGGCTCTGGTCAGTTCACTGACTATTTTATTTTCTGTCTCTTGCACAAAGTTTATAAACTCCCAGTGCTAAAGCTAAAAGCCTATTCCTTAGGCCTCTGCCAATTGTAGTCAGCCCCTGAATACACTATATGACTCATCTTACTACCGTGCTACCTTTAATCCACATACCAACAGGTTAGTTGTATTTAAGGACAGAGACTACTGCAGACTGTGATTTTGAGTACTTAAAGGACTATCATCTTATAAGGGGTCTGTGTTAAGCAAGGCTATTATTTGAAGTAAACAAGTGCTTGAAAGGAAGGCACACTGAAGTAGAAACAAAGCCTACACTTCTTCCCTGTTTTTTAAAGAAATTTTTAAAAGCCTTTGTCACAGACAAAACCACACAGTTATTTTCTCACAGCTGTAATTACAGCTCACTGTCACACTAGCTGAACAACCTCGTCTCGCTGGAGGAGAAATATTAGAAGAACCTATACTATGCCTAGTGCTTTTATTCTCTATTTTATCCTCATCCCTGAAGTAGTCTGACCTACAAGAACTGCTGCTGTATTTCTTACTGCAAGGTAAGCTGGAAACCTTGATCTTTTCAGATGAAACCAAGCGGCAACCTATTTATACAGTCTAAACCACACCAACCGAAGATTCAGTGATAGACTTTGTGAAACAGAAAAGGTTGCAGCAGCATCACAGCTTCCTGTGATTTCCACCTAATTTAAAATGAAGGCATACACCCCTTCAGCAGGGGTTTTCAAGCATTTTCAGTACACAGAGGCAATTTTGCATTGTTAATCTGTATGATCAGTGAGTTTCATAACAACTTCACCCTGAAACTGGGGAAAAGGCTACAGCACCAGGTTCTGTGCTGAAGATAGTGCAGACGATAGGTCCATATGGGCTTTATTGTGCCTGCTCATGGATATAGCAAGTGGGTCAGAAAGACTAACAAAATATTAAGTAGTTTAATGTCCTTGATCACAAATGAACTATGATTTCACCTGCTGGGAGTTAAGCAAACCAAATGTTTTCCAAACCTTTTCTGAAACTTATAGTTTGACTTTGTGGCTACTGTAAAAAACAACTCACTCTGGTTATCTCAAGAGACAAACTCAAAAGATACTGACATCTTCGGTTTCACGTTTGTTATGGGAATATAAAAAGACAGTAACTTTCTTCTACATTTCAGGACTCTGCAAAACACCGTGTCGTGTTTTGCACAAAAGTTTTGCACTGAGAAATGGAAAGAGCTCATACTGGCTTGCACCTGGCAGGAAAATGCAGAGACATGATCACAATCTGGAGGTACTGTGTTTTTCCAGATGCCATTTTTGTGCTCGTTACCAAAAAGCTCCAGGACACTCCAAAGCTTGTTTTGCTTCCATGTCCAGAAGACAGAGGTTGTTGCTCATTTTTTTTAAACAGAGACTTCTTCTTTTTTTTTCTGTTATACTAAGTGGAGATTTGAAAAACATCTCTGAGCATATGGGAATTTCAAATTTATCTTGATGTAATTTGTGAAATATGGACTATGTTCTGATCCAGACAGAAGCTAGAAGACCTTACAAAAGACTATTGAAATCAATCTGTTTTATCTCAACAAGGCACGAAAACATCTGTTCTTTGTTGGCCAAGACACAGCAAATAAACATTATTATTAGGTAAGCATCCTATTGTGCCTGTCATCATTCATGTCAATCTCTGCATAAATTAGGACTCTAAATGCAACAACAGGGAAAGAATTAATTTCTGAGAAGCGTGGGCCAAAACAACATTTATGCCTGTCAACCACCACCACAATCTCACATCATGCTTTAACTCAGGCTTAAAGAAAAAGCATCCAACAAGCTTAAAATAATTTAGCAACACTTCCATATTGTTAACATCTTAAAGTTTTCTCAAACAGACACAGACCCTAGTTAAAAAATTAACAAAGGTTTTTCTGCATAAAGTTGAAGGAAAATTTACAGGACTAAACCTCTGCATATTCTGAAAGTCTCATCCTCAGTACACACAATCTGATCCTAGCTATTCAACCTTAGAAACTAATGACATAGGTGAATATTCACAGGTACCCTTGACTACCCTGAATGTGCAGAGGCTACAAGATCTTTGACTGTTTAACAAAGACCACTAGCAATAAACCACCACAAAGGTCCTTTTGTGAGATTAAGATCATTTTACTCAATTCAGACCTCTACGTGACACAGGAAAGTACAGCAGAAAATGAGTTACTTTTCTTTTCAGTACAGAGCAGAGCACTATAAAAGCAGCTTTTACATTTATTTCAAAATCTCAGGGTTTCTTCTGACACTGCAGCAGAGTGAAGTTTAAAAGAGGCCCTTTATACAGTCATTTGTCAGTCCAGGTGGCCTGGCCATGCAATGATTCTGCAACATTTTTTCTCAGGCTGTCCCTTCCTTGTACTTTAACATTTCAATTCACACTTGAGGCTCAATGACAAAGTACTTGCCTACCATTGCTTCCCGTCTGCTTTTTTTTGGACCTTTGATTTTGGAAATTCCTAATCAGTTTTGAAAGAGCACACTACTTCGGTAGCTTTGGCTTTCATGTTTCTCAAAGGAATATTCTGTTTCTTAATGTAGTATGTAGGACATAGCACAAATTAAGTAAATATATTATCTGAGCAACTTCCTAAATTAAATAAATCCCAGTAACTGCTTGCTTATACTGAGGATACTAAGATTCAAGCTTCAAACTCATGTGCCAGTGACAGTTTTCTGGGAAGGCAGAACATCTTTCAACATAGTTTCTTGATGGCAGCATTTACCCAGGAAGCAGGAAATGTAAATTCTAGGATGTCATCGACCAGCTGGGGTCTGATCTCAGTACCCAGACAAAAGGTCAAAACCCGAGTCTCGTCACACCTACTTCTGCTGGAGTTGGGTCACTATGAACACGGAAGGCAGATTCAGAGGACTAAAAGGAAAAAAAAAAATAGTAAAGCCTCACATTACACAGGGCACTGAGGTTTAGTAGTATTCCACGTCCATGACAATGCTTTAAAAACTTCCAAGGATTTAAGGTGTTTGACACCTTTTATGATTCTTCAGTGTTGGATCCTAAGATCTGGTTATTCTGGGAAAATTCAGATAGTTTTAATACATCCCTAAGTTGCCTCTTTGATTACCAGCCCACAGAAAATGACCCAAAGCCATCCAAGCAGCTCACAGAACTCCTTGCAGTAACAACTACACAGGACACTGGAGTCATCACTTCTCATTTTTAGAACAAAGAATAACTTCTTGCACATAGCAACCATGATTTTGGGAACTTGTGTGTTTCTTTGGTTACTTTCATTATGTGATATTAAACCAGTTTCAACTTCATTCATCTCAAATTTGAGTCATCTCCCACATCTCCATGGATGAAGCCTTTCATGCTTCTTTGTATTCCGCCTTGATGGCCATTTGCTCTCTGTATTTACTGCATGTGTGAGCCTAGCCTTTACTTCAGGAAGGAAGAGACAATGAGGAGGAAAGGAGAGACAATGCACTGTGCAGGCTTTAGCCACTTGACTGAGTCTGTGCTAGTACTTCAGCAAGGACAATAGCAAGCAGAACGATTTTGAGGAATCTTGAAACTGTACATGGCTCCATGTTAGGAACTGCTGGCACATTGCAATGCTGGTGCTGGTGGCTTTTCACTGCCTCAGAGAGTGAAATATTTCCCTCTTCAAGTGTCCGAGGTCAGGAATACTTCTATTCTTCCACTGCACATTTTTTTTATGATTTTGTTCTCCCTCTGGGTCAGGTTTTCACAGTCGCCTCAGTTTCCTTTCTTCTGTCTTGCATGGGCATAAGAAAAGGATATTGGAGCAGTACTTGTCTGGGGTAACAGGGCTGGTTAACCCTCTGGGGTAACCCTCTGAAAACGAAGCTGGCATTCCCTGACACTGTGTGAAATAAGAGAGGAGAAAGAGCTGCACAATGAAACCATCTGTCTCTTCTGATTTCATACTAAAAAGCACATTCTAATATTGTCTTTTGCCTACAAGACCCTCAAGAGATACTATTACTGGAGAATATTTCTGATCTGCTTCTCACACACCATATTCCCTCTGCATACTTTCCCCTGACCTTGCCAGGAAGAACTTCCTAGAAATTTTTCAATCACGAGCCATTGCAAAAGCTTTTTAGATCACCACGGTCAGCTACAGTTACAGAAATTATGTGACTCTCAGAGTACTTGACCAACACTGGCAGAGTTCCCTTTTGCAGAATAACCAAAGGCAGCTATACTATCTTCTAGCCAAGGGGGATGCTCCCAGGAAAGACTCCTTTGCAGGCTCAGTATGCTACAATGCCAGGATTCATAATGGCATTTGCACCAGTCATGTTTAGTGTACAGGGGAAACTGGACTCAAAGATCTTAACAAGGATTATAAAATTCTGATGGACATGGATCCCGTTGTCCCAAACACGGCAACTCCATGAAAATAAGTATTCCTCCAGCCAAATGGCAACAACACATTTCTGATCAGGGTAAAAAACATCCACTCAAAACATAAATATTATTCTGGGCAGTACAGAATGGGGCTTTCGCATTCCACAACCCTAAGTTGAGTTACTCATCTCATCTGTCAAAAAATTAATCTAGACTTCTAGAGTAATCTTCTCAACACCCTTTACAGATAATAGAAGATTTTTCAACAGTCAAAATTGTTTAATGCCAGACAGATGTCTAAGAGGCAAGATGCATCAGGCATGCTGTTTCCACAAAATGTGGTGACCAGACAGTCAGCTTTATGTAACAGACCCAGCACTTTGATTGCCAGTTAGTTGAATGCCATTTCCTCACAGGGAAAGCTAAGAATGTTACAATTCTGTTGCATGTAGCTTATATTCCACTTTCCAATATGTCAGAAGAAAAAATAGGGCAATTTGAGCATTAAGAAATCAGACCCAGTGAACATTTTCAAGCCTTATTTATTTACCTTGTTGTTCATAGGTAGGAATTAACAGTGGGTGACAAAAAAGAAAAAGGTGGTTTAGATCTGAAAGAGATGGAGCTATGCAATACAGATGGAGGCACTCAAAAGGATCTGAGAAACAGCATTTCTCTACACATTTCTCTGCCATTTATAGTGCTGGATGGATAATTCCATGTATCTGAAGTAAAGGGAGAAACTTAGGACATACAGACATGGAGTCTTATCAAGCACTCCCTGAAACAGTGTAGTGAAAACCAATACAATTTCCTTTTGAGATTTTCCTTATCCAAATATATTGGTCTCCCAGACAACAATGATTCCTTAACAAGGACAGTAAGTGAAAGGGTATCAAAGTAGGAAAAAATATAAAATAATCTTTAAATAAAAATTTAGTTCACTCTTACTTTACAGAATATTTGAAAGCACCATAGCATTTTACTCTCAGTTCTAAAAATGACCAAGAAGAGACTGGAATGATTTTAGCTTGTAATGTATGGGAAACTTTGTGAAGAAATGGATGCAAGCTAAGCAAAAGCAAAGTAATATTTTGTACACCACAACTATAATCACAATCTGGCATTGGTTTATTCAAATTTTGCTTTCTTGGAAGCAAAGTTTACATGTTTGTAAACATCAAATTAAACATTGCTTAATTTTACAATTTTCTAAACAAATACTTTCGTACCCTGAAGGGCATATGCAGACCCATCTATTTGTGTCACAGTTCTCCTGTTGATCTGTGCTTCAATATTTTTTTAAACAATTGGTTTCTGTACAATTGTAGTGGAGCTTAAAAATTTCTTCCAATATTGTGCAAGTCATAGGCAAGGCCATTTTGAAGTGTGCACTTCCTTACTTTTTTTTTTTTTTTTGATCAGTACTTAACTAATGCAACTGTAAAACTATACATTTTCAGGAAAATGTTTAGACTTTGGTCCTGTATTTAAAGACCTTCTATAATCAAGTCGTTTATATGAATTTGAATCACAAGCATGTACACAACAAAACCACTATACCAACGTTTCTTTGTATATGCATAAAAAGTATGTCTTCTACTTACACTGAAACATACAAAAAATAAACTACAAAAATTGTTTACACTTGATTTCAGCAAAAAAAGCTTTCTTCAAGAAAAAGGATTCTTCTTTTTTTCAGCCATCAAAAAAGGAATGCAAGTAAACAATAAATACATGTGCTTTCTCCATATAGACATATTTACACTTGAGTCTTTGGCTTATGTTTAAGTTTCTTTATAAAGATCTTTATGTGATCCAGCCATCATTGCACATTAAAACAAAATAAGCCAGTTTTTCTTTTACTATATATAATATATATATGCAACACTTGAAACGTATAAAGAATGAACCTTACTATCAATTTGCACTGTTATTGTACTTTAACAATGTATCAAAAGAAAAAAATTGATACCATATAGGAAATATTGATACATGCAACAGATGGTTGCTCTACTGCATTTGAGAGACGGCTGCATATACACACACAAAAAGGTCCTAATTGGCGCAAATCTCTTCTGACTCTGGACTTCATTAAATAGTATTTATGTGGCACTAAATGCTGATACTGTATACAAGCATAGAAACAGATTGAGTTCTTTTATTAAGATACACAACTTCATAAGAAAAATACTTTGCATTTTAAAATTTAAAATCCCTCCCACCCCCCTCTTCCCCTAAAATCTTTCTTCACAGGATCAGGAACTGTTGTCAAAACAGCTTATTGAGATTCATATATTTGGTGAACTCCACATCCCTTCCGACTAAGAGGATTCCAGGTACTCCAGTGCAACATCATAGCAGAAACGATATTGCTCCTTTAAGGGGAAACAGAAACAGAAATTAAGATCTAAAATCTTAGCAACAATATCTACCACCAAGCATGCACTTTGCTAACAAGTAAACCAGACAGGCTTGCATTTTCTATTTTCCCCCGCTATTACACAAGTGTATTACCAGCTCTGCTTTAAAAACTCACCCTAACCAATGAAATGGAAAAAAACCCTGACCATGGAATGCAATGATGTGCTTCTCTGATTTTTTCCAGCTTCTGAACTGTTTTATCAAACACGAAATTCTTGCCTCTCAGTCAGAGCATTCTTGCAGTGAAAGCACCTCGACTCTGATATACCACTTGTGTTAGCTGATACTGAGCAGTGACTGGTGCCTGCTGCTTGGGCAGCCAGCACATGGATGGGGAATACTAAGCCATGACACGAAGCTGCTCAGAGCCCACAGTCCATTGGTACAGCCCAGTTGATGTAACATCCAAAAGATCAGATGCACATTTAAAAGAGAAGTTAAAGCTCAAAACCTAATTGTGGTTAGCATTTCACCT
Source organism: Climacteris rufus (assembly GCA_013398175.1). Classification (NCBI taxonomy): domain Eukaryota; kingdom Metazoa; phylum Chordata; class Aves; order Passeriformes; family Climacteridae; genus Climacteris; species Climacteris rufus. Next base: position 426,591 of record VZRZ01007143.1, on the reverse strand, counting down.
CAACAGGGCTGCTGTTGAGAGCTGATACTGGGAGAGACATAGGAGGAAGGAGAGAGGAGAGGGGAAGAAGAAGAAAAACCAAGGAAATTAATTTAATGTCTATTGTCCTGGTGGCTAAATGGAACAAATCTGCCTTTGTGATTTATTTCTGTTTGCAAAGAAAGACAGCATGATGCATTAGCAGGAAGTTGTGGGGATATCTTAAAGGCTTTATTGTGCTGCTCGTTCTTATCTGATTCTGCTGCTGAATGTAGGGCATATGACAGTGCTATATAGTGGTTTTCCTGGTTTGTTTTCTAACTGACTACTCAACAGCTTCTGGTGTTCAAGAGTTCTGAATAAAAATCCACATAACACAAATACAAAAATACAAAAATTTAGTACTTTCAGTTTAAAGCTGCAATGGAATTCAGGACTATTTTGAAACGAAATATAAGTTTGCAGGGCATTTATCAGAAACACACACAATCTACCCTGGCCTCCCTTTACAGTAGCACAAATAATTTTCCATGTGATCTGACCTGACCTGTTTTCTTGACAGCAGTGAACTGAAATTCAGGCAGCAATTCAATATGTTGTGTCTCAGATGTCTATGGCACAGGAGAATGCAAAGTATTTGTGGCAAAAGCAGCAATATATAGGCCAATGCCACTGCTGCTACAGGATGTTCTGTTGGTTAACATATTAACCATCTTCTTAACTTATGCGGTGGCAAGGGATGGAAGTAATGCACAATGATTAAGAAAATCATGCCACAGAAGCTATTTGATACTAACCAAACACTGACACCTGGAAAAAAGGGCAATATGGGAAGAGACAGCTACAGCCATTCTGCACAATATGCAAGTTCACAAGGTCAGAAGCAATTTCCACTACGCATAAACTGCAAAATGTTTTTAATTTCTGTTGGCATCCCTGATTTTTATGCTGTAGGTAGCCATCTGGCTGAAAAGTGGCACTGGCTGCTGGCAGTGTGAGAGTCAAATGGCAGGAACTCCCAAACACTATCTAAACTGCTTTTATTCACCTACAAAAAGGAAAAATACCCATGTGGGAGAATTTTTTAAAGGCTTTTCCACAACGCTCAGTTTTTGAGACTGAAGTGAACATTCAAATGGATATGCACTCATAATGCATGCATAAAGATTAACCAGAAGATTGAAGGTTATTTTGAGTTCTGGCAATGTACATACAGATATTTAGGCTTGCAGTTTTGTTAATTCAGGCTCATATTGTTTATATTAGCTTATTGTTTATATTATTTATTATTTAACTGTCAGACTTAATGATCTTAATGGTGGTTTTTTATCCAACTGAGAGGATTCTATGTATTCTTTTGCAACATACTAGATCCAAGTCTTTGATTTTAAAGTTCTGAGGTATCATTTTGACTATTACAAATCTGAGTAACAAAGATTATCATTATTTAATACAACTTTCAAAGCAGCAGACATAACTAAGGAGCAAAGTATTTATATACCCAGCTACAAATCTGCACTTTGCAGCTTGTTCCTACCAAGGAGAAATGCCTTGCTCTATAAAATTTCAAGACGGCTTTTGTGAGCACAGCCTGCTGCAACTTCCTTCCAAACACATTGGGTTATTTTGGGAGATTAAAGTGCATTCTGTTAACTCTGAATGTTTTCTGTGAAAAGCAAGCTATCACTACAAGAAAAATAGCGTAAAATGCTAAGCCTGTCCTCTCATGATGCTGAATCGAGTGCACCCTCAATATCTGTACTTTCTTCTTGTGGCCCATTGTAGGTTTGCACTGTTTTGTGGGTGTAGGACTGAAAACACAGCTCACACACCAGGACTGAAAACACAGCTCACACAGCAGGAGAGTCTCTGGCTCCCTGCCTGTTTGCAGTAGCCCTGAGGGGTTGGTGCTCACCGGAGTTTCTACCATGTTGGGCTTACTGTTCCGCAAGGTCTTCACAGCATGGAAAACGTCCACCACATTCTGCCTTTTTACCATCTCAACCACAATGCCGATGGCACAGAACATCCCGCTCCGGCCACCGCCGTTTCTGTATGCAAAAAAAAGAGAGAGCTACATGTCACTACAGCCTAAGAGAGCACCCAAACCCCATTTCTGTTCTTTCACTCTGTAAGAATGAGTGATTCCTGAGTCCCAGAGGGAGACCAGACTTAAGCAATCTGTTTGCAGCTCCAGTGGGTTTGGTTTAAGATATTTGCTTTTCCTGACCTTCCTCTCAATTACTGCTTTTGAATTCTGCCCTTATAGCCCATCACGCTGCCCAACCATGCTATAAATCTAAGTTACATATGCACTAGAAATAAAAAAAAATACCCAAGTTCACTGGCAAGTAGAACATTAGAAATAATAAAAACAAGTTCAATGCCAAGTACATTTTCCACTTAGTTCTGGAAAGACATCCACTTTAATTAACCTCTGATATGAGGATTATCTAGCCAGATATGCTAAGGCATCACTGATTCAATAACTTGTAGACCTTTGGGGCCACCTGTGAACTATTTTAATCTTAATTTCAATGAAATTTCAAAGGTATTTCTTCTTATTAAGTTTGAGGTGGGGTAGGCAGAAAGGAGTCACTAGTTAATTCTGAACATTTAAACAGAAGCCTTTTTTTAGAGTAAGGAGAAATGTATAACTCAAGTTCTAAGTTTTAAAGCTTATATCTAAATAAAGGAGACAGACTTTTTATTCTCGCTTAGGGAGAAAAATATGCTGCCTTTTTAAAACTCCCAAACCAGCTCCCATTTAAGTCAGCAACCAGCAGTCATTTACCAGCAATAGTTTTAGGATCATGTACTGTAATAGAACTTTTTTTCAGATTTCATAGATCCATAGTTTTCAGTTTAAACCCCTCAAAGTATTGCAGGTGATCCTTTTGGGAAAAAACGCAGCACACTATATGCAAAAGAGAAACCAAAAACACCAAACTATTTGGCACTCAGTATAAAAGACTTCCTTACCGAAACCAGGCCGAATAAATTGAACTGTATATGTCTTGTACCTGAAAATCATGCTGTTATGTACAGACACAGTATTACTGTAGTATCATGCCCAAAATACTCATTCCTTGACCTGACACAGAAAAATCCGAAAGTTGACCAAAACCTAGTCTACAGTGGTAGACAGAGGTGCTTCTTCTTCTTCTTTTTTTTTTTTTTTTAATGAAAGTAACAATTGCATGTGCAAAAGAAGGTATCCATAAGAATACTGCTTAAATTTAAACCAGGAATTAATTTAAGAATGTATTTGAAGAGCAGTAATTGACTTTCTCCAAATTACTCACAGACAATGGATGATGGTCCGGCCCTCGCCTTCTTCACATTCCTCTTGCCATTTTTCAACCTGGAGAATTAACTTCAAGAAAGATCTCTTGGAAGCTGGTACATCTCTGTGAGAAGCCCATCCCAAATACTGGAATTGCTGCACCATCAGATAGCCCTCTTGTGGCTGAGGGAAATCAAAGAGCTTTAGGTCAAAATGGCACTTTTACATCTTGGTTTAGAAAACCAAACCATAAAACTAACATGAAACCAAGGTGTTCATATCACGGACAGATTTTAACATGTGTATATGTTGCATGATAGGGCCTCCATGAGTTTGTACCACTTGAGCTCAAGGAAGATGTCAGAAAAGGAAAAAAAGGGAACTACATTGTAGACAACATCACAGTTTATCAACCACTAATGTAACCTACCCTGACTTCTAAACCGACAAATTCCCTAGATTCCATAGATTCTACATGCCAAGGTTGCTTAACATCAATAATCAATCTAAAATATCACTGTTAAATTCTTAGACTTGCAGAAATTGAGACAGATACCTTTGGCTCCCATGAACTGACCCCATTATAAATGAATAACAAATAATATTGGTGCACGAACATGACTACTGTCCTTGAAGTCTTCCTTTTTTGTCAGACTATGATAGTCACGACAGCCTTGCTGCCAGTCTCTGAGCCTTCCATGTGCTAGATGTGACACAGAGAGAGCTTTGAAAAGAATTAGACTGTCACAAGAAAGGCCTCAATAACAGGAAGAATAAATAGTCTACTTAGTTTCTTGCAGCTGAAGACGATAAGTAGGAATGTGGATTTTAGAAAAGGAAGAAGAGTACAGAGATTTTTAAAAGCAAGATGTATAGATAAAGGGCATGGGAAACAGGGAGAAGTAGAGGAGTAGAAAACCAAAACATCATAAACAAGAAGAAATGAAAAAAATAAAAACAAGAAAACCAAAAAGAGGAAAAAAAAAGGAAAGAAAAGGAAGTCTCAAAATGCAACAAAAGAGAACTATGGTGGTGTGATATTTGCCAGTGTGACCACACCTTAGTTTCCTGTAGTTTCCAAGAAGATCTGAAAATGCTTTTTGTAATTCTGAATATGAGCAAAATAAAAATTTGAGGAAAATACTGGCCACATGAAAACTGATCTGATCTTTGCCCACTGAAAAATGAAAATGTGACCAAAATAAAAGAAAACAAAAATCAAATAAAATACAAGAAAAATCTTTGTGTACAGAGTAATCAAATTTCCCCACAGTTATCTCTCAACATTAATGAGAGTTACAAATATACTCAAGATACACTAGCAATTGTAAGTCCAGTATTGGATGGAAGATACAAAGCAGTTGTGGTAAGTAAAATAGAGATTGCTGGCTAATAGAATGGTGGCAGAAGTGTCCGTATTTGTGTAGGCAACATAAATAAGCAACTCATAGAGATGAGCTAAATGAGGAAACACTGCGTGGTGAACAGGGTTGGAGAAGATGCTGCCAGAGTGTGAAACACTAAGGGACAGGAAAAAGACAAGATGGTGCAAGGCATGAAAGAACTGAAGAGAATGCAAGACTGGCATTGCTACTGAAGTTGAGAAAAAGATGATAAATGCAGGTCGAGACACAGTGGTGGCACAACCCTTCAGAGGCAGAGGAACTTTTGGAGTTTTTTCACACCCTGCTTTGCAGGGTACCACAATCCACCTTTTATGTTGTGGTTTTCACATCTTAGGCTGAGAAGGTTCTGGTTGTATAATCAGCCTCAGTGTTCCTGTTCCTGATTCATCATGGAAAATATCTTACCAAAGCTATGAACTAAATACCTGTTCATTACAGTACATGTTCATTACAGGGATATTTCTTCTACTGTACTGCAAACAAACAGAATACAAAATACTTCTCACACATCTACTCATCAGAGAGAATGCCACAGAACAGCACCCATTCACCTTAAAGCTCTCTCTGCTTAGTGTGTAGCTGTAGAAAAGTACTAAAAATTAGTATTAGATACCAATGCTTGACTCACTCTTTTCTGGGTAATGTCTTAAGAACATTAGCATTTTACTATTATTCAAAATTTAAAAGCACAAGAGCCTAGAGAGCATTAAAAATGACGTATTTTTCTGTCACATATTGTTACAATAATCCTTACTCTTGTTAGATTGCATATCCTGAAAATTCGGTTTATGACATCGCAGTCCATTGAACACGACATGCATTCGACTTGGATGGGGCCGTACCGCAGTATCCCTTCCTCGGGCCAGTATTGTGGGCAGCCCTGTGCCAGAGCAAAACAGCCATAATTAAATGGTAAGTTACAACTTGGGCATTGCTTTATTGCACTGAAGACATCTTAACTACCCTTTACTGACCAACTAGTGTTGATTAGCTGCTGTAAAGCAGAGAGTAAGTGTAAAGTCACCTCACTGCTCTACATTTTCATCACGTAGTAAACCCAGAGTGATTAAAGCATGCGACAGTACATGGAAAACTCGAGCTCCAAACTGACCTGTGCTAAGTCGACTTCATTTAACATCACAAGAGAAGTACAGCCATAGTCATACACTAATCTCCAGAAATCTTTCACAGTGTTTGGTAGAGGATGTTGTGTGACAATAAAAGCTGCTGGCTGCCTGTAGCTCTGTAAAGGCAAAAGATTTTATTAGTACTGGGAAGTACTTATCTTCTACTGAAACACTGCAACATAATAAAACACAAAAATAGAACAAAGCTGTGACATCAATTGCTCCACGTTTCAACAAATATGTTAAAGTTAAAAATACATTATCATCTCCAATAAGAACAAAGAGGTTACGCTGCTCAGGACTGCCTTCTGCTTGGTTACAGACCAAGCCCTGCTTTTACATTCAGATATGCTCCGGGCACTGAAGATATTCTTTGGGACTCTGTAGATCTGAGGCTCAGAAAACTCTGCTCGAGGCACTGTGTCCAGGAGACCGAGCAGGAAACATTGGCCCCATGTTGGAGAGAGAGGGTCAGAGGTTTCAGAAGATCACCCTATCCACAGCAGGTTATACATGAACTCTGTGACCGAACCGGGGACTAAACTCAATCCCAAACTCCATTTCACAGTGCACAGCCACAGGGAGACCCACAGAATTGACTTTCAGGATTGCTGGGGCCATTTCCAGCAGAAAGCATAAGTTAAACAGCAAAATACTATTTCCTGTCATGATCGCAGTTTCCATTTTCTGTGTGCTGTGTTATACTCAACAGCAAATAGGGATTTCCAGCCTTGCACAGGTTAACTGAGATGCAACTAACAGCTGAGGGGCTACTTTCCTGCTTCAGATGTATTACAAGCAGCAAGCAGAAGGGAGAGATCAGAAGTTTATTGCAAGCAGTGTGTAACTATGCATGGAGAAGTTCTGCAGTGAAGGAATACAGATATGGACTAGCAAGGAAGCATCAAGAGGTTAATCTGAGAAATGGAGTAAAATGGTAACAGTTCTTGTGGGTGGATGGGATTGCAAATCACTAGTTTGAAGATGAAGTGCTGGGACTAATGTATGCAACACAGAAAGCCCCATGTTTAATATCCATAATGGTATCAAAAGCAGTTTCGCTGTTTTTTTTCTGAATTAAATAAATGAACCTAGGAGAAAGACCTTGTAGGGCAGATAAACCACTTTTGTTATGGAAGCTTGCTTGTTTGAAGACTGATAAAAGGGATCTTCACATGCAATATTTTGATATATCCTCTAATAATTTGTTGTTAATTTCTTTAGCATCAGTACTTGTTTGAAAAGAGAACAAGGAGGCTGCTGATTTTTTTAATCTAGATTTTTGCCATTCTTTTCTAATACAGGAAGCATGTTGGGATAGTAGCAGCTCACATCCTACTTGCTAGATCTGCCCAGGGAGAACACTGGGACAACCAATTTTGATTCTTCCCCTGTATTTTTAAGAAATAAAACATGTTCTAGCTGATGTTTTTCTATCCCTCTTCCCCATAATTTCTAGTCTTTCTCAAGATAAGAGAAAATAAGGGGTAAGTTTCCATTTCTGTTTTGTTGTTGAAAGTCCCTTTTTCTAGCCTCCAGGAGTCTTCTCTGAACAAATCACTCTTAAAAGAAACAACCAGAAGAGAAAAGGCAAAAAGAGCTTGTGTTACCCAAAATTTTAACCGTTTATTTATAACCTTGCTGTATGCCTTCATTGCAATATATTTTTTTATCTGCTGCTTTTTTTTCCATTTATTGCTACCATCTCTGCCTTTCTTTATGTGCTTCTGATTGCTCATCCATTAATATATTGCTTGGTTTCTGTCCTGTCTGCCACATGTTGTTGCACTCTGAGAGTCCTCTTGTCTCCCACAGCCTGTGTTGTTTTCCTTTCAGCCCAAACCACACTCCTCTTTGGAGCTGTGTTGGTTGGTCCCCCATTTTTATCCAAGTGCTTAATGTAATTTCAACAGTAATTCTAAATAGTTTTGATTGCTACCAAAATTCTGCTCACTGCTCAAATTCATCCATTCAGCTCTGGTGACTCCCTAACACATTGGTCGTACATACACTACTCCTCTACTTTTTTGACACAATAGCTAATCGTGCGATTAGGGACTGCATTTTGCTATCAGTTTGTTTCCTGCATCTGCTCTGACAGAACTCAAGGACGACTATACAAATCAGTGTTGATGATTTCTGCTGCTATTCGCCATTTTATTTCAGCTTCTCTCCTTGATATGGCAGTTTCTGACAGGGGTGATGCTCCTGGAAATCAGGCCACTTATTTAAGTATTTACTGTAAAAGTGGCTTACAGTTAGGCTTAGGGGCCTAACTTTGGAAATGCTAATGGGATGCACAGGCAGGTATCTGGCAGCACAGAGCAGACACATCTGCTTTATTGATCAGACATGTACAAGCAGGTTCAACCCCATTTTTCCCACTAATTCACCTTTTCCCCTGACAGTACTTCTGTCACTCAGACTTCAACCTGAAAGAGCTGCAACTCAAAATATGAACAAAACAATCCCCAATGCTATACTCTTGTCTTGGATTACATGAAAGTGTAACCAGAGGAATGTATTCTATCACCACCGCCCTCACTTTTTGATGAAGTTGTTAACGATGGGTCGTTCACAACAGCTGACCACTGCACCCCACACCCTCCAAGATTGCAATATGGGCATTAGATAAGAGGCAGGTGATGCCTCTTATCGTCACATCAATGACTCAGCTCTGATAACATCTTCTGAGAAGAAGCAGCTACTCTGTCCACTAATGGGCCAATCAAGGCCACCTGGAATGATTCAGAAATGAGATCATCCCATTGTGATATGTCCAGCCCTAAAAAAGAAAGAACTGAACATCCTACCCGCATAAAAGGAGTGGAGAAAACAACACAAGACACCCATCTCCACCGGTGTCCAGAGGAAAGCAGCTCCACAACCACTGGACCCCCAGAGAGAAACAGGATTTCTTCCACTTTAACCAAGACCACATCTATTACTCCAACAGGACTGCAGCCACTACTTGACTGGACTGCTCTCACCACCCTGACCAACAGGTTGTCAGGTTGTACCGTAACCTTGTCAGTTTAGTCTGGTGTTTTCTGTATTACTGCTTTTATTTTAATTTCTCCTATTAAATTGAAGTTCTGACTTGGAATCTCTCACAATATTTTTCTGTGGGGTTAATTCCTTTGCTGATTTGTTTCCAAACCAGTACAACTCTATAACCAAATATGCCAAGGAAACAATTTTCTTCTTCTTCTGTTGCTCCTGCTTCAATATAGAAAGAGTTTTTAATGAAACAGTGATAGTAACCTCACACTCAAATAGGTAACACTTACTTCCTAATGAACAGCAGATTTTTGAGATCCTGCTGAGATTTGAGATTTGAATGTCTGGAGACTAGAGCTTTATATAATGCTGTTAAAAATGTGAAATTTCCAGTGGGTCCCACATGGAGGCAAAAGACGAAAGATAACAAACCTTCTGAACAAAAAACACAAGCTGGTGGGGCTTCTTACTCATTCCCCCCCACCCTTCTTCATTAAGACTATTTTACTGGGCACTGCAGTAAAAAAGAATTACCCTTCCTTAAACCAGCAAGTGCTCTCTCTCACATTACAGAGCTTTCCATGGCACACTATGCAGACAAAGAAGGCAGTCTCTTACATCCATAAGAGCAGCATTGATGTAGTTGCTGCTCTCCCCATCAATAGTAATTAAGAAAGGCAGACATCTGTCAGGTGGCAGCATATCCATGAAGCGGTTCTTGTCGTGGTTCCTTGGCAAGCAGGCGATGCTGCAGTCCTCCGCCTGCAGGCGAGGGGTCACAGAATTCAGGGTCTACGGGAAAGAAGATGCTTGTTTTAGCACACTGAACAAACACATATTGCACCCAAGATTCTCTCAGTTTTAATGTAAAATATTGCAATATGAGAAAACATGAGGTGACATTAGCAAATACAAGCTCCTATCTGTTCGACATGCTGGGGCTTTGCAAGGGGGGCTAAACTGCAGGTATAAAAGGCACTCTGTGTACCACTGAACACACTTTGCATGACACCACCCCTTTCAAAAGGAATAAAACAAAGAGAGCCTTTTGGAGCTCTAAAGAGCTATGCCTTAGCTGTGTAAATGCAAGCCAAAATTCTCTCTGGCTCCTACGCACTGGTCTTTATTTCAGAGGGATATTTACTGCAATTTTATTAAAAGGAGGATATTCCGTATTTTAAACAACTTTGCAAAGCATATAAACATGGGTGCTTTGTATTGTAGACAAAAGCTAGGGACCAAAAACTATAAAAGTGATATGAAAAAGCTTCTCCTAAAAATAAATTAAATGTATCTAGAGGCAAAAAATGTTGTCACATCAAGAGTTACTAGGAACTGTGAATACCTGAAACTCATCTTTGAGATGTGAAGAATTTGTCTGAGAGTCTATTCTAATCATATCAAAATAAGCAGCTTTGAATTCGCAGACAGGAATGGCAGTTTCTCCACACAGGCAAGCTTCTAGAATGGCATCATGAATAAAGATGTACTGCTCCTATCAAATTAGGAAAAGAAACAAAAATTATCACTGTTTAAAAACAACAGATCTTTCTTTCTTTTAGAATAAACAGATCTACGGCACCCTCTAAAACTCATTCAAAGTAGCGTTCATCAATACATTAAACAATGCTTTAACATAAACACAGTTTTTTTCTTATCAAGGTGCAGTAAACAAGGATGTTTTCTTCAGGACCAATTTAAATTCAGTGAAACTTAACAGAACATGGAGAATAACTTATTTAACAGGAGGTTTTCAGTTTTTTTGTGGTGCTTGAGGGTTTCTGCGCATATGCCAAAGACTTGTTGGCTTTACTAATTTTTTTAAATAGCTTTGAGTCTTCCATACTAGCAGAAAGTGTAAATTGCTTCAAGCACTACTAGTGTGATTAGCCAGTATTTGGCACGCTGCATTCTCCTTATGCATGTGCAAGCTAGTGCACCAGTTGCCTCATAGCTGGATCTGGGCCAGTAATAAATTCAAGTGTGTTCCAAGAGAAGTACCATTTCTTCCCATTTCTACCAACTTGCCTTGAGATAGCCTGAGTCCTAGATAACTGCACTACTATTTCAATTAGGCCTCCTGTCAATTTTTACACAAAATGCCCATTATATTTACTCACCCTGAGAGTAACAGATGTAAACCATGACTAGAACTGTGCCAGCTTCACATAGCTATGGTGAATACTAATGAGGTTCTTAAGAGCACAAACATTAGCATGTGCCTGTAAAAACAGCACATGTCCAGGGACCATGGTCATCTTCTGGCCCTACAGCCTCTGTGCCTTACCCACAAAGCTAAAGAGCTATTGGCATCACTGTTGTCTATATGACCATCACAAAAACTTGCTGCAATTAGTTTTATTTTGCTGTGCAAGTATGAACCTCTGACAGAATGTGAGAGGTAAGAGGTAAAAGGGAGAGAAAGGAATAATAGTAGATGTGTTAATTCACATGTAAGTGCAGATTACACTGTGATGATTAAAGTAGTCACACTGAAACATTCCACCCTATGCACTTCCCAAAGGTTAATGGCCCTGTAGTCCTGTAGTTGACCAGGAACATTTATTTATTCAACTGCCACAGGTTGCATCATGGAATAAAAACCACACCAAATTACACTGATATGCTTGACTGCCAACTGCAGAGATTTCCATGTGGTCACAGGTGAAATAACTTCTTAGGTAGATGTCCATATGGAGGGCAGGAAAGAGAAGTGATGAACCACTTCAGGTAACCTATCGATATAAACCAAGAAACCTGTTTTTCTTTGGATGCTTAGTGGTACTCTGGTGACAGAATGGGAGCTGTTAGAACTTCATTCCTAAGGCAAGGGTTTTACTGTGAAGTTGCTGAAGGCATGTTGAAAGATCAAAAGAGTAAAAAATGGAAAAATCTTGGCAGCAAGGTTAATAAAAAGAACAAAAACAGAATTGAAAAGAGACACAAATGGACATGAAGTTCACCAATCAATTTATGGATAAAGTCATTGGAATTAGTTTAAAATTAGTGGCACCCTGATGCAATTCCACCTTTGGGTTCCTGGGATTGCTGATACCAGAGCTGGGGAGAGATGTCCCAGACAGGCCTAATGTAGGGTCTCCCCCCAAAAATCTTCCTTTCTGTCCGTTCGTTATCAAGTTGGGCCGGCACTTGTTTGTGTGAAGACTAAAAGAGTTGGCGGGTTTGTTGCACCACCCTGGTTCTAGGCACAGAGAACACTGAGCAATGGTCCCCAGCAGAGATACCCCGTCAAGAGTATCTGCTCTTTTCAGAGTCATGGTGCCTGCTCTTTTCAGAGTCATGGTGAAATTCTAGCCTAGAATGTTTCGAAAAGCATCAGGTGCTCTGAAGGCAAACTGCCATACCTCAGTTTGTACCATGTTGATGCGCCGGGACCGTAAAGCTTTGACACAGTTGTAGATATCCACAACACCTTCTCTTTCTGCCATATCTAACATGATATCGATCACGATATAACAGCCTGTCCGTCCAGCACCAGCACTAAAAAGAATCAGTAAATGCTATTAGGAATAGTCCCAGAAAAGCAGGTACAAACTTTATAGCCATTACTGAGAGCACTTTTATAAAGTCGTTCCATTTTTCATCACAGCCACTAATTTTTATCTTCTCTTCTTCGCATCATAATGTCCTTTAAATCTTTTGATGCATTCAAAACAACATTTTTCCAACACACTTCATCCACAAAGTAACAGCAAAATTCTATCACAAACCTTCTATCACCCGGATCAATACTTAAATTAAAAAGTTTGCTTCCCTGAAATCTGAAGAATGATTAAATGTATGCACTTGAGAATATTATAGATCTTGTCTTTCTTTAATAAGACTAAGAATGATTTTTAAGTGATCTATTACAATAAGAAATTCAAATGTATGTTTTAGCAGCCAAGTTCCAAGCTAGTTCAGACAGCACATTTAACAATATCCAGAAGGTTCACTCATGACTTGTTTTGGTTTTACATAAAGCTATGGACAGTTTTTGCACAGTGAATTATTAAAATGTGTAAAGGCTAAGTAACTTTATCTACAAAAGGAAATTAAACATTTGACTAAAATGTTTAAGCAAATCAAACGTCTGTAGAAAGCAAATTCTATTTGTCAAAGGACTGTGTCCCAACGACGCAACCTTGCAAAATCTGCACAGGAGAAACAACACTCTGTATTTGTTGCCACAAACCTCATTACATCTTTCTTCATCTACTTGCTTACTTTGATTTAAATTAATAATCTGTACAGACATTATATGCAACATGAAGCTATCAAACCAGATGTACTTAGACTCATTCTTGAATGCTATCACAAAATTGTTGTAGCCTACCTAAAATGATAGCTTGGAGCATCATGATTTAGCTGGTGCAGCTGTCACAGGAAAAAGAAAATCTCAGACTATTCTATTTAGGAAAAGTGTACTAGAATCTGGTTATTTCCAAATGTTGCTATAGACGGACAAATCCTACCACAGTGTGAATTAGAAAATTCAGAAAGGGAACAACAAACAAATACAAAACACTTCAAAATGATGTATGCTTCACAAAAGATTACTGTAAATAATCACATAAACAGTTGTGGAAAAAGTCAATTTACTCCTTCTGTACACACCTGCAATGGACAACAATAGGCCCTGCACTAGGAGGGTTAGATAATTTGACTCTCCGTATAAAGGAAAGCAGGCCTGTGGCATTGTAAGGAACTCCATGATCTGGCCAGCCAGTGAAATGAAACTGTTTAACTTCACGGATTTCATTGTAGCCCCTCTGTACAAGACAAAAAAAAGTTATGAAATTCAAAGTATTTAATGGACTAGATATTATCCAACTCAAATAATGATCACACATACTGATAGAATCTACATGCAGTTTTCAGCATTTCACCAATTATTTAAAGCAAAGATCCATAGAAAGCTTAGAGATGCCACTAGGGATTTTTTAATTCTGAAGTTTGAAATTTTTTTACTTTTGACATTAAATATGCTAGTTTTGCTGCACTGGAGATTTGTTTTTTTAATAGACTTGGATGCATTTCACATTGATTTTCAGAAGTTTTGCTAACTAGGACAATGGCCTGTTACATTTAAAGGAAACTATAATAATTTAGCATAATACCACAACTATATCACATATATTGTATTCACAGAGTTTGTCCTTCGAGATTGACTCAGCAGCAGTCAGGGCAGAGTGAGTAGAGATGAAGAGCAGGCATGACTCATAACCTAGCACTTGAGTTTAGCTCAGAAGTGTGGCTGTGGAGAAGAGGTGACTGTCACAGAGGGGATGGCAGCAGCTGACATTTCTGAGGAAATTCAACGTCCCACAGTAAGATGTGTTCTCAGATAGAGCTGATGCAACACATAACTCCTGTGGTAAGGTAAGGCTGCCTACACTGCTCTGGTCCTGCTAACGAGCCAGAGGGATTTGGTATTCCACAGATACACACACTAGCATAGCCTCTTTCGTCCTCCTTGTTACCAGGGAACAATATTTTGCTGAGCCCTTTCAAAATGTGCTCACCCTTCCTAGCGTGAAGGTCCTGACGACATATTCCGCGAGGGGCTCCATCTCTACACAAGTCACTTTGAAGTCCCCATAAACTTCAGTGTCATCAGGCCAGTACTTGTAACATTTGACCTAAATACAAAATGGGTATGATTTCACACCAAAGGAAAAGAAAAGCTTGAGAATACAGTACTGCATACACTACATTACACCACATCTATTTCCAAAATGACCATGCGCTCATGTGGCTTGTCATGGCTAGTGACTGTTATGTCAAGTTAAGCACTAGCTACAAGGGGTTTCTACTGCTTTATACAGCTGTACTTAGGTACCAAATTCACTTCTAAATGAGCATTTGTATTTTCTTTAGTGCTGAGCTATGGGATATATTTCCACTTATGTTAAAACTGCCATGCATTTTGTATCCATAATCAAACTGTTGCAAGCAATCCCAGATACTTTATAGAAATCCCTGAGGTATGTGCTATTGCTAAACTGTGAATAAATTTCTAGCCACTGATATAGAAACACATTTCCTCACTAGTCCACTTTTCTCATTTGAGTGACAATATACAAATCTATTCTGCTGAGTTATGAATTTTGGATTCAGACAATTTTTCACTACTCATGAAAGCAACACAGCAGCAGTTTCCAGAAGTTGCTTTTAGACAATACCATAACTGCAACAATATCTGGACTCCTCCCACTTTCCCCCTGAGGATGCCGGGCTGTCCTTCACTAGACCCTTCTACATTCTGCCAATAGCATGTTTTGTCAGTAGGATTTTTCTTCAAACTTGAAGGATTAAAATGATAAAATACCAAAAACTTACTCTCCCAACTTCCACTAGATTTGTGACCATCACAACACAAGCTGATTGCTCTTGCCATATCATTCTCCAGAAGTCATACACAGTCTCATGAACTGGACCTGTTAAAAAAAAGAAATCCAGGTAATAACTCTGCAAAAAAAAAATAGCAGTCAAAGTCAATTCTAAAAATAAAATCCAATGCTTTTCAGAGCTAATGCACATGAGCACACTTGCTCGGAGAAGAAAGCTTGTGAAACCACATCATCACACCATTGTGTCTGTTTCCAGATTATATTGTTATTTCTAACCAATGCTGAATCTTCTCAATTTAACAAAATTACCACTTGAAAGAAATTAGTGGCAAGTGTTTCAAGCAGCAAAATGGCAGAAGCTGCTTGAGAACTACAAGGGCATAATGTGTGACTGCATCTATATTAACACTTGCAGTTTTGTTTTACATTGGTTAAATACAATGTGTCGAGAGTGAGTTTCTTCAGATGCTCACCAAGGAGATGCCCATGCCAGAGTGAAGTATCAGGCAGGAGGGCTGCTGGTACAAATAACTGTGCAATTACTATCTGGATCTTGGCAAAGCATGGAAGCACAAGTAGGCACTGAGCCAGAAAATTCCCACTGAAGTGTATCTAACTACTTTTCTGTGAGGCAAATGAGGGGCACACAGTTAAGCTTTGCCTCCTGCTCTGCTGCAGAGACATGTTAGTTGAGTGACAGAGGCATTTACCCTGTTACAATAATCTTAGAAACAGCTCTCTTACCATTATCCAGCAGTACTGTAAATATTACTGTACACAACAGACATAGAATCACAGAGTAATTTAGGCTGGAAAAGGCCTTTAAGATCATTGAGTCTAACTGTAAACCTAACATTGCCAAGCACACCTCTAAACCTAACTTCCACATTTGAAGACTCAAACATATTCATGTGCTAGATCGAAGGCTGCACACAAAAGCAGCAATAAATTTTGTCCCTTTTACACAGTACTATGTGCAATGATTTACACAGTAAAACAGAAATAAAATACAAATGTAGATTTAATGTTATAGAGAGACCTATTTTGGCAGCCCTTACACAAAAATAAAAAAAAAAGTGGATAAAACTTTGAACATCCTGCTCAAAAATAAGTCTTTACTTTGACTTCCCTGTGTGCACCTACAATCAACTGTGGGACAAATTGCAGAATATTTCCAGACAGCTTTCTGATTATGCTCACAGATCAAATAATGGCACACCTAAATCTAAGTATTTTTACTTTAATTCATAGACTGATATTTCAGTGCAATCTTAGACTAAGGTATTTGATTTTCCTCATTGTGAGGAGTTTTATCAGAAATACAAACCAAACAATTTCTATAGCAATTAAGTTTGTTTTCTAACCCCTCTTTTTATTAGTAGGGTTTTATCTGATAAAGATTTCCCTCACTCGTTCCTACAAAGAGTCTTTGTCCTCTGGCATTACTTTACCCAGATTTTCTAAGAGAGTTTAATTTATCATTACTATCGTCATTGCATCCAGGACTAAGTCATAGACAGTAAAATAAAATATTGTAATATGTAAAGAAAAATGCCCCAAGGCAGGTTGAAAGTGCTCCCTTCTCTGTCTGTGTCTCTTTTCTCTATTCATCTTCATAATTGGAAATTGTGGTAGTAGCTTCTGGCTTTATCAGTTGAATTTATCACTGCTCAATAGCTAACATGATAAATTAGTGCAATTTTTGAATTTATTCACATTCCACCCAAACATGCTACATTAATTTACCATAACACAAGATGACAACTCACAATACTGGGTATGCTTTATTTTCAACTACTTCCATTTTACCAAATCACTGTGGGACACTACAGAGAACACTTGTTCAATTTGATTAAAGTTGGCAGATTCTTACCTTGGGTTGCAATGTAGTGACTTGGTCTCTGATATCCCTAAAACAGCAATATAAGTTGGTTTGAGTACCATATTACTAACAGAGTGGAAAATAAAAGCACAAGGATACTACAGAATCCTTATCTCTAGACAACATTTTTCAGAACAAACCAATATTTAAGAGCAGCATGAAGCTCAAAACCTAAAAAACCAGTTAATATTGAACAGGTTCAAATGACAACAGATAAAATGAAAATAAAAACATCTGACTTGAACAGACATTGTAGTGTACCAGGAAGGAGTATTCTGGATTGGTCCCTTGCACCTAAAAGTTAGTCCTCTAACGGCATTATTTCCCTAGCTGGATACATTGGGGCATTTATTTAATAAAAATTCTTTGCCACCGTATTATCTCAATAGTTGATCTGTGTTCCCAAATTAGGCACTATGAAAAAAATACACACCTTTTGTCTTCTTCTAAACAGATAATCACTGTAAGGCACAAAGAGGTATTTGCTCCAGCCTGACTAACAGGGACAGACATGGACACTGGTGTGTGCACAGAATCAAGGTCCTACTGCAGTGAAATCTTCTGCTAAACTGCACAAAGTGTGCATCAATTATAGTGGGTATGATACAAGTATATACACATACTTACACTTTATATATACATATACATAGACAAATAGATAACCCTATACAACTAAGCCCTTCCAGGTAGCTGGGTCTATGCCAAAACTAGCAGCACTATACAGCACTAATTGTTCACATAAAAACTACAAAACTACAAAGAGCTACTGCTCTTGAGGAAATAATTCAGAGTATATGTTGACCAGTGCCAGCAATTTAGCTACAAAGAGGAAGGAACATTTAGTATTGCTGGTGAGAAGACAATACTGAATTTCACAATGTGCAAATGTTGACAACTCCAATTATTCTCTAGGTTAAATTTTATTAGGCCACTTGCTGGAAATATTGCATTACTGGTGATTACAAGCCCTTGTATTCCTGGTATTTACAAGATGCTACTAAAGTGAAGGATTTCAACATACCCAAGAAGTGTATATCCTTTTCCACAGACTGCTTCATTATCCTGTCTAGAGTGAGAGCACCTTCCTTTGGGACTTCTGAAAAAACTTTCGAATACCTTACTCTTGGCCTTACAAGAGACCAAGATTGCATCAAATGACTAAAGAATTTCTCCTGAAGTCCTTAAATATCAAGCCACAGCTTCAAATTATGAAAGTGGAACCTGTGCTACACTGGTTAACACTCAGTAATACTTTGGAGAAGAAGATAAAAGTGTCACTTAGAAATTGCAAAGTGCCAGTTTTAACTTGTAGCTTTCCTGTCTGCTTCTAATGAGATTCAATTCACTGCTAAATAAGAAAGACAACATCCTCAGGGAACTGGAATTGTTAAAAATCTGAGAGAGCTTTCTTGTTTAAGGCCCCAGGCAAAATATCATGGGCCTATCATTTCACAGAGATTGCCGTGTTAAAATATCCAAATGAAAAGACAGAAATATACCTGGAGCTAAATCTTTATATCCTGGAAAGTCAAGAGGGTCTTACATAACTTATCAACTAACAGTGGTGAGGAAAAGCTACTAAGGTGCAATTATAAAGGAAAGCAATCAAAGTCATGTATTTTAAAAACAATTGTCATAGCTATTCCACTACCTTTCAAATTGCTTTGGAATTAGTTTGAATACAACAACTTGGTTATTCCTAAGGTATTAATTAGAGAAAGGTCATATTTTGTTAATCAAAACATCTGGCAAAATTTAGATCATTTAAAAAAAATTATAATTTAATTTATATTCTGATTAAAGTATGCAATTTCAAACTTCAGAGGTTTTTTGCAGAAGCGAGGACATTTATACATTAAAAAAATATATAGATATATACGTGTGTGTGTTTGTGTATATACTTTGTAATACCTAAATCAAGACCTTAAAACAAATGCCAGCTAAATATTGCTTGTCTAAAACATTTTAAAAACAAACTAACAAAAAAAACCAAACAACCCAACCCACAAGTGCCATCATCCCTCCTTTTTTTTGCCAAGCATATATTGAAACTATTACAGAGGTACATTTTCAGACAACTATAGCGCAGCATACTATCTAGCTTCTCATGTATAAACGGGCAGGGGAAAAGAAAAGCTACTGGCCAAAATCATCACTAAAAAACAGGAGCAGCAAATTCTCTTTAACAGATAGGCTCACCTGAGTTACCTAATATCCGATAAAATTCAGAGCTATGCTAAAAGGCTAAATTATTTTTTCAAAACAGGTACAAAAATATTCACACAAAAAAGAAATTTTTTAAAGGAACAGACGAGATAAATTAGATGAGGCATGCATAGTTATCAACGGATAAAAATAGAAGAGAAAAGTAATTAATAACAATATCTATATTAAATATTTACAATAGGATGCTGTTATTCACATATAGTGGTACTTACATCCCTGTACAGCCAAATCTACAGCCCAAACCAAAGTCAGATGTGAAAGAAAGCACAACAATGTCAGTGAGTACTAGGACGTAGAACAAGGAAAGTGTACATTTGTTCTTAATAAAAGAAAGCTTTCAATAAATTTGTAGCATAACATGCAATAATTTCACATAGAGAAGCTGGTAAATTGAGAGGGAGAAAGCTGTGCATTCCACTCACATCTATGTAGTTGGCATTAATGTAATCTGAAGATGGATCATCTTCAACAGGTTGCAAAATCACCCTGGAGTGGTCATCTGTAAAAACCAAGTGGTTACGGAGCCTTTTTGAAGTGTGATTTTTAAGTAAGATATTAACGGTAAGTCATCTAGAAAACCAAAATCAAATGGCATAAGCACCTCACAATTTACAAACCTTAAATATGAAGTGTTTACCCAGAATTACAAAGAACCATTTTGTCTGAGGTCTGCAATTACTTCAAGAAACAATTCACTACATTTCATTAAGTGTAGCTGAAAGGTATTGGCACTGTTACATGTAGTTTAAAAGGCACAAAGAAAACAGGTTATTTGCTCAAAGTCCCTTTCAACATCAGTTCCACTGCTGGTAATCTAGAAAACCAAAAGTGCTGTTTCCGCACTTCCAACCCAAGCCTGCTCAAGTTCATATTGAGACATTAATGAAATCAAAACAAAGGAGTTAGCAATGCACTTGGGATTTGATGAAGAGGTAACTCTACCCATTCAGGGACTCCTCCAGCACCTTGATTCCTGCATGTTCAATTGCATTGGTAAAACAATACAAATTGTGAATAAACAGAATCAACATCCAAATGAGTGCCACCTTGTTGCTGATATATGCTTACCACAGCTTGCACAACAGAGATGCAAATGCGAAATCCAGCCTGAATTACAAAAGGAAGAAAGTTGAACTGTGAAGAAGAAGAAGAAGAACAACAACAAAAATGCTGAAAAAGGCACTGTCCTGCTTCTCCACTGCAGGTATTAAGCAGCTGTGCCACTGGAGACTTGCAAAGGAAGAGAGAACATGGACCGAGTAAGACACGAGGAGAGCTATCGCTCAAACCGAGGACACCGATACTCACATGCTATAATGTTTCCATAGCGGTTCTTTGTTCTGTTTTGATCCTTCTTAGCGACATCCCAAGAAGCTGACTGCCCCTCAAAGAAACTCTATAAATAAAAATGTTCCGAAAGAAAACATTCTGACCATTAATTTATCTCCAAAAATAACAGTTTAAAAGAACTGCCCTACCATAAAGTAAGTTCAGCTTTGCTCGTGTGCCCCGGTCACCCGGGCAGTACCAAGGTACAGAAATATCTAGAGAAGAAGGGAGCCTCTCTCCCTCTGACTGCTACCGGTAAATGGGCAAGTCACTGAGGAACTCCAGAGGGCTTTCAAATCCTCTAATTGCTGGAAGGCTATACTTGCTTATACATCCTTGTTATGGAGGAATGACCATAAACTGAGAAAGCACAGAGAGACTGATCAGTCTTCTTACAAGACACCATAATCTACAGCCTGTTTACTACAGCATTACATTGCTTTCCACATACTACTTAGTGAAGCAGCTTTCCTTCCTACAGAGCCATCAGGAGGTCTCCTCTGCCAACATTCATTGTTCATGTTGCCTATCCTTCCCTCTAGCCACTAGCAAAATAATTCTACATTTTTGAACTCTTAAGAGTTTGATCTCTCAGTGTGGATAGAAGTGGCTTTTATTTCTCCTTGGCTTTTTCTTCATTGCCAGTAGATACTTTACAGCTCTTGTAGGTCTATGCTACACCTTCCTTCCAGATGTTCTCTTATCCTGATCTGGGTAAGTTATCTCCAGAAAATACACAGTAGCCATGGAATCAGAACTTTAATGCACAGTCAGAAGCCCAAGGCAGGGAACAGATGTCATGTATAGCGATAGAAGAAGTAGCAAGCAGGAAAACACCTGATGTGGCATCAGGGACCACCCTCCCCCCCAGCAGCGGCTGACACTTGGGCTTAGCCCTGAAGTTAGGCAGAGCATAACAAAGCATATTTAAGTAAAAGAGAGGAAAAGAGAATAATATTCTTTTAAAAACCACACATTTATTTATTCCAGTTCTTATGTTTACAGTAGAGACAGCTGCAGAAAGGAGAGAAGGTTGAAAACTGTGTCAGAAGAGATTACTTACTCAGAGAAAACTCATTTTAAACCTAGCTGTATTGTAAGCAACCTCGGCAGTCCCATTCCCACTTTTACTGTGTGACCTGCCTGATATTCTAATCCCAAAGAATCACAACAGATTCAGAGATCAGAAGTGAAACGAATCTCTACTCATCTTCTACCTCCAGTGCTGGGAATTTGTTGCTTCCATGTTAACATTAAAGTTGTAAGTAGACATGCCCAGGCAGGTTTAATTAGAACTTGAAGACGTTACTACCCTCATCATGCCTTTACTGCTTCTCAGCTGGAGTTAAGTCCCAGTATTGCCCTATCGAGATGCTAAAATAAATCAGGAGAGTGCTTCCAGTCAATGTTTCTTGCAAAGCCAGGCAGGTTAAATTCTTTACTTTAACCTAATCCAGGAGATCTGCACTAAAAATAGGTCACATAACTAATTACAGCATTTCCACTAAAGAGCAACAATAAAAGAGTGGCAACTTCTTACAATATGTCAAAAAGATTCTTCTTATACCCTAAAAAACACACAGGGATTTTCTACCAGGCAGTTATAAAGTCTCAAACCATTTGACTCCATTTACTATTTCACTTTTGGGTTACACATATAGGAATCTCATGCCTGTTTTTCACTTAAACCCATGACATTTAGTTCCATCCTTTTGCAATACAATGCAAACAAAAGGTTGCCCATTTCAAAGGGATTTTTCCTAGCAAAGCCCCACCACTGGAGATCTCACCTCATACTCCTCTTTAAATCCATAGCTGTCAGAGGTCTTCATTAGGTTAATATGCTGGAGGAGATCGGCCACCCTGATGGCAGGGTGCAGCTGCCCAGTCTGGTACGGAGATTCTGTGCCTTCGCAGAGATAACGGGGGACATCCAGGAGTCGGCTGGACTCTGCTGTTGCACTGTGATTTTCATCTGTATTCATAAGAAATCAGTGCATTAGGTACCCACAGAGCAGTAACATCTGGTGCTATACATATCAACATCTATTTCCAACCTCTTCCTTCAAAAACATCTCTAATTTCTGAGAACACAAAGGACTTACTCTCCAGCACATAAGTACTGTGAAGTACATAAAAGAATTTAATAGCAAACAGATACAAAAGTTTGCACTCCTTCATCCTGCAATAAAGATGTCTGAAGGGCATTTTATTTGAAGCTACAAAACTTTATGACATTAATGTACTTGGAAACTCCAGACTCCATCACCCAAAGTAACTTTTTAAGGGCTAATGCATATCAACAGCAATATTACACCTTAAACAATAATTTAGAATAATTCCACAGTGGTATCAGCACATAATTTGTCCAAAGCCAACAAAGAGTGAATTGAGATCCCAGTAAAAAAGAGAAGCTATTATGCCACCCCTTCAGAACACCACCTCTGCTTAGGAAGATGAATCAATGCAGAGTGGTCATTTTAACTCTTGTAGTAGAGAAATGAAACTTGAGTGGAATGTGCTGACTTCAGTCACAATTTTTGTCCTGTATAAGCAAAGATTTCTTCTAATTCTCTGTGCTACATCAATTCTCATATCAAAACCAAATGTCAAAGCTGTATGAGATGATCACATTTTGTCAATCCCTTCCATGAAATAGTAATTTCATTTAAATTAGTAATCATCAGATCAAATAAATTTCCAAGGAAGAAAAATTCTAATTTAAACCTTTAGGGAAAGTAGCTACTGAAATGAGAAGTGAGTAGCCGATCCCTCCTAAACTTTTTTGAAATCAGTTTACTGTTTTCCTCGCAAAGGATCCAATTAGGAGGCAAAACACTCTGGGAAAAAAAAATTAACACCCCAAGGGTTGGATTTTCTACAATTCCACCAAAATGCAAACCCCATTAATGCCTTCTGAAATTAAATCTCCTGAGAAACCCGACTCTTTGAACTGTCACACAAGTTGCTAATTTCAGTACATTTATGCCTCACTAACCTGCCTAACAATGTGAGTGACACGCAGCAGTCACTTTTTATTGTAGTGTTACCCATATTAAATCACACACATTTCAAACCATCTCAGGATTTGCAGTTCTCACCATTCCTTGCAGCATACTTACCAGTAATAGGCACTTTAACCCATTGAAGCAGCAAAAAACAATGAGTGAACAGAACATGAGAAATTTATTTCAGGACTATATTAGAAAATGGCTAAAAGAAAGTGACATTGAAAGTTGTTAAATCTTCACAATAGGTAACAATGAAAGCCATTTAAAAAATATAAGGGCCACATTATTGCCATCAGTGTAATGACAGGGACTTGGGAAAAGCAAAATTGTCATACTAACTTAGTGCTAATGTACACAGAATGGAGAGCAGCATCAACAAACTATACATGAAGAAAAAGAAAACTAGTATAGCTACAGAGTAATAGGAGTTTCCTATATAAGAATGTGTTCTCTGATTTAAAACCCATAAAATTTTCCTCATCTCTAAATAAGGCAGAAGAAAACTATTTTGTCATGCTGGGCCAAGCAAAGGTTATATGAAGGTGGAGTAGGCCAGATGATGTAGTTTCAAAGGAACTTACAGGTACCCAGCCTCTACTACACGGTGTGCCCAAAAGCTTGTGCACTTCTCTCCACTATTTCAGTCCACTCAGTGGAAAATATTATCTCTTCCAGTAATCATTGGTTTGCTTGTACAAGGAGAGTATCATGCCCAGAATAGCATTACCAGTAGATGGAAATGCAGACAGGAACTATGAAAGTGTTCTTCAGCTAGTTTCTCGCCCTTGCTGTTCACAGCTGTCTGTATCTGTGTCTGCCACAACAGAAAACACCATGGCACTATGGCAGTGAGTGGGAAGGTACCATGAGTACTTCACAAACACAGGATCAGATTTCAAAATTATCTTGATTATTTGGGAGACAATGCAAAAATCAAGAAGGTGAATTGAATGGTGAATGCAACATACTGTGTGATGGAAAGGGAAGTAAAATATATAACCACAGAACAGAGTAATGGACTGGATAATGATAACTGAGTTTAACAGGTAACTCAATGCAAGTCAGCAACATAAGCACAAAAAAAAGGAGGAAATACGGTTCCTTTGGCAGAAAGAGTACAAGTGGGGCACGGGGATACCTATTCCACTCAGCTCAGCATTGAGACTTTTTCTAAGAACTGTACCTGATTTGGAGCACTGCAATTTAAAACTCAACCTATGAGTTGGAAAGCATTCAGAGGAAAATAATGACAACAAATTTAGAAAACATCAGCTACAAGATGATGAGTGAAAGAACTGTGTTAAACTCAACTAAAAGAGAGATAATTGAGGAGATGTGAGCCTTTCAATGAGTAAAAGACTGTTTTGAAAGGACAGAAATGTGCCAGTTCTCCATATTTTCTGAGTCTCTCTAAAGAAAATGGCTCAATCCACAGCAATGAAGATTTAGTCCAGATTAACCTAGTTAGAAAAACTAGGAGTGAGCATTAATAATAGTAACACCCAGTTAGTAGTAATCAATACTCAGAAAGTTGGCCTTTGGGTCCCAAATATTACTAACATGAATCTGAACTTTATTTTTACTTAGGAGGACTGAGGCACTGCAACATGCCACTGCAAGAGCAAAATTCTGTTCACTACAAATTTTAAAAAAATAATAAGACAATTTCCAGAAAGAATCTATATTACATGTATAATGTCCCTCCTCAAAACAGAGAAGGGATTTAATTGCCCC
This sequence comes from Climacteris rufus, assembly GCA_013398175.1. NCBI lineage: Eukaryota > Metazoa > Chordata > Aves > Passeriformes > Climacteridae > Climacteris > Climacteris rufus. Next base: position 401,258 of record VZRZ01007143.1, on the reverse strand, counting down.
CAGGTCCCTTTAAGCTTTACTTCTAGGAATCTAATTTTCAACTTGTCTATATTCACACCCACTTCCTGATATTTGACTTTTATCCTAAAACAACCTCAGCAACTGACTGAAACTCAATGCCGCACATTGTGTTTATTCAACTGCAAACTCGGGTACAAGTTATACTTTTATCTTCTTATTTAAAAAAAAACCCCAAAACAACAACTCTAAACCTGCATTCAGTGTTAGATACAGCATAGACATAAGCAGCCTGGCCATTTCAATGTATGTTCTTCTTTTCAAAGTAAGTGCAAAGCTGAAAAATTTACTATTAAAAGCCAATTGAGTGACATAATTATATAGATATACATAAGTAATTGTTCAGAACAAGAAAGTTTTGTTTTATCTTTGATATTCTGAAAGTTTTTTCATTTTCTATCTTTCTTTTAATTCTTGTTACTTAGAAAATTGAGCTTTGGGTGCCAAAAAATGTTAATACAGACCCGAATTTTATTTTTAAAGATCTCTTAATAGAGATCTAGTTTCACATGTCAGTTTATCAGAACTCAGTTTCAAAGCTCTGGGGAGAAAAATTTTAGTATATTCCATTTACAAATTTCCTTATTTACTCTTTGGTTAGCAGTGACTAGGAATAACTTCTTAATGAGAACATAAAATAATTTTTTATTCTAAAGTTGTTGTCATTTTAATTCTGAATTGATGAACTGAGTGTAAAATTATTTTCTGGCAACAGCATAGTTTTACATAAAACAAGCTGTTTTAACGTTCAACCATGCAAGGAGACAAAACTCATGCAGGAATGGATAATGAAGGACTAGGGTCCTCACCTAACACAGCTGTCGGCACAAGTGGATCATTGGGCACTGTAGGAAAACAAAGCCCATGAAGAAATGCATTACCCTTAATTTGTGTATTTTTAAGAATAAAAACAATATACTTCAGAGTATAACCAAGTGATAACTAAACCCCATTAATTTATTACAAGAGGAAAACAGAATGAATACACAGTTCCAGAAAGCATCCTGAATAAAAGAAGAAAGAAAGGCAGTGATTTCGGACTTCAGAAATGTAATGATGAGAGCAAAGAGATCCTTAGTGAAATGAAATAAAGAAGACATTACATGCAATTTAGTTTTTGAAAGGGCTCCTCCTTCACTGTTGTTCTTTCACTTCACAATAAAGGTTCACTTTCACAAAACTCGCTTCTTTCCTTTTAAACTTATCCTCTCATGTAATACTTAAATAGACAAATAATAAAATGGTATTTCTAGAAAGTCTTCCAGGTAATTAAAAAAATTTCTATATATTTTTACTGTTAATAGCCTTTTTAATGTGCAGTGCCAAAGAGATTGTTCTTAATGGGTACAGGAAAATCACAGATACACAGATGCAGATGTCTGAATAAAATTCATAGGATTTTATCTTTCATTATCAAATCTAGAACCACGCAGAGACAAATGTGCTGTTTTGGTCAGAAGTGGAAGAATCTAGGATTTGTTTTTCCAGTCTGGAACAAAAAATTAAAACATCAACATTTCTGTGACAGAATTAAGCTCCAGTTCTTAAGCAATCTGCCTGAAAAGTCGTCACATAGCAGGAAACCTGGAAAACTTGGAAGACTCGTCTCAGCACTGACAATGGTCAAGAGAAACAAATCCTTCAATAAACACAAAAAAAATCAAATACCTAGGATGCTAGAAAGCAGTGATGTCTGACTTCTTTGCCAACCAACCAGGACAGCTGTGGTGTCAGGAGCTTATGGGCTCCTGGCATCACATCAGTCCGTCTGAAAGGCTGCTTGAGTGCTTGGCAGCCTGGCTCAGTAAGAGCCATGTAAATTCTGGATGAATTCTTAGCCCGGGATCCACCATCACGGTCCATCTCGAACTGTCTCTGCAATCCTGCCTCCACAAATTTCAATGCCAATAAGACATCAGACTCTGGAGACTTTTCAAATTGTTCAGCCAAAATGTGTAGAAAAACTACTAGGCTGATACGAAACTCCAATTTACAATTGGTTATGAGACACTTAAAATGCTAGCACTTCGCAGTTTGGTAAGCTTCAATAAACCAAGCAATAAACCCTCCTCCAAAACTCATTTCCCTTATAACAACCAGGAAAGAACTTAAGAACCTTAGGGCATGTATTTTACTCAAACGTGGTAAGCAGTATGGGAGATGAGAAGAGACACAGAGTGTCATTCCCAAAAGATGGCAATTCAGGGTTCCGACCTGCTACATGGCAGAATTGTGCCCCTTTGATAACTTATACATTAGTTTTGAGATATTCAGAGTCTGCCACCACAGTAACATGCTTTTGTGCAAGATGCTGGGAGGCAAGAGTGCTGGACAGTGGTAGCTATAACCCTTAACAGTCAGAAACCCAAAGTTTTTCAAAACCAGACAGTCAGCATGTCTACAAAAAAAGAACACAAATATAGAACAAATTTCCAGATATATTAACAAGCTTGTTCCTAAACTTCACAAACAGCGATGAAAATTGTCAATGTTTCCTTCTGTTGCAACATCCTTAGTGCCAAAAAAATAGAAATTAATTTGGATGTCTTATTATTATTCATTACACACATGGTGTTACACAGTAATATTTAATGTTGGCATTAAACAGCTTCATGAGGGAAAACTCTGTTTCAGGTTTTAACTGAGATATTCTGGAAGTATAATATTTTCCCCAAAACAAATATCATTGCATGATAGTGAAGGCACATGCAAACACTTAATTAAATAATTAGCCACATTACAATAAGGATTACATACAAACATCCCTACTCAACCTTTTGTTTTACCAGTGTTCCTGGAAATCTTGGAGCTTTTTAATTTTCCTTAAAAAGCAGAATTGCTTCCTGTGCTTCTACCTTCACCTGCACTCTGGACTATCTGTCATTGTCTACTTACATCTGGGGCTGAAGTTATGAGAGTCCATAAATGTGATTGACAAGGGATCCTCTGCATGCAGAGTGCTCTGGTCGGCATAGCTCCGATCCATGGCATTCACCATGTGGGTCATCTCCTGGCGGGTGGTTCCCATGGCATCCTTGCGCTTCTTTGCAAGTTTGCTGCCCAGCCAAGAAAAAAAAATAAACCACCTTAATATTTGATGAACGTTGATGTCTACACTAATCATTGGCTATAGTCCTGAGTGACTGAAAAGTTTGACTGATTTCCCTGAGTGCAACTTTTTCAGTGTGTAATTGATAAAACTGTGCATCCTGCTAAGAAACGGTCACTGTCATGTGTTTTCTTTACACACACAAATGCTGTAATGGAAGTACTTACTTCTGTAGCCTGGTAGTATTTTTTTTTTTTCCTGTGGAGTAATTACACTAATATAAACAAATTAGAGAATATAATCACATTTTAACTGAAATGACAAATAAGAAGCATCTGTGCATGCAGTTTTATCAACCATCTCCATTTAAATATCTGTTTTGAATTTATAAATGGATAATTCATTACCCTTGCTTTGCTTGTTGGGAAAAAAAGTCATTTAACCTTCTGAATTACTTTGTTAGTCAAAAAACCTATGAAGTAACAAAAGAAACATAATTATTCAATATAGAGTCATATTACCTTTTATGTTAAGGGTTGTTCTGTCCATTCAATATATAAGATACAAGAGGATACCACACTGTGTTCCTGATACAGAACTTTGGTTCTTTGAAAAACAAAACTGCCCTCATGATTCTACCCTTTCCTGCAGTTGGGGAACATCACAGTTTTAACATTACAAGTCTTACACTCTGAATGTATCACAGTTAAAGAGCAACCTAATCTGCACAACTAAACCCCTCAAAGTAACTGCCAATACCCCTCAAGTGCACACTTCAGAAATATCTCTCAATTCTTCCCTTTTGATGAAGAACTGGAAGTGATTTTCTCTATCTCCAGAGGTCAGATGGAAGCAGATAATAGATTTTAATTATAACGTAAAGCCTACTACAGTTAAAGCATATATCTTAAGTAACAGGAATATACAGAGCAGTGTGAAATGCACCTTGGTCCTGCAGGAACCTGCAGCATACATGAAACTGTTCTGAAATCTCCCTGTTTCCACCTGAAGCTGTGACTGCAGTACAACAGACAGCCAACCTGCTTATTTGGATAAATCTGACACCAAATGGGAGAGACACAATCATGACTTAAGATACTGAGTTCTTGAAAATGTATGCTTATAACACAGCTTATCTTCATAAGCTTTTTCTGCATAAAATATCATCAAATGCTCTGTTAATTGTTTAGATAGTGCTTATCATACATTTCTCTTGACTAAAAGGACTATTTGTTTTTCCTTCATTCACTGCCAACTTTTAATATTCCATGCACATTCTAAGAGTAGACAAGGATAATATTAGATACGTATTACATGTTCGAATATTAGATGTTAGGAAGGAATTCTTTACTGTCAAGGTGGTGAGACATTGATACTGCTTGCCCAGAGAGGTTGTGGACTTCCTGCCTGGACATGTTCAAGGCCAGATTGGATGGGGCTCCGAGCAATCTGGTCTGGTGGAAGTTGTCCCTGCCCATGGCAGGGGGGTTGGAACTAGGTGATCTTTATGGTACCTTCCAACCCAAACTGTCCTGGGATTCTATGAGGAACATTCATGTAAATTATCCATCCATTTACTTGTTAGGTCCTGGGAACATTCACTGCTCTCTAGGGCAAGAGGCACTTCATGCTTGTGCATATTTAAGAAAACGTCACAGGGCTGTTTCTTAAGTTAACAGTCTTGGTTTTTGATGAGGGACCACAATGTAGAATATGGATGCCTCCAGTGAACAACAAAGATTCTTCCACCAGACTCATCTCCTTATTTTGCCACACTTACCCCCCCCCACTTCTTTGTCCATCTACAGATGGAACAGTTAGAAAATTACAGCTCAGTAGCACTCTTACTACAAAAACTCCAAAAGTGGTCTCCAAACCTATCACTTTTTTCATCAAACTATTGTGTACATAAGGGTTCTTTATTAGTTGTTCAATTAAAAATAAAAAAATCTGTTGAATGTCCCCCCTGTAAATTTTACACATTTACTCCGCACATTCCTATTAACTTTGGAGAAGCCAGTTTAAATGATACTCTGGTTGAACAAATGAAGACCATAAGAACTTCCAAGAGTGAAACTGCTTGAGCTTTATAACTGGTTTCCAATACTATCAAAGCTTTCTCAAAACTAGCATTTCTAGTTCAAAGTGGTTTTTAAGTTTCAAAGCCTTTCAGATAGTCTCTATACACTCAAGATCACTTTTTTCTAACATCACCTCAGAAACGGAACAAAAGGACTGTAACATCTCATCTCTCAATGATATTAAGCTTTTATTTGAAGCATCACTTTGTAACAAAACCTGCTAGCTATGCTAAATAAATCAACAGCTATTAAGGCTTTCACGTTATTAGCTTATTACAGTAGCTACTTTCTAATTCTTATGCTCTGCTTCAATGCCTAAAAAGGCCTATTGTATTGTAGCACTGCAACCCAAAGCTGTTGGGAAATGGGAGGACAGCTTTATTGTTCAACAGCTCCTGGCTCCCTTGGGGTTTTACTACATATTTTTTTCCTTTCTTTTCTTTTTTCCTTTCCTCACTCAGCTAAAGGCACATGCAACCTATGCTTTATGATAGTGAAGTGAATCATTAGGTTAAAGAATTTGAGGCTGACAGAAAGTGTAAATGATTCTCATTATCTGCTAAAGGATCCAATCAAATGAATCTGCACAGGTGGGTGTTACAGTGGTTGGAGGGGAAAGGTGCTCCATCATAGGATGAAACTGTGTCGTTAATTATCTTGAGTTGGAGCAATTGTTATTTAACAAGGAAACTATAATTTGTCACAATAAATCAGAGAATGGCAGTTAGCTAAAACAGCTCTTTTTTTTTTTAAAGTTTGTTTAAAGAAGTCAACTAATCTGCTTAAAAATGTGGAAGAGCATTGTTATGGGACACCATCAGTTCATCAAAGCACCCGAGTACATCCTTAGAATGCCTCCGAAGTCAAGGGCTTTATGCATTTATTTAAAATGAAGGATTTGTGTAACTGCTTGCTCAATCACAGACAAAACTGTCACAGTCCTCTCAAAAACTCATTTGGTCAACATGTATAAAAGTCAATTGTGCTTCAACGAAGCTAAACTTTATACAAACCAATATAATAAAATAAGGTCCACACTTTAAGATGTGTATGCAAAGAATCTCAAAAGTGTAAGATGCAGATCATGAACTATTTATAAAAGTTTGGCATCTGCCTACAGCCTGCATAGGAAAAATAGTGCACAAGATCACTCCTGAACTGATATGCTAAGAAAGTACAATTTGTGATTTACAGGCACAGTTCACTAGGTAAGAAATGGGAAAAGAGTTTTTTTTCCTTAGTGTGATGTGTTGCTGTGAATCATAATGCAAATTAAATTATGATTACAATAAACTAAAATGATAGCTATGTAAAAAACTGTAGCAAAAAGCTAAAGTCTCAGTATACAGGTAGAAATACAATATCCCTTTAAAAAAAAAAAAACAACACGATGAGAATAACAGGAACAAAGATACAAGCAATTTTCAAGCCTGAGAACTATGAAAGGTAACTATCAATAAAACTCTGGAAAAATTACAGAGACTGTTTTTCTTTTTTAAAAAGGGATACTGCATCTTTAAAACATGTAAAATAGTAAGTCACCCATATTCTACTTACAGATAGTAGGAGTAAGAATAGTAGCTCCTCCTGGCAAGCAAATCACAGACAGTGGAAAAAGAGAAGCAATGGTGAATGAAAAGCGTGACTCTGTCACATTCAATAAAGCAGAGAAATGTGCGTTTAAAAAAAAAGTTGAAAAATTCATGTTTCTTTGGTTAGCATTTCAACTTGCTCATGCACAGACTAGCCTTACTTTGCCATGCAATTAAAAACAAGACAAAAAAAACCCACCCTAGCGTATAAAAATTATTTGTTTTTTAGAGATCACTTGAGAAAATTACATGCTGATTTCACTTATTGCCAAAAATTTTGAAAATTAAATGGATTGTGTAATTTCAACATGCAGTTCAGCATAATATGATTACCGCCTAGATGTCATGACAAATGAACAGCTGTGTACAAATCTTGTGCAGCAGTTATGCTTTTTACTTTTCAGTCACAAAAAATAAAGGTTCCATTAATAAATACATTTAATCAGAAAACGATTTATTGTCATTCACTTCAACATCTTTATCAGTACACAGTTGTATACATATATGTTTGTATGCATACCATGTGTAGCCATATGAGTACACACATTTTAAAGAATGCACATTTACAACAGACGTGTGTACTGACATATACACCACACATTTCCTGAATGCAAACATATGCCTTCTATTTTAAAATCTTACAATTGGAAATGCTGATGTAGCCATGCTAAGCATTAAAAACATGAAAGGTAAACAAATGGAAGGAAATGAAGGACATTTGGAAATAGTCCAACAATGATTTCGGAAATAAAAATGGCATTGCTTGTTAAAGATGCAGTATCCCTTTTCTTAGCTGGTTTGATTACTCCAGTAAAAGTCTGTAAAAGCTATTAGGAGCTTCATTCAGGAAAACTTCAAACCAATTTGTACAAAATGATCAGGCAAAGCCTAAAACATCTCTAGCTCATGAACAAAACTGCTTAGTACTCCATTTTTCAATAAAATGTAATGCTGCATTTAATAAGTTTGATATAGCGGTGGCTGTGCATACGACTTAATAAACAAATAAAAATGCAGAAACCATTGTTTTATTGACTTTTCCATCTAATAGGCTGTGGTCAATTCAGGTACCAAAAGGGATACTACATAATGGATTACTGAATAGGTACACTACAGAGGATGATTCAGACGGATCAGTTTTCAGTCCCACCACAACTAAGTGAAGTGTGTTTTTGTATGTGTGAATGTGTCAGAGCTTTTACAGCTGTTTCTGGCTTCAAGACATGAATTGCCCTGATTCACTAGATGGGCTGAATTAATTCAGGAACACAGTTTTTCTATGCTTTTTGTAAGAGACCTTGACTAAAGCTGGTATTTAAAAAGTGCTCATTTTCACAAAGTGCAGAGGGGGAGAAGAATGGCACAACTATAACATATACAATAGACAACCAATTAAACTATCACCGTGAAAAATTGCCAAACATTAAAGATTCATTAAGCAGGTTAATTTCTCACCTATTTTGAATACAAAATAGTACAGGAGTTTAGAAATATTATGTGGTTTGGAATGATGATCATTCCTAAGAGGATACTGCCTTCACAGGTTCAGAGAAGGGAAGGGGGTAAAAGGGGAAAATTTAAAATATCACTTCACAGACATAATTAATTCACTTTGATCAAACAATTCAATAGTGGAAATATGAGCCTGAAAGGACTCTGAATGAAAGAGGCAAAAAGGATAGGAGAAATGAACAAATGGATTTTTTTGTTTGTTTGTTACCTGCAAAACTAGTCAATCACATCTGGTAGTGACTGACACTATATAGTGTTAGATGGTCTCTCTCTCACACACAAACACACGTGCAAACACAGAGAGTATTCTACTGAACATAAGGGGACCACTGTAACACGCACTAAGATGATACTCCCCAGCACATACCTTGCTACAAAGTTACAAAATAGAGATTTCCGCCTAAAAGCTGAAAAACTTCTTTTTTGTTTTTCAAAGGTTGTATAAATAAAGAAAACTGGCTGACTGTATGTCTTTTTTGCATATGATGAGTTGGACCTTTTGCATATGTGTTAATTCTCAACCACAGAGGTAAACAACAGAGAAAACTAAAAGCACTTTTGGGAAAAATCACATATGTAGCTAACTAACACAGAACACTATAAGCATACCTAATGTTTCTAATGCAGACGTTTCTTCTCCAAGTTATATATCTCCAGGGATAATTGTAAAAAGGCAATAAATTAAAAAAGTCTAATGCAAACCAGTAATTATAACATATAGAATGATCTTAGGTACAATTCTATTTTGTTTCTTAATCTTCAGAAAAAATAGCAAGCTGCATTTCAGAGGAATACACACAACAATTACAAAAGTACATTTTATTATGTCTTCTGCAAAAGGTAAGGGAACTCAACGCACACACCATGGGAAGGCAAGAGAAATCAGCTTGTGCCATGCGAAGGGGACCCACCAGGGAGGGTGCGCACAGAAAGAGAGGAATTAGTTTCTATACTATAACTACAGAATTATAGGGACATAATAATGACTTTTATGCCAGGTTAAAAGAGTTGCAACTACTGGGAAGGCTAGGCTTTGAAACACTGAGCAAGCAATAGGATAGCACAAGTTACTACAAGTAGGAGGACTGGGATGCTGGGTTAGCATTGTACAATGCCAGAAGATGGCGATATTGCTTACTGTCTAAGAAAGCACTGAAAAAAATTAAAATTCACTCAAATTAATACACTTTTAAACAATTTCATGCACTAAGGACTCACTAGATAATTTTACAGTGACGTGGTATGACTTTTAAGAATAAACTCCAGGTTTACAAGAGCATAAGTAGAGGTATAAAATTACATTATTTTGCAAGTTAGGTAACATACGGATACAAATAACTCATTAGAGCTGCATATAGAAAATCATATTCATTAAGTGGTTAAAACATCAAAAGTGCAGTAAGTTATTATTTTTTCTTTGCTTTAAAAATTAAAAAAAAAAATCCATTAATTTCAATTCTACCCACTTTAATATTTTGTACATTCTTCCATTTTCAACTTAAAACTCATTGGAAATAAATAAGTATGAGGAAAATGTATAGTTACTCGATCTCAATTATAAAGAAATACCCTCTTTAAAGACATCCTAAATATCACAGTAAAACCAAAAGGAAACACAAAGAACTCATTCAAAACCCAATGTAATCTACCAGTCCCAAACCACTTTTTTTTAAGACCTGTAAAAAACACCTTTTTAGTTATTAATTGATATGAAGGGGAAAAAAAAAAAAGCCCAATCAGCACAGACATTTTCTTACCTTTTTTTGACGATCAATATGACAACAAGGAGAAGTAGGATGAATACCAGAATTCCAGCACTTATTCCTGCTATTTTCACCACTCGATCTGTTTGTTTAGCTGGATCTGGAATCACCTCAGGTTCTTCTGTTGCTGCTGCTAAATGAATAAAACAAAGAAGTTACTTAAATATATAAGCACTAGAGACAAGGTAATTGTTGTTGGTGATTTACACATGTACACAGACACACTATAAATTTAACAGAACCACAGAATAAGTTGGAAGGGACCCACAAGAAATATTGAGTCTGACTCCTGGCACAGGACATTCCCAAGAGCCACACCATGTGCCTGAGAGCGTTGTTCAGAACACTTCTTGAACTCTGTCAGGCTTGGTGCTGTGACCACTTCTCTGGGCAGTCTGTTCCAGTGCCCAACTACTCTCTGGGTGAAGAGCCTTTTTCTAATATCCAACCTAAACCTCTCCTGACACAACTTCAGGCCATTCCCTTGGGTTCTGTCACTGGGTAGCAGAGAGAAGAGATCAGTGCCTGCCCTTCCTCTTCCCCTCACAATGAAGTTGTAACCGCAATGAGGTGTCTCAGTCTCCTCCAGGTTGAGCAGACCAAGTGACTTCAACCACTCCTCATACGGATTCCCCTCACGGCCCTCCACCATCTTTGTTGCCCTCCTTGCAACAGCAAGTATGTGTATGTGTATGTGTATACGTGTATGTATACAGGTGCATATATACAGAGAGAGAGAGAGAGAGAGAGAGACAGACACAGAGAGAGAGAGAGAGAGAGAGAGAGAGAGAGAGAGAAACTCCACACATGCAGAAATGTTTATGCACCTGGATTTCTGAAAGAGTTATTGTATTAAAAAGCAGAAGACAAAGCAGAGACAATCTATCAACTAACCACCATTACTTCATTTAATGTTATTTTTTCAGATATTAAATATGGAATATTTAACATTGAATAGTAAGAAAACATTAACATATAAACAGTAAATTAAACATTTTTTCCAAGCCACAATCTGCACTCTAAACTGCAGTACTTCTCTCTTACACCCAGTTTCAGTCCACCTTTGCATATTAATTTACCTTATAGCATCTGGTCTGACATCTGTATTTTACTGGGAATTCTGATTCTCTAAATAAGGTCACCCACAAAGCCAAGCCTAAGTAGTTTTATTTCTGTTTATAGGACCTGAAAAAAAACCCACACACCACTGTTCTACAGAGAGATGAAACCACTCTCTAACACAGCTGAGTGGGCTAAAGCTACAGGTTACAGCAGAGAGAAAAATAGAATATACATGAAAGTACACAGGCATTCAATCTGCACCTCTTTGCATCACAGCCTGGTGTACAAAGGATTAGGTATATGAGCTTTTCCAAACTGCTAAAAATATAAAAAATATAAATAGGTTTCAGCCAGGGGTAAAATCCCATCAGATGTTTACTTGTAGAATAGAAAACGGTTTTCCAGTTCTCTAGTTCCTACTTTCTAAGGCTGTGGCCTTTTCTCTACTCACTGACATGAAGGGGTACATGTACTTGCTCTCCCTCTGACCCTTTTTCTCTCACTCTCCACCCAGCATGCAGCAGATGCCACTTAAACTTTCCCCTCACAGCAGCTGCATGCGGAATAGTTACAAACTGTTGGTATCATCATGCCTGTCATTACACAGAAAATGTCCATTACTCTGAAACTAGGATGCTTCTCAAAAGATCACCAAAAGCAGCAGAACGAAAAACAAGATGAAGTCATATGAGAGAAAGGCTACTGCTCCCCTGAAAATTTACTCTCTTCAGGAAGCCATTGTAGTCATTATTAGGCATAATTCGTATCTAATACTTTCTGGGTTTAACCATGTTACTCAGATAATTTCTATTCAGGTTCGTGTGCAGGAACCCATATTATCTTTTGAGGGAAGAATAATGCTGTCGTTTAACATCACTCTTTATTACTTGCTTTTGTAACCTTCATTTTGGCAGTATCTCAACCATTTATTAACAATCTACCCTCAGAAAAACCTTCTGAGTTAGGAACATGCTCGCTTCCAGACACCCACACAAGAGCTAGACAGACACTGAGAGATCTGGCAGTGCTTTAATTGTAAAACTTCATCATCATCGTAAGAATTCATCATTATAATCATCTCTCTCACCTACAGCTTGAACTCTATCTGCTGAGAAATACTAAACACTTCCTTCTCTATATAAATACATGCCTGCATGCACACTTGCATACATAACCTATGAGAACTCAATACTTGTTGCCTTGCTCTTTGCTGCTGAAAATTGTTATCCCCTGGTAGCTAGTTTTCAAGGTTATATTTCTGTAAATATGGCCATGTTATTGTAACTCTATCTTATCATATACATTCCTTTCTCATGGACACAGACCTCTGATGGACATTTCCTTTGACCACTGTAGTTGAAGGAGGAAGAACTGATTTCCTCCAATGAATAGTGATTTCCAAAAGGGTATAAAAAATAAAGAAGGTGGGTCTTGTGCCCCTTCCTTCCTTTCCTTTGAACCTGAACACAGCTGTCTCTGGCTCTTCTTTCTGCACCGCCAGCATCGAATACTTAATATTTAGTTTGTATTATGTGTGTTGTTGAGGTGTCTAGGAGTAAAAGTTGGGACTAGGCAAGTGGTGTGTGCATGCACAAGACACGCATGCAAGCTAGAATTAACAGTGGATACACATATGATGCTGTCTAACAGAGGAAATGAGGGGCATGGCTGCTGAGGCAGAACTGGAAGATTAAGGTTTTCAACATTCTCAATGCTCCAAATGAATCAACTCCCAGACCAATATCAGCTGGGCTGAATGTGACAAATGTGAATGAACATTTGATAAGCAGTAGAGCCAAAAGGCCAATCAGTACAGTCAAAAGACAAATCCAAGCTAAGTATATATGGCTTTATATGCCAATGGGGAAAAAAAATCATGTTTGCTGTATGGAGTACTGAGAAACGGCAAGGACGTGGGAAGGCTAAAGAGGGAGTGTGCAGGAGTGAGATAGTTGCTGTGTCTGGAATTGTACAATGTGAGCACAGCTGGGCAGCTCTGACCTAGCAAAGGTAAGAACTACTCAATCTGCAAAATAACTAAGGCTGGAACAAGAGATTTAGCTGTGTAGATGGAGACTTAAGGACAAGTCTTTGAGAGATTTCAAAATACGAATCACAGGGATTGGATGCGACCCAAAGATGCACTTCAAAACTTGAAGGCTCAAAAATACATCCAACATTACAGGCTTTTAGCTTTGGTCAGGACAGTAGTATTTTCACAGGAGTAATAGTGATAAGAGACTAGAGGGGAAAGAATAACAGACATGCTTCACACTTCCCTCAAGAAAGATGGGACCCTTATGACTTAGAACAATTTGCAATATATGTGCTTCTCTGAGTCATGTTTAAAATTATTGTTTGGCCACACACACAGTTGTTTCATTCAGAAAAGTTACTTTAGAGAAACAACTATAAATGTCTCAGAAAATCTGAAGGAAAGGTTACTGAGGGTGTTATACTTATTTGGCTAACATAGGCACGGGTGTTTTATTATATATGCTCTAAGAAATTATTTGGTTTGGATCATCAGTATACTTCAAAATTAAGCTCCCTGTCAAATTTTAGAACAATATTGGAAAGCGAGGAGGATATCAACTGCTTGTCCATTTATTCTGGTTTCCTTACATTCAGGGTTTTGAAGCAAGAGACAGTAACTCATTCCATGAACTTAGAGGCTACTTATGAGATAAAGCTGGTGCCTACTAGAAATGTACTACAGAGTCCTAAATTAATTGAGAAAAATTACATTTAATAGTCATAGACTAAGCAAGTGTATAATCAGTCGATAAGCCTCCTATATCCAAAATGTTAAAATCTATTGGCAAAATGATACCTGTCTTGCCAATGTCAACATAAAATTTGCTTAGGACTTAAATGAAGCCAGGATTATTAAATGTGTATTTCCAGCAACAGATACTATATGCATTCTCTAGACTAAATGTTGCATTTGAGGACTATATGAAAGCAATCATAGATATAAATCACACTGCAATCTGTGTGCATTGTGTGCAATGATTATTTTGAGGAAGCTATTGAATGTAGCATAGAATAATTCAATGAAACTTATAAATTTGAAAGCATTTCATATTACTTGTGTTTTAATTTTGATAGCTCAAAGTGTACTGTAATAAATATGTGTGAGCTTACACATACACAACCAAAGGAAAAAACAAAAAAAACCTTGTGTGTTATGAAACCGATGTGCTAAACCTACATGTATAAGTAAACGAGTGTCTCCTGGCTGCTGACTGCACAAGGACTTCAGCAGCAAGGAAACTTCTGCTCACTCGGAGAACTTGCTTTCTCTACCCTCTACAAGACAACCAGCATTTAGCTCTGTAGGCTGAAATGCTGGTTTTGTCAAACAAAGTAACTCAAGTAGCCAAGGGTTCACCAAGGACAAATCTTGCCTAACCAACTTAGTGGCCTTCTGCGATGGAGTGACTACATCAGTGGACAAGGAAAGAGCTACTGATGTCATCTATCTGAACTTCTGTAAGCCTTTGACTTGGTCCATGATGACATCCTAACACAACATCTCTAAATTGGAGACATACAATTATCTTGATAGTTGGAGTTAACTATTGTATATTTCTAAACAGGGGAAATGTGGTCTAAAATTATGTAAGTTATAAAAATACCTGCTTTATTAATTTTTAATGTTCATTTTTAGTGATGTAGTCCTGCAATCCTCTCTTATATCTAGAACATCAGACTCTATTATAAGATAATTTATTGATCTGAAAAAGAACCTTGCGTGGTAACAGAATGATGATCATATTGGCTCTTAAGTCCTTTGGCCAGCCTTGTTCTAATAGACTTTGAATGAAGTGTTAATTTTTACAATATCTTTGCCTTGCATATTACTATGTTTTTTGCAATTTGATGCTGTACATCTGAGAAGACATAATCCTACAGTTTTCCACCAGAGCAAACTCATCTTCCACAAAATTTTCACGATTTTCTGATCTGAAACAGAGCCTTAACTACATTTTTCCCCTGTACAAGAATAACTGCCTACACTGAAGATTTATGAGCTAGATTGGGAGAATACTGGATTTTAGCAATTTATCTGCTTGCCTTTCTTCTGAACTAATGAACAGTAACAACAATCATATTCCACAGTCCCATTCACAAAGTTCATAAAATAACTTGATCCGATGATTCTGACTCTGCACACAGACAGTAATAGTCACCATATAAGAAGTGGTTCTCCTTGTTTTCATAGATACTAAAGGAGAACATTCAATCAGTCAACTTACATGATCAATAGCATGAAGTTCAACTGTGAACAGCACTAAATTAGACTAGCATTGCTAACTCTCTCAGGGACAGTAGAATTTTAAACAGTTGGTGAGGTAAAGTTCAAAGTACATCTTCTCACAATTTTCTGATGTACTTAATTACTCTACATTTTTAAACTACATTTTTAATCAAACATACCAAAAAATCTGACTTCTAAAACTGAGCATATGCATAGTATTTACAGGTAATTCTTGAAGTATACTGTGGCATAAGGAATCCAGTCACGGCACATATTGCTTTCCTGTCTTCTCCTTCCTTCTGTGGCTCAAAATTTACACACAGCCTTGCAAAATTGTCAGAGAATTTATGACACTCAGCACAAAATCTATTCACCTACACCTTCCCAAGAAGATGGTGTAGGAATCAAGATAATGATATTCTACTCGCTCATCCAAACACAATTATTCAAGCAGAAAATTCTGGTAGGATTTTGCAGGGCTGCTTGCATAGTACCACTCAGAGAACAGCCAGCCATCTAAAAGACAGCTTTTAAATCAGAGGTTTTGAACAACATTTTTAGATGTAACATTCTTACCATATGATTTGACTCTCTTAACATTCACAGCATTTTATGCTGGGTTTCCTTTGTGTGAGCAAGGGAAGAAACTCAGTTTTATGCATGATTAAATCTGCTATTTTATTACACTGCATTTTCTTTGAATGTTAATTTCTGTTTATGGCAGATCTTTGAATTCTCACAAACTGGTGTTACTGCTGCATAGCTTGATATTCAAAATAGGTTTGCTCAAGATAATCTGTTCTGCACTTTTGTTATGCGGCATTCAAAAAGTTTTAATTGAAACCAGGAATGACATCTGAATGAGTTCAACAAGGTAACATCATGATAACATCAAATAAAACTGAAGACAGCTCTGGAGATATGTCATTCTACCACCTGAGAAAAGGGCTATTGAGAAACAGATTCTCTGACGAATATTTTATTTTAGACTGGTCTGCCCTGTGTTTTAATCATCTGTCCTGAAAGACTGTAATGTGTCCATCAGTCTTGTTTTGTTACTGCTTTGATACAATGATAATCATTGTGCAATTAAGGGACTTTTTAGAAGTTTGAAATTTAATTAATGAATTCAAGTTAAGTGAGAGAAGATCCATAACACGTTTTTGCTTTATCAAGATTTTAAAAGAGTCTGAGCTGATTCTATTTGATGAAAATATTTGAATGTGCTTTTGTAGGGATCAGCAGACAGGATGTGCAACTTGTTCTAGCAAACTAAACACAAGTCATGTGGTCTTACAGATATCTTCACATGGGTCAGTTTGGTACAGTACTGACCTCTCTTTAAGATTTTTCATTCTAAGGTTGAAAGGTGAAGATATATTTACTGGGAAAGGAATCACCACCATCCTCCTTTCCCTACATCTACTAAAGAATTTCTCTCTTGGTATAGAGCTTCTGGGAGACGAAGGCATGCTAGAAATTCACTAGGGTTTGGATCCATCTAAGATATTATTTCCAGGATTCTAAATCATGGACTTTTAGGGTAGCCATTGTTAAAAAGAAAAATTGTACGTGATTGTGAACAGAAAGTGTGATTTTCTGAGCTGTGCTCTGAAGTGTCAGGTTCATCCCTGTCACCATGGTAACCAGGTTCATGGCTGTCCCAAGGAAGAGTTTAACAGGCTCTGCTGGTAGAGAAAAGGGGATCCCAGGCATCACCAGCCTCTTCTCTGAACTCCTACTGAAAGGGGAGGGTAGTTAAGGTGATGCTTAGGTAAAATCTCAGTTTGTGTTGCAACATCCTGTGCCCAACTTATCCTCATGTGTGTCCCTTGCTGGGGAAAAGGGGGAGGTGTCACCACCTGTAGATGCTGCCAGCTCAGTCTAACAGAAGGAGACCTCAGGGACCCAAAGCTTTGTGGTATTATAAGTTAAGTCTTCCTATGGACAAAATCATATAAGACTCTTCTCTAGATTAAAGGTCATTGCCGCAGAAATGGATACAGTTGCTGTTTCATGGTCCCCCTCTGAACAGTTTACATGCAGAAATGAAATAAATACAGATTCAGACTAAACTAGTCAGTCAGATTTGGGGTGGTATAAGGAACTGTAGAAGTTAAGCACAGGGAGTCCCACAGGTGGCTATGCATACAAATATAGCACCAAGTAAACAGGTGATCACCTGCTTATACATCCTGCTTTCAGATAATGCAGAAAAATAATCTAATCTTATGCTACTGGATGCTTTTTAAATTATGAACATGCAGATTATAAATATGTATACACATTTTAAATAAATTAAACAATCTAGTACAGTATATCTTGTCATACAATAATGACAATGCTACCAGGAATTTCAGTATAATAGGTACATTTATATATAAAAGACCAGTTCTTAACTGGTGCTGTTAAGCCCTCTCAAGCGTATATGTATGTTGCCTTGATAAGTCATACACAATAAAAAACAGTTCAAACCCATCTCTACAACTCTCCAGGACTTTCAGATCACTTCACTGATTGGTACTAGTTTGGTAGGAAACTTTAAGGAAAACAGAATCAAGTGAACCAACTGTCTGTCTACTGCTATAAAGGTCTGAAATGAAAATTAATGAGGGCTCTGAAAACAGTAATGTCCATGAATTTATGACCAATTAAGAAAGAGTTGACCTTAATAGATTCAGAAGTATCAAGTGAAGAAACTGCTGAATCTGTTTGCCTCACTAGCTGAGAAACCTTGGACATGAACAGATGAAGAGAGCCAGAGCAGGAACAATGCTGAGGAGACAATGTTCCTGCAGCACTCTGCCCTGCTGTCCATGGGTCACATTGACAGAGAAAATTAGTGCCATCAATGCATTTCTACTACATTTGCCACTACGACATACTTCTGGAGCATGCACTTTGCAGGTACTTTACTATCTTTTAAACTATGGCAAGGACAGAACTTGGTTATAAGGAATTAAGATGTTCAGTGATTTATAATCCATAGGTTTCACAGCTTTTGAATTGCAAGCTGCTATCCTAATGCAAGAGAACAGCTGCTCACGCAGAGATAACTAAGTTAGCTTTAAGGAAGCAGGCTCAGTGACACAACTGTGCCCACAGGACACAAAAAGCTCTGGGTGAATAAAGATGACAACTGTGACAAGAGATTTTACACAGGGGTGTAAGCTGAAGTTATATTGTCAGTTTCTAGTTCAGTTGTCTTAAACGGGAAAAATACGGGATAAAATGTGGGCTAAGGCTTCTGAAATGGCACCTCTCAAAGCAAAGAGCAAACATCAAAATCAGAGGAACCTGGCCTGTTCCTGTCTTTCAGCAGCACTACCCAAGGGAGAGGAGACTCTTCCTGGTCACAGCCCATGACAAAGTCCAGGTGGCTGAGCTGCGCCTACCTCTTGAACCTTCAGCGCCAAAATATTCAGAACATATTATGGATAAATGGATAATTTATAGTCTATTCATTAGTTTATTTGACACCAGAGAATCCATGACAACCTTTTCTCTCTCCTCCCATTCTGGACTGCCTTACCTCCAAAACAAATGACAACAAACGTTTGTAAGGAATCATGATATCATATTTCAGGTGTCTGGTATTGTGCTTTCTCAATCTTTGAAGCTCCCTTTCAGGTCATCATTTCAAAATCTTCACCAACAATGCAAAAGCTGGACACTTACCCTGAAAAAATCCTAATATGTGTGCGAACTCAGATGTTAGAAACTTATAGGGTCTTCTAAAATACAAATTGCAAACAATATTAAGTGCTTATTCTAAAATACCAGATCTCATCCTGTAACAGCTGCATGTTTGAAATGTTGGAAAAATTCAGAGAAATACCTAATGCAATTTTATTTATTTATTTATTTATTTATTTATTTATTTATTAAATCTGGTTAATTATCTGTCTTGAAAAAAACAAATTTCAAAATAATACCTTCTTGGGACACTTCATGTGTTTCTTTCAGTAGCCAAAATGGAAATAGAGATCTAAAAAGTCAAATCAAATTTTTTCATTGCATGTGTACTAACAGAACTGGAAAAGGATACAAATAAACCCAGTTGTAGGAATACATAACATGCATGCTGTAAAGTATCAGACTGAAACAATGAAATATAAACAATTAAATATAAATTCTCCCTGATTTTCTGGAAAGGGGTATTGGTTAAGAATGATCCTATGATTTACCTAATCAAAAAGTCATTTCGAAACTACTTGTTGGATGGACTGTTACCACTTCTTAAGCTCATTGTTATTACTTCTCTCATAAGCACAATGGATCTGTTGTCAGACCGGTTGTAGCATTTTTTTCCCTAGGAATATATAAAAGCAGGCAGCCTCTTGTTAAGAATTTTTTAGGGGAAAAAAACTAAAGTTAGTGTTTTACCACATTAGAAATCAATCAGCTTCCAAGTTTTCTGTTTTCAAAAACATGTGGTTTTTAAAAATAAAGCCTCTCTTGATGTTATAAAGTTTCAAGTATGCAAGACACTGCACTAAAAAGGTACCTGGTTTTGACAATGAGTCCTATATGGCTTGTTAGCTCAGAATTAAATCTGAAAAGAAAATTACTATAAAAGCAATGTTTGGTAACAAATATACAAAATGCCTCAACTTTATGTGTCTTTACACCAGGTAGCATTTAAGAATTTTAGCAGAGAAAGTACATTATAATGATCATTATCACTTCTGTAGGCACATGACATGGCTCATGGGAAAAAATATTACTCTCAAATATCTGAAGTTCCATTTTGCTGTATTTATTGAGAATAACGTTTTGTGAATAACTTCCGCTAATTTAAGCAACTATAAAATTGTAAGTGAGAATTTACTGGTAGTGTAGGAGTTGCAGAGTTATTGCAGACCTGTGTAATTACACTGAAGGAAGCAACGACAGCTTAACTCCTCTCTACCAGAAAAGTGCAAACTCACATTCCAAGCAAGAGCCCAAAATACAGAAATTCCTAAAATGAAAGATTTTCTTGTATCAAATGCAATGCTAATAACATTGCGGATGGAATCAAAAGACAGAGACAATGAGGAAGAATCGAAATAGCGTTTCCTTTATCCTTTCAAAAAAGCCAAACCCACACAAATAAAAGATTACACAGTGCTAAATCTAGTATTTAATAGTGGCCATCAGCTATTTGCCATTCAGAATGGTGAAAGTAGAGAAAGTGCACAGAATCCCCTCAAAGAAAACAAGTGGTTAATTCTTCCTGTTGAGGTAGGTCCCAATTTTCCCAAACACACATAAGTTAAATTTTATACACTATATATGTATATATATAGTTTATATATAGTTTTTAATCACAGAATCACAGAATTAATGGCACCCATCTGTTATTAATCCCAGATTATAACTGTCATGACTGCCAGCCTTCGGTATTTTGTTTCCTGTAAAATTTGGTAATTTTTCAATTAGAGTGAAAGAGTAAATATATATATACTCTGAAAGAAGAAAATATGTTTTCTTTCACAGGGATTCTATTCTTCCATTTAGATAAATTTTTTGCAACTTCTTCAGTTTTTAATGACATGATGCAGTGTTTATAGGAGTCCACTAAGCTGGCTGGGAAACAAGCGACTGGAGTGTAACACCCATGGCAGAGAACCTTTCTTCGCCTTTTAAAGCCTTCTCATCTGAACAGCATCCACTCCCAATAAGTTACATGGGTCAAAACTCTTGAGGTTCTCCTGAACTTCTTAGCACTAATAGGTGTCTTAAGCAGCTGGACGTTTGGGAACATGAGGGAAAGGCATATATCTTCTTCCAAACCAGTGGGGAGTACCACCCAGCTGCACATCGCAGCAGGCTGCAAGTACTATCTCAGCCATTACCCTAATTATCTAGTTGCTCCCAAATCTGCTTATCCAAATACATCTGAAAGGACTTATGTCAGCACTTTAAGCTAGGCCACCTGATTTTTGCACTGAAACATCAAAGCTGTGGTGCTTATCCATGCTAGTCTACCAGCTGTGATGTGAGGGCAACAGCCTGGCTAAAAGCTTTGTCATCTTCTGCTGTACCAGCCATTTCCAACAAAAATATGTTATCTGAGCCTTAAATCCTGTGTAAGAAGTCACAAGCCTTTCTACAGGTTTGTTTACCACATTTGACAACTAGAAACAGCCATAATGACATTGCAACAACATGCAGGTAATGCAATGACAACTGTATAAAAACACATCAGTTTCACAGCTCTGGGTTGATTGCCATTGATTATCAAGTTCACATCAGGACTTGTAATGATATTAAAAGCCTTTCATATTATGTCATTGCCTCTCTTTCTACATATGCCTACATTAATAACATGTCAAAGAAACTTTCAAGCACAAAGAGATGGCAGTCCTTCAGACTATGGGACAGAATATGCCTGCAAGAAAGAAGACTCTTAGAGTGTATTGCCACTTTCTGAAACTTTGGCACTGCTTTTTCACTTTTTCTTTTCTTTTAATACTGGAGTTTTGTTACCTTCAAATCTTAAACTCTAATTAATCTGCCTCTTTTGAAAGAAATAAGAGATTTTTTTGTTATTTCTATTACTCAAGGAAATATTCACACAGAACTGTGATGGGAACCAGGTGTAATAAAGAACCTCCATGACTAAAGTGAGATGAACTTTTTATATCTGTTATTATACTGGTTTGTAACAAGTAAAGATGAATTAGTTTTTAATTTCACAAAGTACAGACTCTGACAGAGACAACCAAGCTGTAGGAAAAGTAGTAATGGGCTGTAGAGCATTCAGAACTAAAATATATCAGTTTGCAAGTGGCTTTGTTGCCCTTTCAGCTGAGTATTTTACAGAGGTAGTAAAGCATCTGGTTATTTTTATCTAGAGGGTGAAATTAGCTACTCTATATTGGATATGCCTTTGGCTGCTACTTTCTCAACTAGTTTTTCCAGGAAAATACAACTGTATCAAAGGGAAAAAAAAGAATATATGTAACAAAAGCTTCAAATTCATATAGAAGTAAACATAAATGAAGCCAACTGTAACATGCAAATATTGTATTATAATTTATGTAACTGGTTGCTGGCAAAGAAGATTACTGCACTGGTATTTATGCTTTAAGTCTGGTTTTAGGGTTTTCAGTCAGTTGTGATCTGATTAAAATGTGATTGATTTGGAGGAGAAAATCACCTTAAACTGATGGATTGCCAAGAACTCTTGCAGATGAGGTGGCAAAAATATCTATACTGAGGCCCTGAGCTATGTTTAACAATGACCAAAACCAAACCTGCATTTTGAAATGAGATGAAAAATTTAATTAAACGAAAACTAACATTAAAACAATGTGCTCTAGTGTTCTAAGACACAAGCTAAGATACACCCATATGCATCTCATTTACAGTGTTCCTTTGACAAATGTGAATTGCAGTTTGAATCACACAGGCCACTCCGCCCTATAAATTCCCATTTATAAGCAGGTATTCCTGACCATCCACAGCAAAAATGGCCTTTCATCTTTTCAAGGAAGGGAAAAATGGCTTTATTCAGTGGCTAACTTGATACAACTGTAATGAATAGTACACTTCAGTTTCTTATTCCTTAAAACCCAAGGATTGTTATCTATCAGCTTTCTTAGAGACAGCTGGCCAAAAGTTTCAAACTTGGGTTGACGAATTCACCCTGATATATTCAGACAGCACCAACACAGGAGATGACTTTCAGATTGCTTGAACAACTCTCATAAATTAGATGGACTCTCATATATTAACTAATATTTGAAAAGAAACACACACCTGGGAAACATATCAGCCAATCAATGGGATGACAATATCTCCAGATAAGACCTTCCCTTGCTCGATTCTGGTGTAATAGTAAGACTAGTAAGTACTACATGAAAATATAGTGCAATCCCATATGATCATGCCTGCTACTTATTGAACACTCAAAAAGTAAAACTAAATATAAAACTGTTTGTTTACTTCAAGCATTTAAGATATAGAAATAATAATGTATTTCCGAAGCAATGTCAATTTAAATTGGACTGGAATTGTATCCCTAGCTACATGAATCTGCGTGTCATATGCCAATGAAAAGAGGAGCAAACCCAAACGTAGATGTCCGTGAGCCAAAGAAGTGGCCTATTTCTTTCCTTCTTTTCAAAAGCACAATCCAGACCTGTTACAGACATTACTTTGTACACTGTAGAAAGGCCATCCTCTGTGCTGGTTAGCAATGAGAACTCCAGATACAACAACACAGCCACACAGAAAACTACCATGTAACGCCACTTAAAGTGTCTGCCTTTTTGTGAGATGGGCAAAACAAGAACATACATAGTGCTAGGAATCATGACTGAAAGGCACTGTCAAATCTGCACAGAGTAATTTACAGAACAACCTTCTTGTGATATATACCTTGGCTCACTGCTACAAAGTCTTCACCTTTATTTGGAGAAAATATATCCCTTTATATTTCTTACTGTGCAGATAGACACAATCAACCAACATCACTGAAATGAGGGAATTTTTTACTTTACAGAAAAATGTCAATGAAGACCTTGTCATTCAAGTTTCCTTTACCTTTGCCCTGCTTCCACAATCAAACAACTCCTGCCTCAAACTATGGCACTGTTTTTACCTTGATGTTTCTTTTAAGGTTTTTAAGCCTGTATACCTTTTTCCTAAGCATAGAGAAATTATTTTAAAAAGTAACCTTTACTGACCAAGTGAATTAATCAATATCAGATTAAGCCTAAAAATAAGCAAAGCAAGGACCAAATTTCAGTGTCTATTTACTTTTAAAAAAATCTTTTAAGTATTGTGAAGTCATGTGAACAGATTTGTGAACTAAAAAATGTTCCAGTTCACTTCAAATATTTTAAATATTCTCTACATTCAGTTACTCTCTTGAAACTTGGAAAATTGAACATCTCCATATGCATCTGAGAGCTGACCTTCAACTGAAATCAACAGGGTTATGCCAGGAAGGATGAACAATGAGTGGTTCAACCTCTCTTAACGGAAACTACAAAAATAAAAGCCTTATTTCAAGACTGCCTTTTGCTTCACCAAATGTAGTGAACAAAGATGCCAATTTAAGGACTACCAGCTTACCTAAAAGCAATACTTACTGAAACATTTTCCAACAATTAGTTAAATGTATTGGCTCTAAGCTTCCAGAAGAATTATATACAAAAAAAAAAAAAATCTTATTTTCAGACATTTACAGCAAAATGTATTTATTGCTCACTAACAAAAAAATGCCTTATTAAACATTCATAGACATTGCAGTATTTATTAAATCAGTTTCATCACCAGAAGATACTTTTTATGTGATATCAATTTTCACTCTGTTTATTGAACACTTGCAAAGCCTCTTTCAGAAAACATGGAAGTTTTTACTGAGTAACAATACACTAAATTTCATTCTCACTCAGCTCATTGACTTAACAATGTACACTTAGTGAATGTGAATTCAAAACAAGTTTCATTACATTGAACCATCTTACACTAATCTTGACTTTTGGCAAGGATAAAAAGTACCATTAATATTTAAGAAACTTTAATTACAAGTGCTGATTGGAAACCCAGAGACAGCAACAGCCAAATTCAAACGACTTTTATGGAAAAGGCAAATAATCCTCATCCCATAACCCTAGAAGAAATAGCTTTCTACACTGATATGTACTTTCCCATTAAAACCAAATATACTTCTCCCACAGCACTGCTACGAGGCCTGCACTTCTGCAGGTGGGTAACAACTCTAAAGGAACTCCTGCTTGGTGTTTTGTAGAGACCTTTCTTGCATGCTTGGACCCTCAAATACTCTCATAAAAAATATTTCACGTTTGGCCCATCAAATACTCTAGTAAAAAAATCTTTCACATTGGATTTAATTCCTGTCTTCAGCTTTGGATGAGGGAAGATTACAGCTGAGATTGAGTTAGGTTCAGAGCTGGATTATTCCCCTCCTTTCAAAGAGGCCTCCTTGTGCACAAGGGTCTCTTCCAGCCACAATGAAATGAACAGAAATGGTTTGAAAATAATTTCTAAAGGTTAAAAGAAGTCTTTTCACCTTAGCTAATACATTAAAAACTTGAAGAGGGACATGGGAAAAACATTAAGTGAGTAGTAAAGAGGGACTTTTCAGGGAGGCTGAACTCAAGGTATTTGGGGGAAATGCAAGTATAAAATAGTACACTCTTGAAATTATAATTTTTCTCTGTTTCCTTCAAAGGCCCTGCTCTTAAATTTCAGTTAGTTTCATGTATCTGACAGAGAAAAAGAAGCAGTTCATTCCTCTCTGGCCATTGGTAACTTTTTTCCCAAATTTAAAGATAATGGAGAATTCATTAATGTGAAACTTCAGAACAGCAAATTTGAATCATCATTGTAAATCTATGTGCGGGAAGAAATTTTACCAAAACTTCCTCCATTCTCACTGGAAATATAGTATGCTGAAAAGCATGACCATAAAGTCTAAGCATTCCTAAGGAATGCTGTCTGGCTGAGGATGGAGTAAGGATAAGTCTGGCTGAGACGGAGTAAACCTTCCTAATTACAGGTTATGTTTGAACATAACAGTGCTCTGTTTTCAATTTGTGACCACAGTGTTGATAACACCGTTTTAGCTGTTGCTGAACAGTGCTTGCATTGCTCCAAGGCTTTCTTATTTCTCACACTGCCCCACCAGCATGTAGGCTGGGGATGGGCAGTTGGGAAGGGGAATGGTCAGGACAGCCTGCCCCATGGGTATTCCATGTCATGCTCAGAAATAAAAAATGGGAGTTCTACTTTTTCAAAGCCTGGAGACTGTCTGGGCATGGGATTGTCTATGGGAAGTGGTGAATGACTGTATCAATTTTTTAAAAATAAATTAATCCTTCCTTCACTTATCAAACCAACCTTAGCTCACAGATTTTCTTACTTTTTCCTCTTCTGTTTCTCTTCCCCATTCTGCTGGTGAGCAGAGCAGCTGGGTAGGAGCTTAGTTGCTGGTAGGGGTAAACTTTCCCACCCTCCAAAAAGCACACAAAAAGGGAAAAAAGAGCAACAATGAAAATTGTTCAAAATCTTTGAAAAAAACAACTCACAGAAGAAACCGAAAAGCTACTTACACCATGGGCCATTTATATTCAGGTTGGTAATCTAAAAACAAATAAGCTGTTTCTTCTTATCCAATTAACAAGACATATTTATAATGCTCTATTCAGTTAGTTACTACACTGTAATTTGCATGCCATCTCTTCCTAGCTGAAGCTTTAAAAGCCTTTTCAGGTATTAACTTGAGACAGAGTACTCTCATTTAATAGCTGAAAAAGTGGAAACAGAAAATAAACAAGCCTGGGGGTAACAAGGATCTCACACTTGAGCTATAAGTGTTTTCCGATAAAGGTAATGTTTGGCATAACTCTTACTTTTCACAGTTTCTCTTTTCCCCTTCCTCACTCTGCTGCTTTTACAACAAGGTAAGATAAGGTCATACCAGGTTTAGCAACGTTAACAAAAAGCAACCTATATTAACCGACACTTTTTCACACATTTCTTTTTGTTATACCTATTCTCCCACCCCCTCATTTTTTTACACAGTATTAAGGCAGTTTAAGATTAAATGATTTGAATGTCAGACTTGAAAGGTAAAGCACTCCAGTTTACCACTATTTTTTTTTTCTTTATAGCAAGAGAGGATGAATGAAAAGGGAATAAATGACACAGTAGTCCTTTCGTACCCCTTTCTTCTTTCGAGAGCATTCTTTTTTATTTCCCTCACTTTCAATTCAACCCATTCACAAAGGATTAGCATAACACATCTTTTTTGCTTGCAAGGGTTACAGCTGTAATCGCCTCACCTCATCACTTTACTTAGAAATCCTGTCTCCAGAGGAGTAATTCGATTACTCACGACAATCCAACTTTTGCCTAACCAAATAGGAATTCATTATAATGCTGTGCTGCTGCATCAGTTTACTATGAATGGATGGGAAAAAATATAGGAACATGAATAGCTGGTGTGAAAGGAAGAAAGCAATTGTCAGCTAACAAAAGGCTACCAACAAAAGGTAGGATGACTAGCAGAAATTCTAAGTCCCATGGGCAGGGTAGCCTTTAAACTACTAATGACTTGTAGCTTTTAAAAGTTTTGCATTTCAAATAGGTATGAAAAGTTTATAAATTGGTGAGAGTACCTGATTGCTTCAATCTGACCAGTCTTTAGCAGGTACTGGGCAGGTGTGTGTAAAAACCTGAGACAGAGCTTTTCCACATGCTGAAGAATCACAATCTTCTTCTATTGGTGGAAAATACACTCATGTAAGACCTTATAATGGCTTCTCTTTTCCTTTGCTTCTGAAATTCAAAAATGTAGATGAAGCAATCTTGACTGCATACAGCTCCAAATTAAAATTAGTACTATCCTTAGCAACCGACAGTGGATAAGGATAAAAGAAAAAAATTAATAATGAGGACAACTGGCATCTCCAAATGACTTCCAGTTGTCCATATGCCTACAAGCATAAATCTAAGAAAAGCTCATGCTGATTGTGGCACAGAAGTACAGTACTTAGGGCAGAAGCACAGATGCCAGGATCATGCCATCTATCTAGAAGTAGAGCATTTTATTTTATTTATAGTATTTATGTAGAGTAATTCAAGATGGCCAGATATAATGAGATAAGTTCTCAAGGGCAACATTTGCTTTGCCAAACGTTTAGGAGCATTAGGATCCAGCTGACAAATCTTTAGCTGTTAGACTGGCTTAGGTTGGTTTTCAGCTTTTGGAGCCCATAACTATCTTCTTGACTGTTATTTTTACAGATTCCTAAGGATTTCAAAAATCATATGGGCAGCATTAAGGGCATTAGGGATTTATAAATTCACATCATCATTATAAAAACATACAAAGTCCAAAATATATTAAGGGTTAAATGGAATACATATATTACATGGTCAAATTAAATATTGATGTGTTCCCATCTGCATTAAAAAGAACAAAAGAAAATGTTGTTTTTACAGTAGGTGTATGAAGAAAACATTCCAGACTTACAAAGAAAGCAGCTCACTGCATTTACTTTAATCTGATTTCTTTTTAATCTGGAATTTCTTTTTACTTAAAGTCGCTGCTCTTTTACATTCTTCTAGGCAGTTAACCTTTATTGTGATGTGTGTGTACTTTACAGTGACTGGAAATCAATAATAATTCTGATACCAAGCCCTTTTGGACTTGAAAAACTTAAAATATCCCTAAGACAGCATCTTTCTTCAATACTACTCATGGGAATTTACTAATAATTACATTGTTAGATGTGAGTGGAGAAATTGACTATGTGAAATAAAAGCCTAATTTTAAAATGAAAAAAAAGTTTTTGGAGCACAGAAAAAAACAATTGGTTACTGTTATTTTGCAAGTTTTTGTTCAACAGATACACATTTGCAATAACCATGTTCACTCTATACAGGCAAACTATCTGTATTCTTTCTCTTATTCCATTGTCAAAAATAAGAGGAGAGAAATCCCCCAACCAAAACCTCATGCTCTGATCCTAATGAGATGCACAGTTCCAAGAAAGCAATCTATAGCTACACAGAGAGATGAGGCAAGATCCAGCATCCAGCCTGGAATAGACAAGATACCTCAAGAAATACAGCAAATTGTTCAGGTACAGGAACACACATTCTCTTTTGCCTCCTCACGCATTTTGATTTGCCATGGTTTATTTGGTGAAAATGAAGTTACAATACTAATTTTTATTTGATTATGCTGTTTAAGAAATTAATTACTCTGTTTGCAGAAAAGCAGCTCTGATGCACTGGGCAGAGGGCACAGGCATGGTTAGGCAATGCTGTATATCCCAGTGGAAACAAGACCTTTCTCTTTAATAGAGAACTCCCATCAGAAGAGTTGAAATATCTTTCATTAGACTGGACAGTAATAATAGCAAAATGAGAGTGGAAGGCCTCAGCAGAAACATGAAACTACACATTATTGCATATGTCCTACCCCAAACCAGAAATAAGTCCTCAAAGTTGCTTAATGAAGTTAAAAATACATTGTGGGACTGCAAGTATCACAAGGCAGCTATCATGCTAACAGATACAGGATTTGATAGTGTTCATTGGGATGGTAACTTTTTTCACTTTGCTGTAAAACACCTAGTTAGACACTCAATCAGGAGTCAAAGATTACATAGTTCTCAAAATTAATGTGACACAAACACCAGCAGAATAGAAAAATAACTGAGAGTATCTGTTCTCATAAAAAATGAATTTAAAACACAGTAGCCAGTTTCAAAGCCGACAAAAGCAATGTGTATTATATCTGTACTTAGCTTCCAGTTTAGGGATGTTTTATTCATGCTTCTGTCTCAAACATTTATACCACAGTATGAATTGGTTCAAACTACCTTAACTGTGTTCAAACAGGGATTAGATTCGTCTTGAGAAGGAAGAGAAAAAGATGAAAGACTTACAGTCCGTTTATCCTGCATGATAGTATTTCCCCTTTAGCCTAACAAATGTTAAGACAATTTGTTGCAAATCCTACGTTTCCTCTTATGTCATCTCCAGCTACGGCAATAACAAAATTTGGCTTGATGAAATAGTTCAGAATTGGGTAGGACTCAAGAAGCCTGCATACATGGCTGAACAGAGTACGCAATACAGCTGATGTGTTTTGCTTTTACAAGAAGTTGAGCAAGCAGCTCAAATGTGGAACAAGTATTTTAAGAAATTTTGCCATTAGATAAAATGCAGCTGTCACTTGACTTTATAGTTTTGAAAAACTAGTCAAGTGTCTTGTTTAGCATTTGGACACATTCTCATTTCCCCAAATCTCAGAATGAGTAATTGTAGCAACCAGGGCTTGTTCTGGCAGTATGACCACCTGAGCAGTGACATGGGCCACATCCTGCAGTCAGGTCCCTGACAGATTCACTGTGTGGGCCCAGTTATGCCCAGTGTGCTGCTTACCAAACAGCTCATCACCTCTATGGGCTGGCTGGTGGCAGGTGGGGCACTGCACATTTGCTGTAGGCTCAGGCAGCAGCAGTACCTGCACAGCTGTTCCTCTTCTCCTCCAAGCTATAGGCGTTAGTTCATCAAAAGTCTCTCTGGTTCAGGTCCAACACAACAGCACCATGTGCTTATGATCTATCACGTTATGTTTCGATCTATATAAGCACCACTGACTCCTCTGCCAGCAAATAAAATTGTTCTACCTAAGCAACTGTTTGCATTAATTTAAAATAGTTCCTTGAATGGGTTACTCAAAAATAAAGCATAAAAAATTTGTGCTTCTGAAAACAATTTGGAAAAATACTTCCAGATGGTTCTGTTTCATGGATGTAAAATTCCACTGTCTAAATTTCACCACTACTAAAGGGACATCCATGAAGCTGTGATTTCTGTTGCATAATACTCTGCATGAACAAATGGATTTCACTTTCTGAGTCAGAGAAAACTCTCAATTCTGTTTGAATTCAATCTATATTAGTAAAGCTATTTGATTTGGCTAAGTAAGATGATGATTCAGCTTATGCTGAGTAAGCAATATGCTTTTAATACAAAGGCAACCAAATTACCAGCTTTCAAATTTGGACAAGCGTATAATGAAATTCAGTTTTCCATGAGCAGCAACTGAGCGAATTGCGATTCTTTAGCCTGCAGAAAAGAAGGCTCAGAGGGGACTCTATAACTCTCTACAACTATCTAAAAGGAGGCTGTGGTGAGGTGGGGATCAGTCTCTTCTCCCAGGTAACAAGTGGCAGCATGACAGAAAAGGCTTCAAGTTGTGCCATGGGAGATTTGGATTGGGCATTAGGAAAAATTTATTCACTGAAAAGGTGATCAGGCACTGGAACAGGGACATATGGTGAAATCATCATCCCTGAAAATGTTCAAAAAATCTGCAGATGTGGCACTTGGGGACACAGTTCAGTGGGTTAAGATCTTAGATGTCTTTTACAACCTTAACATTATTCTATTATCTCTCAGTCACTAAATTGCCAATGACTTATCACAAAATGAAGGTTTCTAAATTATATTCAAAGAAAAATAAAAACTTGGAAAATTTATAAATATGTGGTGACTGCTGCAAATAGCCTTTCCCATCTCAGAGTACATAATGATCTAGGCTGAAACACGTAAGCGCTTGGTAACAGCAAGGGCGCACATCACAGTTCAAGTTATTGATCAAAAATCCTACCTAACCATGATGGTTAATATCTGACTGTTAATCATGGGGAATTGAGATTCCTCAATATTCCGAGTAATCTCTTCCTGAATAGACAGAGTAATCTGAAAAATCAACGTTCTTATCTGTCTAGCAAAATTTTTGGTAAATGTGCGAGTAGAAAAGGAAATATATTATTACATACAGCAATTTTCATCTTTGATCACATTTGAGATATAGAGGACAGAGGTTCCTTCTAGATGTTTCACTGAGCAGATGAAGCACCCAGCACACAGGTTTCGCAGTGCAGTATCTTAAAAGCCTTTACACGAGGACAATGAAAGACAACCCTTTTTATTAGAGTTGTACAGAAGGAAGTTCTAGGAAAGATGAACGCATGGATGTAAATCCCTGCATAAACTTTACAGTACAATGATTTCCAAAATGGGAACTAACTTACAAAATTTCTAGATTTTGGAGTATTATCAGATAACAGGCCCTTCAGGATTAAATCTTTATGAACTACCAGAAATGAGAAACACTAAAGAACTGTGAGAAAATCTGTTTATGTTTGCAGAAAATAATTACAGCATGTTGAATTATGAGTCCTTATAAAATTTGTTACAAAATTCTAGGATATGTAGCACCACCATTTCAAAAAAAGAATGACAGATTCAATTCAGCTAAATCTGTGGAATTAGAATCAGATCAAAGATTCTTTTGAGATTTGCTTGACTATATGTTTTTTATTGTAATGGGTCAACAAACCAAGTAAATTCACACACTCTGGATGGTGCTAGGGTACACCAGAACTAAGATTCACACTAAATAATGCCTGTACTTGTGCAAGTCAATGCCTTCCATATGCTGAGGCAATTTGAATGTAAATTGTAGTAATTGTAAATCCTACCCTTTCTCCCTCTGATATGGAAAGAGGGTCATCTGTTGTTAATAACACAGATATAATAGTGAAACCTCTTTCAACAGTTCTAACAAACAGTTAACCATTTGATTTTTCTGTCACTACCCAGTGGTCCCAAGAATAAGACGTACAATCAGAATACATATCTTTATATCATAGAATAGTTTGGGTGGGAAGGGACATTATCATCTAGTGCAAGCTGGGCTCACTATTGAACCTTGGGGGCCTTCAACTAGACCCTGTGCCACTGATTACAACCCTCTGGGATCTGCCATTCAGACAGTTCTCAATCCACCTCACTGTCCACTCATCTACACTTCCTGAGTTTGCCTGTGAGGATATTGAGACACAGTGTTGAAAGCCTTGCTGAATTCAGCCTTGCTGAAGACTTGACCCTCATCCATCCAGGTTGTTGTTTCATTGTAAAAGGCAATCAGGTTGGTCAAGCATGATTTACCTTTAATGACTCCAGGTTTACTATTCCCGATCATTCATCTTCTTGTCATTCACGTAGATAGAGGTGGTCTCCAGAATGAGATGCTCCATTATCTTTCCAGGGATTGAAGTGCAGCCGACTAGACAGTGATTCCCTGGGTCCTCCTTCTTGCCCTTTTTGAAGACCAGGGTGACATTTGATTTCTTCCAGTCCTCAAGTACCTCTCCTGGTCTCCATGACCTTTCAGAGATGATCATGAGTGGCCTAGCCCTTCTTCTTGTCCTTGATACCCTCAGCCAGACTTAATTTCTTGGCCTTCTTTTCTAGCTGGCCTTCGTTTCATTTCTAGCAATTCTGACAACCTCTCTACATTAATTCCAAATGGTCTGACCCTTTTTCCATCTCCTGTCTATTTCCTGCTTACGTTTGAGTAATGACAGGAGCTCTTTATTCATCCATGCAGGTCTCTTGCCCCTTGCTGCGGGTAAAAAGCGTGAGTACCAGGAAGCCTTCGGCAGCGATCACGTGACCTGAGAAAAGTGATTCCAGCCTTGCCCAGTTCCCCCGGGGGGATCGCTGCTGCCTTAATTCTTCCCTGCTGGTGTTTGCAGGAACTCACACACGTGGTTTCATTGAGGCAGTAAAAGTGAAGAGATGAGGAAGGGTTCTTTTCTGCTTGAGTCCAGATGATTTTATTACTGAAGTCACAGACAAGGAGTGGATGAAAGACAAGGAGGGCTGGCACGAGCCAGCCGATAAACCAGGGAAGTGAGGGGAAGGCAGTCGGGAGAGAGCCAATGGCTGTGGAGGACCGGAACCACTGACAGGGGTGCCGGCCAGCCACGCAGCTGTCCGCACACAGCAGAGCAACCAATGGGCTGCCCTTTCGGGTGGGGACCGC
The DNA here is from genome assembly GCA_013398175.1 of Climacteris rufus. Lineage (NCBI taxonomy): Eukaryota > Metazoa > Chordata > Aves > Passeriformes > Climacteridae > Climacteris > Climacteris rufus. The sequence goes on along the minus strand of VZRZ01007143.1, from coordinate 367,538 downwards.
CCCCCTGCTGTGGCCAGAGTGGCCCGTGGCCGTGCGGGGTGGGCCATCACCGGCTGTATCGGTGGGGGGCGGGGGGGGAAGGTTCCAGCCCCCACGGTGCCAGCACGGTGGAGTGGGCCAGGCTGTTGGCTACCCCCAGAGGCACTGCAACAGCCCCCTTTGTCTGACTGGGGGCATCATCGGGATGCCTGGATGCATCGTTCTTCAGCCTGGAGAAATGGCAAATTCAGAAACACAGTAGCACGAGGGATGAAAACAGAGTGATTGCAATGCCTATTTTCCATCAGTACAAAAGGACTTGGTTTAATTGCCCCAGAAAGATGCACATTTTCATAATTCTATGAAGTGTACAGATATAATTTTTTCACTACCATATTTACTTTTACCATACAGTGCCATTCTGATTTTATTTGCATGTTATGTTGGCATAAGTACCCGTTCTTCACCAGAGCAGTAAATCTTCAGATGTAATTTACCACACTGTGACACTGATGGCACATAACTGAGGACTTGCCTTAAACAAGCCCATTAACCACCTCATTATGCTGCCTCTGAGCTTTACTCTACATTTCAACTGCCCATAGAAACCAGGTTTGGGCAATCTGTTGCCCAACATGAGAAGCAGGTCTGGCATAATGGGATGTCCTGTAATCTTCCTTCAGTGCTGACAATGTGAGAGCAATTTAGGAATGCATGATTCAGGGCAATATCTTGCAGTTTTATGGCAGCAAGGGCACAAAGGCAGTGCACTGGAAAAGGTTTGGATGCTAGATGTGGAGACTGTAAAACATCCAAGATTTGCAGCCATACACTGAGTGACAACCACCAACGTGCAATAGATGTTTACTTTTATTTGAAGCCAGATATCTCTTATTTCAGACATGCTGCTTTAATATCCTAAATACTGTATTGGCTTTTGCTATTCCCTGCATGACTTTGCTATTAACTCTGGTGTTTTGAAAAACGTATGCTAGGGAGGTAGCATTGCTGTTCTCACAAATTTCAGTAGTGTACTCAGTGCAGACTACTGCCTCAGGATATTTTCCACCACAGCAAGGTTAGAACAGGACCTCTTTTTCTCCTATACTAATGGTCTGGCCAAACCTCTCGGCAGAAGGGTTGAAACAGTCGATAATATGTAGTCTGCTTACATATGTTTGAATTACCGATACTCAGTCATCAGCAAAGAGCGAGTCAGCAGATACAGGATGTGATGGTTTGACTCTGGCTAGGTGCCAGGTGCCCACCGAGTTGCCCTATAGCCCCCTCCCCCAGAGGGACAGGGGAAAGGACAAGATGAATCAGTGGGTCGAGATAAGGCAGTTTTTATTGAAGCGACAGAAAAGCAAAAGCAGGGTCTGCGTGCGCATAAGCAAAAGGAGGAGAAGTCAATCTCTACTTCCCATCAGCAAGCGATGTTCAGGCACGTCCCGGGAAGCAGGGCCTCAGCCCTCATAGTGGTTCCGTGGGAAGGCAGACATTACAGAACGCCCCCCACCTCCCCCCCCCCTCTCTCTCGGCTTTTATATCTGAGCTGACATCATATGGTATGGAATATCCCTTTGGTTCCTCTGGGTCAGCTGGCCTGCTTGTTTTCCCTCCTGAGGTCTTGCCCACTCCCTGCCCCTTGATGGGGGAGAATGTTAGAGGGACAGTGCTTCTCAGCAGTAGCCAAAACACTGCTGTGTTATCAACTGAAGCACAGCACTGGCAGGGCTGCTGAACTCTACCTTCATTAGAACCAATACACAGGACCTCTAATTTACTGTTCAGGTTAAATATTCTGGCATCTATGTGGTATCGAGTGTGGTTACCTTTCCTGTTGACTCAAGAAAGCAGATGTTAGTCCGAAGTGTCAAAGAATGCAATATATTTCGTGACCTCTTTGAGAGTAAAGGGTTCTGGAAGTCCATTCTGATCAAGAACCTTCATCACTGCAGCATGTAATATATTCACAGTCCTTTCCAAACTGCTGAGTTCACACAAAAGTCTTCAGACACTTCCTCAGTCAACAGCATTGAAAACCACACACAGGGTTGTAATTCTGTTCCCTATGCTTTGAAGTCACCTGGCCACAAAAATTGATTAACAGTGCCTGTAACTACTTCCTGCTGTGACAGACAGATGTGTGATAACCACATTATTTCTAAAGAAGATCATCCCTCCTACAAGGTCCATCTGCAAGCTCTTCCAGCTGACATTTTTCCAAAAATAGCCTGGTTAGTACACAACTTCCCACCAGAGCAGAAAGCACCATGAGCTCCTGAACTTGAGAGCCATCATGTTCCTATGCAGCTGACAAAGCATCAGTCTCTGTATTCGAGTAATTTGGCAGCAGTGCCAATCAACCATACCAACTTGCTCTGCAACACATTTGACAGTGTTTAGGAAGTGCTACTACACTTGGCAGTGCTGCTCCTTGTTTCTGGATGACTATCTGTAGAACTTCACTTAGCACTCTGTCAGAGATGACATGAAAATAGATTAATAAACCCTTGTAAAGTTCATGACAATGAGAGGCAACTTCTTTGCATTTAGTTTTAAGTGTTTGATTAGATACAAAGAAACACACTGATGCTGATTTCAGGGCCATAAACTGTTTTGATAAAAATAAATAAGTACATTTCTGATTTAGATGTTGCTGAATTTCTTATGCATTCTTTGGACAACATTCTTCTCTAATATAAATCCCGTGTGTCCTTCCTGTCCATGTGCACAGTGAGCAGCCTTACTGCTCAAATATATTCTGTTTTCTATTCAAAATAGCTCAGTGTTAGGCAGCTGTTAATACAAGAATGAATAATTGTGAAAATTACTTGCTCTGTGGTAAGGTGCTGCATACTGATGGAACATTTTATGTTTGGTTTTTTTTTAGTTGGACTGAAGTAGGTTTGATCTTGAGGTCTGATTTCTTCTAGCAGGTTTAAACATGACCTCAAGACCTTTTGGCTGAACCTGAAGATGGTGAAGGCTACCTCCCACTTGCCTTTCACCACTACTCCAGCACGTACTGTCATTCCTACTCTGCTTTCAGATATGTTTGTGCAATTATTCAAACCTAGAAAACATTTAAAACTATTTTGACTGTGTTAAGTTCTTTTATTTTGCCAAATCTGAGTGAGGTCAGTCATTTGTAACAGGGATAGCAATGAGCTGCTGAGACACCTTTTTCCACCAGCTCTGTGATCTCCAGATATACATATTCCTTAAGAATTTGAATTTCTATCTGTATTGGTTTACATGTGATCTGCCAACATCAGCTCCTCATTATTAATGGTCATATCATCAATCTGCCACATAAATTATTTTTGTAGTGTAGGAAGGAAGTTATTACTAGTCCAACACTGAACACATTCATTACATCTTCTGCAATAACAGCATATCAGAACTCAGGACAGCAATCACCAGTTAGGGTTCAGAGCACATCACTACTGGAGTGCCATTAAAGTTTTTGTTACATTTCCAAAACAATCTGGGACTTTCTTACAAATTTCCAAATCCAATTAATATGTGTATTTTGAAATCTCCTAACCTAATGAACCATTCAATGGAACTCAAGTATGAGTGATTTTGACCTCATCAGTTTGAACTGTAGTTTCTCTACTGGCACTAAAGAGGGTGGTTAGATACTTTAATGTAGGGATATTTCTAGCATCAGCAATTTATTGCTTTATTTGTTAAAGAATTCAACTCCTCTGTAAACTGTATGTATGGCAAAACCTGCTCTGGGCTGTCTGTGCTGACATGCTGCCAATGTGGAGAAAGTGTCATTCTGGCTGAAAAATACTGACTGGATATAAATATAACTTATTATTCCTAGAGACCCCTTTTTTATTCTTTCTTTGAAAAAGTGAAGCAGTGCTGTCCCATCATAGGGCTGCTCTAAAACTTCACTGCAGCACACACAAATGAAATTCTTGTTGCTCCAAGGCTGAACATGCACATGAGATGCCTGTGACAGGCTGTTAGAGGCAGCAATCTCTGCCTGATCTATCTCACGCACACTTCAACCCCAGGCACTGCAAGAGGCCATTTTAGCCAGTGGTACAGTTAATCACAACACAAAATGAAAGTGTACACAGTGTGAAAAGGGGCTAACGAAACCAGTCCTATCAGGGAATGACACAGTTTGCCTCCTCTAAAGACTTCTAATTTTACAACGACACACAGAAGGCAAAGGCATAAGAAAAGACAAAGGAGAAATGGCAAAAGAACAGTAGGAAAAGTGGAGCTAAAATACGCTCCTGCACCCAGCAGTATTAGCAAATGGTAATTTTAAATGCATATCTATTATAAGTTGAATGAAGGATTTTCAATTGCAGTTAAAAATCTAATGGGTTTTATAAAAACTCTAGATTTCTACCTTTATGTGTCCATATTCTCTAACAATGGATGCAAAATATCAATGCTCACAGTCTGATTAATGAAATAATATTCATAATAGCTGAAGAGACCTAATAAACTAGGCACCTACTGAAAGAGCAAACATGCTGATCCTTGTAATGTATCAACATTCGTCCTCTAATATTCAAATATAAACTAGAATACTCTACTTGAATTCTCATTTCTAAAATTCCTATTCTTTAGGAAATCTTTAAGCTTGCTAAGATTTCAGTCTTTCTATATATATGAAAATATCCACATTATAGGTTTTGTGTCTGGATATCTGGATGTGCTCACTTAACCGCTTTTTTTAAAAACCATCATCAAATATTCCATCAAAAGATCACACAATTTTTTTATTTACAACCAAAAGTATCACTTATCAGAACTAGCAGATGTGGTTGCTTGGTGAGCTACTGCCAATTTCACATACAAAAGAGAAAAATATGCCATGCTAATATTCTGTTTCCATCTTTGGAAAGCTCAGCAAGTCAACTAAATTCTCCTCTTTGTGTGATAAAAGACATTATGCAAAAGACCACTGCAATTCAAATGCTTTTTCCTATGAATTAGTGGGAAAAAAAAAAAAAAAAGATGTGACTTAGGAAACACCTGCATTCTTCTCTAAATTTATATTGCCATTTGGGTCTCCAGTTCCTATTGTGATGGTACGGTAAAATTCATTGTAGAAGCATTGATCCAAACATAAAAACAACAGCGAGAGAAAATTTGTTTCAGACACCTTTAGCATCTGACATATTCCCTTCATTTGTGCATTAACTGGTAACAGAAATTTTTGAGCATCCTGCAACAGGAGGTGATTTGACTTTCACAAATTTCCCTAAGAGTAGAAACATCATCAGGAACAATTTCAAGGAAATAATTATGGTCTAGACAGATTTATGACTTCTAAAGACCTAATCCAAAGCACATTAATGTCAGTGGAAGGACTCCCATTGACATCAAAGGCCTTTGGATCAATCCCCAACTGCTGTGGGAATGAATTCAGAGCAGTAATGATGGTGGACTAAATTCACACTTGCAGTTGAAATGTTACTACCCAGACCTTTTTATTCCTCAAATCAGATTAAAAAGTCATTTTCTGCTATTTCACAATTACTTCCAGATGTGCATCATCTCAAATGGCATTTTCATCCATCTGTATGAACCAAACATGCATAGAAATAGAGAGGTTCTATGCTGCCTGAACTAATAACACAAATGAAAACCACTAGGGAAAATAATGTTGGAGTTGATGAAGTTCTTGTTTTAAATGTGGAATGAGAAACCCTGGACTTTATTTATTCCCTCTAACTACTTTGTGATAGAGCTGCCAGGCCCACCACTTCTTTATTTACTGCCACAGTGGATTTCTTCTAATTAAATTTTCAATATTTTTCTCTAGCCCACTAAGCAAAACAAAAGAATACACATAAATCAGTGTTAGCCTCCAACTTGGCAGACTGAAAACTGTCACAAATGTCAACTTCATATACTCTGCTTAATAACAGCTCTGCTGTCCCTTCTGTCCTCTTAAATGTCTATTTACATGCTAAATAATTTGAAGCATTACTCTTCTCTGACCATGTTAATCTAGTTTCATTCCCTTAGCAGTCGGTAACATTTTAGAGTGTAAAATGAAATGAAAATGTCATGTGTGAGTGGAAACTCATTCAAAGTTTTACAAAGTCAGACTCAGCTCCAGGATGTGACAGATCAGCCACCAACATTATGTATTACTCTGAAGTGCGCACACCTTTTATATACTTTGGTTAATCAATACTGTGGTTAGGCAGGTTTGGTTATCATGTATTCATTCTGATACGTGTATGTTATGAACTAACTGGTCTCAAGTTTCGCCAGGAGAGGTCTAGATTTGATATTAGGAAAAATTTCTTCATTAAAAGAGCTGTAAAGCATTGGAACAGACTGGCCAGGGGAGTGGTGGTGTCACCATCCCTGGAAGCATTAAAAAAAATGTGGATATGCCACCTGTGGACAGGGTTTAGTGGTGAACATAGTGGTGGTGGCTAGGTTGATGGTTGGACTTGATGGTCTTAGAGGCCTTTTCCAAGCTTAATGATTTTATGATTCCATAGTTACTTACTAAGCTAGTATTAGGAAGTTCAAGAACTTTCTTTAGGAAATTATATATAACACTTTTTTGGTCAAATAACACACTTCCTACCATAATTCCATCTTTCCATTCCTAATAAATATCTGATCAGTTATCTCAGTCTCTGTACTCTGCTCTTCAGAAAACAAGATTTTTTTTCTCCTTCTTCAGTTACTATGTGTGGGAAAACAGATTATTAGTGACTGGGTAATCCTACTACCTAGATTCAAAAAATAATGAGGTAGAGAACAATTAAATGCAGCTAGAAAAAAAATTATGCTGATCACTGGTTACTAAGAGTTTCTGGATGAGAAGGTGATTCAGCTCAACAGGGGAAGGCAGCATTGGCTAAAAGTGTTCAAGGAATTAAAGTGGTTCACAGTTATTATATTTTCTGGGCTGTATCTGTAATTGGAAATGGTGCTCTAGGTATGTTGTACTCACCGCCCGTGATACAAAATTTTTAACCTTGGTTTAACTTGGTTTCATCAAGAAGCAAAGCTTACATGAATACTGTGTACATATATGTAACTTTTCCTACTCTTTTCATCACATCTAATAACTTGGGACTGTCCCAGCCAATTCACTCTAATCTGCAGAAGGGCAAAAGTCAGTCATTAAACTCTTACAAGTGTTGTGGAAGTAGGCATCTGGAAAAAGGGGTAATCCTACTATTAGACTAAATAAAGGCCATCAAAGAATCACTCTGGATTCACCCTTCAACTGCAAGTACACAGGAACTTGCTCAGGGGGCTACTTTTTAAACTGGTGCTGTATTTTCTAGCATGAAAAATTAACTCATTAAATACATCAGATATCTGTAAGTCTCTCAGTTTACTCAAAAACATTCTTTCAAGATGCAGCAAGAGCGGCAACATACTTTAGTCATGATTTGGCACCATCTTTTAGATGACTTGACACTTCGGTGCATTTTGCTGTCAGAAGCGCATGAGAGCACTGCACCTGGAATATACAGACTGAAAATGTACAAGTGCTTCAATTTAAATTTGCTGACTTTCATCAGTTTGACACCAATAAACAAAGTATTCTATCAATTTCCAAAGGTAGAAGGCAACCCTGAGAATGATATGTGTGAAACCCCTTATGCATTAAAACACATGTAAAATAGGTTACTAGGGAAATGTCCAAGCAAAAAAAAATTAGCTAGGGATGAACTTCTCCAGCACCAAACCATGACATTACTGTCACATTTTTATCCATCTTTGCATCTTATTGCAGTGAACATACACAGTAGGTAACACCAGATCTTTGAACAAGATAGAAATAAGAAAGTAACTTTGCTGGTAATACTGAACTTCACTACCAGGGAAATTTTGTCCTGTCTTACCATGCATCTTTAATGTTGTTCCTCCCTGCTCCCTTCCAGCCCAGCTTTTTATAATTTTTAACACTTTTTCAACATGTTCTAGGCAAAATTGAGTTTGGCCAGCTGTAGGCTGCTTCAAGTCACATGAGAGGACAGAACTACACACTACATTCTTAAAGGAATACATAGTTTAACCAATTTTTTTGATTTTAAACAGGTAATTAACTTTACTGGAGTGCATTAGGTAAGGTGAGACAGTCTTCTTTTCCCTATGAAATTATTGAAAATGTAAGCAGACATCTTCTACGTCAATGATTCAAAGCCATCATACACACTTAACACATCTTACACACAAAAACAACAAACCAACCAACAAACAAATCAGGATAACCAGATGAACATATATATAAACCAGTACATTAAGTACACCTTTCTCAGAGTACAATAAATCGTGTATTACTGTTATGATGAAAACATGAGAAAACATCAGTATGCATTTTAAAAAAATATTTTAGAATACCAGTATAACTCATTGAGAAATATGAATGTACATGACTTTGAAGTGATGATGCCCTGTTAAATGGGTTCCTGCAGAGAAAGAGAAGGCATTTGCTCCTAATGTTGCCTCTCCCTGCAATTCACATCTAACAATTAAAATATGTCAGAGAAAACACTTTGGTTTTAAGTCCCACTTTCAAGGAGTTTAGCACCGATATATCACGCAATGCAATTACTTCAGGAAAACTTGTCTTCAGAGTGGCAAAGGCAATATATATGGCACAACAGTAAGAAACCTGTTAGTCATTTCCCCTTTCTTTCAGAGTACAGCCATTGGGGGAATGTGACTGTTGCAGCAGAGGAAGGTGTACAAGCAAGCCAGCAGGAGGGTCTATTGCTACCATGAATATTGCTTTGAGATTGGGGACTGTGTGTGGTTAAGCAAAAAATAATTTCCTCATATGACAGGTGAATTCCCTCCCTGTTTTATTATTACTATCCAGAAAATTTATGATGAGAGGGACCACTGCTTTCCTCTTCTTCAGTTCTGCAATATTTTAAGTTATTTCTGAGCTTTTCAAAACTCTCCCTTGACTCAAACCCCAGCAATACATGCTTGTGGTACATAAATATTTGTTTATGCAAATATATTTTATTTCAAACATTTAATCTTGCCAGGTAAACATCAGAAAAATAATGCTGATATACTATCCACAGAAGACTTAACTCATAGTTTTAATTTCCTGTTTTTATTAGCTTACATCACTTGATAAAAATATCAGTATCTCTTAAGAAGTACATTTTATTTTCTGGTTTCTCAAGAAAACATTTGATTGCTACCATCTCATTAGAGGCATCAGCTTTTAATTGGAACAAAACTTAAATTGAAAGAAGTTATTGAAAAAAATGGGGTTGATGTGCCTCCACAGTACTTTAAATGTGTGGTTGTTCATATCTAAAGTTGTTTTTATGCTGAATATGAATATGCAATTAGAAAGAGACAGCATAAGTGCTGGGCCTCTTCAGAGGACTCTTTGGGCATTAGTAAGCCCTTTTCTTGTTTATGCTGCCAGAGTCTATAAAACAATTCTCATGTTGGCACAATCAAGCCACCAAAATGAAAGGCTATAAATACAGTCAAAGCAAGAGATAACAATAAGCACAACAACTAAGTTCTCATTTGAAGATGAAACAGCATTTTTGAGTGAGCAGTATGTGATTAACCTGCTCTATATGGGGTCAACATGATTTATTCTCACAGCTATGCAGTCAGCCTTAGCACCGGAACTTGCTGTCAAAGAGACAAGCCTTCTTCAAATCAACCCTCCCCTATGTCTAGCTAACACTTGGAGCTCTTACTTAGGAAAATTAACTGTCATGTCCTTCATTTAAATTATTTCCACCCCTGCCTGGAAATAATTGTCAGCCTAACAGACAGTTTACCCATGTGCACTTTCTACTCTCCTGTCCATCTATCTGCTCCTGCAATGCTTCAGCATTCTAAAAGTAGATCTTGAAAACCACAGACAGGGAGGGGGGAAAAAAGAGATTACCTTATTTTGTCTAAATTGAGTATTGCTAGAACAGTACACTTGGCTCAATACCAAAGAATAAGAAGCAGTAGACCATTACATTTTAACACAATCAAGTGGTTCATAATAGAGGGATAGTACTGGCTTTGCTTTGAACCTTTAACAGCAATGTCACGTTTCACTAAAAAAGCTACTTTGTCTGGGGATATGAACCTCTTACCTTTCGTAGCTATTCGAACACACTGAGTTTTGGTTTCCTGTTAAGGAAAAAAAAGTAAAGAAAAACAGTCAGATCAAGTTTCTTTTTCTTGCCCTTCCCACTCCATAAATTCATCTTAGATCTACTGATCAGCTGGTACAACCTAAAGAGGTGACTCAGGACTCTGGACTTAGCAGGAGAGGAGATCAGGGAATTTTGTCTTTATTGGACTGTATTGTCCAGGGTAACAATGGGGAGAAAAGGTCTAGGACAGCCCAAATACAGCAAAATTTCAGGTTATTCAAATCAAATGGAAATCATGCCATAAGAATACAAAGAGAGGGTGCAGCAGGAGAAAAGGGGAGGAGAAGTGCTCCTACTTATGTCACAGCACTGAAATCCTGAGCCAGTGTTGACCTCCAACAGCACTGTGCAGCAGAGAAGATACATTTGCTCAGCACTGTCTCCAAACTTACGTCTTGCCACGTCCTGCCACTCTTAAACAGTCACCTGAAGCACACGAGCAACATGCTCCCTCATGCTTCTGAGGAATGTGGAACGAGCACAGATGCAGCCCAGGTATCCCTTCACACATGACACAGTTAATCTACAACCTGAACAGTCTGTCCAGCAGAGACAGTGATTTGACAGCAATGTGCTTCAGAAGAAGTTACACATGCAAAGACAATTTGTGTGTAATTTACTACTCTCCCCCTTACCCTCATAAGTTTGGTCAGCAATTAAAACAAATGAACAGAGAAATTACTTGGTTATGCACAGTTTGTATGACTTGAACAGATGAGGGTCAATCATAAATGGGTTTTCTGACCTTTCTGTACAATGTGCAGTCATTTTAAAGGCAAACATACTGAAATAGCATAAGGTTGTGTGAGGGGATGCAGCTGCTGTTGTATTAGATCACTCTCAACCATATTAGCATGTAATTTGAAAATATAATAATGACAGTTTCACTCTATAAAATATGCTCTCTCTAGTTCTCCACCCCCCAGCATTCCATCCCCAAATACATCCCCTGGGATCTGTATCCTCCTAAAGATTGGAAAGCAACAGGTAAAATATGTTGATGCTGGTTTGTAAACACCGCTTGTAAAGAGTGAACAAAGCTCTAAGCTGAGGCGCCGGAAGTGTTCCATAAGGACAATTTTGGAATCTAAATTAAAGCCCCACAAAGTTTACTAATACAATCTTACCTATTCTCCCCAATTAATGGATTTCCTTGTCTTTTTTCTGTTCAATATGTCTGTGAGGATAACAGAGTAACCCTCCTCCCAACCCTACCACATACTTCAGAGCCTACTTTACTTCCCTCTGCCTATTTTGGTGATCCCACTGGTTTGGTTTATAGAAAAGCATCTGTTTAAATATTTTGCAGCTCAGAGGTTATCTTAAAATTACTAGATCTTTGTCCAAGCAGAATGCAGAGCAGTTCCACTCAAAAACCTCCCCATAAATCCGTGTAGGAACAGAAATTTCATCCAAAGTTTCAAATATAATAAAGAAATCCATTTTAGGGTTAAACTCTCTCACAAACTGTAATCAGGTTTAAGTAAAAAAATACTGTGTTCTTCTCTCATCTTCTACTTATCTGTCAAAATGTAAGAGCCAAAATTAATAGAAAATTTTAAATTTTGTATTTTCATTTTACATTTCCTTCACCTTAATTTCTCAGGAAATGAAACAAATTTCCTTAAAATGTAGTCTATTGGAAGCCTGCAAAAATAAAGGGAATTATTTTAGCAGGTGAGGGAGATATGGATGGGTGTCTAGCAGTCATCTTTTATTTTTCTCTATTTACTTCATACAGGTCTATAAACAAGAAATAAAAGAGGGAATGGTCTCTTGAATCTGAAAAAAAATCCAGTTCTCAAACAGCTTTGTCCCCATTCTGACTTTATGCATATCCAGTTTTCATAACTGTAGGGAAAAGATGAGATTTTCTTTGAAAGACTCCAAGGCAAGGCTGCCTGTTAGCAAGGATTTGTTTATGCACCACAGAGACTGAAACGTAAGGAAGGGTAAACACTGTCTCTGCTCCTTTCTAATGGTTCCCGTGGATATCAGGACCTATCAATCTAGTTGAGCTTCTAGTTCCATTCTGAACTGCCTGGATACTTCAGTTTTCTAAACTATATATAAAAATTTTAGATTTTAAATATCTAAAGCTTCTCCATCTACCACATTTTCCCTTCTCGCCAATTGTTTTCCCCTCCCTCATTTTTCATTTACAAGAGAAACTATTCAAGAGCAACAGCCTGAGGCTTGCAGAGCCACAGTTGTTCTTCCATCCTGGAACCTCAGAACCTCTCTCCCTGGCACTTTTCCTCCCTCCATATGCATACAGAGCCAGTACTAGTACTCAGCAGCAGAGTTAAAAAGAAACACCAAGGGGATAAGGAAGGTGACTGATAGCCATACTTCTACTGCACAGCAGTGGTACACCTTCTCAGAAACACTCTCTCAAACACATGGTGGGCCTGGGGTTACTTGTGCTCAAGCAAATTTTTACTTTTTATTTAATGTTCAGTGTCAGTCTTAAAACGTTTGCAATGTTTTACTAGGCCACTGAGCAGCCCACATTCTGTTTATCCTGCAGTAATTTAATCTTCTGAAATGTGCAAGTACTGAGAATTAGGGAAAGGACTGTGGATGTTATTTACTGAGGAGACAGAGTCACAGCACTGAAATTACTTCCCTCAGACAATTACTATCAGATGTATTAAACTCTCATCTCATAGCAGTAACTATGAAATGAGGGTGATATGAAATGTGAATGGTGTGCTGCCACGCTGTCACAGCACCGAGGGGATTATGGCCATGCCACTGCCAACACCTCCCACATCCAACTCCAACAGTCCTAAACTGTCACTACAGGCATGTCTTTGAATCCTTCCAGGAGAAAGGTGTTGTTGGCACTTGCCTTCTCGACGCTGCTCATGGCCTGGAAATAGATGTTGTAGCCTTTCCGAGGAGCCAGCGGCGGGTTCCAGAAACCTTGATAAGTCCTGTTGTCACCCACAGTAAAGGGGGCTGGCTCTGGCAGGTTTCCTGGGGGCAGCTGAGCAGCAAAGTAGTATGGTGACCCTCCACTAAGAGCTGTCTGATAGGTGACAGGGATTTGGTAGCACTCCATGGCACCCGTTTCTCGCTTTGTGCGGTGTGGGTGCAGCTCTTCAACGACAATCTGATAGGCGCTGGTGAGACAGAGGGGAGAAAAAGGACAAGACATGAGGTACATGGATGCAGAGAAGAAACAAAGGCTGGAAATATAGCAAAGCTATCTATTTCAGGTGTTGGAAAGAAGCAGCATACATTTTTTTTCATGAAAAACAAAAATACATATCCATAAATGACCTCTTATTATTATTTTCTTTTAATTTTTTTTTCTTTTGAAGTGACACAGGAACAACTGTGTTAAACTACAACAGATTAAACTCTTGGCTGATCAGAAGCAATCCGAAGTTAGCATTTTCCTTTGAAACAGTATTAGAGAAAGCTGAGCTTCAAGACCCAACATAATGGCTGCCTTCAGGCTGTGCTTGAAGCACCAATTTGCAGTTGTCATATCATTAGAGACAGAATGTGCTGACAGGCTTCTCCACCTCTTGACCTTGCTGTGGCTTCTATCTTGGCTCAGAGCTATGCAGATCTAAAGTACAAGTGACATGCTGTAATACAAGCACAGATGGACAGAAATCTGTCCATTCCACTGAAATAGACTGCCTCATTCCTCTACACTTGTCAATGATAAAATGCTATAAATTGCTGAAGCAGAGAGCATTCGGCCCATCAAAATATCATCCCAACCTCCCAATACCTCTCTTGAAATGGATCATGTCTTGGTCACTTTGCAAAATTACCTGCTCAAAATAGAGTAGGTAATTATAATTCTTCTTTCTCCTTTAGGGGAACTACCTAACTTCAGGATGTTACCAACTCATTATCAGCTTCCTCTGCTTTTCAGAAGTACAGAATTTATGTACTGAGAGCGGGAGGCAATTCTTTATTTTATAAGAAAAAAAAAAGAGATTTGGGGGTTTTAAGGCATGTAGACAAGACCTGAAGTTTTTCAATTAAACTGGCAGACTTGTCTGTCTTGGGTTTTTTATAAAGCTTTCTAAACAGAAAAGGTAAAACTGAACCAAGTTCTCGAAGTGTCACTGCATTGCTGCAAGGACTCTGAAAGGCAAAGACAGTCCTTCTCCTCTCAGAACTTATGGGGCAGCATTAAATTATTTTGTCATTTTTCTCTTCTACTACTGCCCAGAAAACCCAATAACAGCAGTGGCAGAGATAAAGTATGATACTGGAGAATGGAAGAAAGAGGAGAAGAAATAAAATGGGAAATTAGTTTCAAGTCTTTCTTGAGCTGAAAGAAAATGTGTAGAAAGAAGGATTTAAAAAAAAACAATTAGTTCTGGGAGTATCTATTTCTCATAAACTGAACTTAGTTATACTTCACCTTCTGTGGTAAACTGTGTTGCACAAGACCCCTGTACATCCAGTATATTTCTTTATGCTTCAAAATTAATATACTAGCCAAAAACCCTAAAAGCACTGCTATTTTAAAAACCTGTCTGGATGTAAAATATTTTTAACACATTTATTTATAATGTCCCAAGGTAAGAAATTGTTACTGCCATTCATTCCCTCCCTGGCCTGGCCCTGGAACCAGGACAGGGTTAAATAAATACACTGTTCTGGAATTGGGCAGACAACCAACTGGAGAGCACTGGGACACGGATACCATGTCTCTGCCCCCTGAATTCTGAAGTCTTCTCTCATCAGCTGCCAGTGGACTGGGAGTGACACAAATTCTGCTCTCAGAAGTGGCAGAAGAGCAGGAAACTTGTCTGTGACACCCTCGCAGCTTCAAAGGAGAAAGCCAGGAGGGAAAGAGGAAGGACAGTGCAACATCTACACGTGACAGAGGCAACTGTCCCCTGGAACAGCCTGGTTTGTCACACAGCTCTGAGGCTGAGATGCACCACAGTTACCAACTCAATCTCTCTTTCTCCCTCCGTTTTATAGAACAAGGGATAAACAGGGTGTCTCAGTTTTAAGGCACATCTCCTTTTTAAGGGTCAAATGTCTTTGGACACCAAAACAAAAATCAAAGATGAAGGGCATGAGAATTCAATATTTAAAAAGTCTCTTTCAAGAGCGTTCTTTAAAAACATACTGTAATTTTTGAACGTGATATAAAAGGTATGGCAAAATTTTAAGCATGAGACTACAATAAAATGTGAATGTTCAGAAAAATTTTCAAATAAATTACTTTATATAAAAAATACTTCCAAAAATAATTTTGAACCACTACATACAAAAAGCTACAATATGTGGAAAATAAGACATAGATATACATATTGTAGTTATCTGCATTTACACAGTAGAAAGAATGGCAAATGACAGAACCTGTTTTAAGTTTCCAAAAAAGCTTTCTTTTTAATTTTTTCAAAGTTTATTTTCAAAAAGCACTTCTTAAATAAAAGACTTGCCTACCCTCTTTAGAAAGGGGATCTGGCAGTATTTTTTATGCAACATTTTAGGCTAACAAGACATGGAGGAATACAGTCATTTACCTCTGGGCCCTTTGTGATACCATCTGTTTAAACCCATTTACTAAACACTGTAGTGGCTCCAGAGCAGCATTGTTACTCCGTGTGCACATAATAGTGTTCGGAAAGGACACCCTGCTGTAACATGTAAAGAAAAAAGTCAAAGCTAAATTTGCAACTTGAGAAGTGGGGTGTTCACTTGCTGCAAATATGTTCAAATATCAAGATAATAGTGAAAATTTAACTATGTACTCCGCTTATCCTTGTGTCTTTACATATAACTAATCCTAACTTTAATTATCTTAGGTTTTCTACACATATTTTTGTGTGCTGGTGAGAATTCAGTTATTGAGAGAGCTTTCTTGTGACAGGAGCTGAGGGAATTCCTACAATAGCTTTTTTCCTAGTTTTTCAATACCGTAAAGAAGGATTAAAAGAGTGAAATAAAGAGAGAGGAGTGGAAAACTTAGATGACAATATTCCTCCTTCTTGATGACTAAAATAAATTCTGAGATATTCTGAAGATAATAAAAATTTCAGAACCTGCTACATAAGTCTTCAGGTTCATAAAGGCCAAAGAGTTGTCCAGGTCAGTCAGGTAAGCAGAGAAAATGTTGAAGATGGAGCAGCTGAAGAGTTCCTAAGCTGAGAATTTCCATGAAGATAATATTTTTCAAGACAGAAACTATTTTTTCTTGTTAACTTAAGAAAAGCCATGCAGTACCTCCCTATTCACCCAAACAGTTGTAAACAGGTGAAGGAGATCCCTGACAACAGATCTTCCTTTTCATGCCTCCCTAAAAATTCAGGCTCCCAAAGGGGTATGACAGTGGTGAATATGGTTTTCATACTTCAACCCTATTCTGACTAGACTTTAAATACCTGATAGACATTTCTTTCTATGTGTCTAGTGGAGACCCAGCTTCTTCTCCTCCGACAAGTACCAGACTGACTGACAAGCTTAAGTTTCAACCGCATCTCTTGGAATTCTAATTGACAGTGATGTTTTAGTTGCTCCCTGCCATGGTCCACTTAATTAGTCTTGCTGCCAAATGAAAACAACCTAATTTTGCATAAGGAAGTATAAAAAAATCCCCGTAACAATCAAATTAAATAAATTTCATAATTAAAATTTTACTCTGATTCTGATGTACACTCTTTGTAATCCTCACCTACAGCAGGATTTGAAAACAAAAAATTGTTTTCCTGGTACTCAGTTAGGAACCTTCAGAAAAACTACAGCAACAAATCACATTTTCAGATGAATCACTGAAGCACCATTGATTCTACTGACTGGAATCTCATCCACAAGATTGATGGTGAAACAATACGCACTTCAAAGTGAGCCTGAGCCATCCAGCTCTGTCTGCCTTTGCATTTCTAGTTTGTAATTTTGTTTTAAAACTTCAGGAGGCCATAAAGAATGCTAGGGATTGCACAATAAAACTTGACAGGGAAGATATGACTAGAGTCATGTTTAAACTGTGACAACTAGGGCAGCTAGGCAGTGTCTTAAAGCAGTACCACACATAGGTTATACATAAGATAAAGAACATCTGTTTTCTGATGCAGAGGCTATGATGGAAATCTGATCATAGCATAATTCCATTTGTAAAAGCAAAAGAGTATCAGAATAAGCTTTTTCCCTTTTCCTTTTTTTTTTTTTTTTTTACTTTTTAAGCATTAACGTACTGCTATTAAATGAAATTACCATCTACAGCTCCAGAGATTACAGGACTGGGTAGAAAAAAAACTTTTTCAAAAAGCCAGCTGTATTCTTCAGTGAGAGGCTAAAGAACAGCATTTGAGTCCCTTCTAGTCAATCACAGCTGCAGGCACGGTGATGCATTTTTTCCCCACCTACCTAGTAACGCTCATTATGGCAGTAAGCCAGCTTCTAGAGGAAACAAAACTGCAGTGTGCATGGAGTGAAGCCTCACTAAAATACATAATAAAGTTTAGCAAAATGTATTGAATCAATCCAGAATTTCAGTGTGCTACATTTAACTCCCAATTAAGAAGCTGCTGAAAAGTACCTGACTGCAATATGCATAACTTCAGAAAAGGGAATAAGACCATGTCTTCTGCATTTCCCTAGAGAGTGCTTCTCGTTCCAAGTAAGGAACAAAACACCTGTTTTAAGAATAAAGCCCAGATCTCCAGCTATGGTAAATGACTTATTTCCTTGGCCTCTTCATGTAAGAAACTTGATGTTATATCACAGATTTTAGTAATTAATGGAAGTGGAGAGGGAGGAAGACAAGAAAGGAAGAAATATGTATGCTTTTTTTGAGAAAACAGCCAAACCCAGTTATTAATACTCTATGGCACTATCACTATGAAATTATCTATTAACACATAGTACATAGATTCTTTCTGCCATCTTCACAGGCCACAGTGGCAAGCTCATGCCATTGAACTGAGGATGCTGTGAGGAAAATGGAGAGAATAAATGTGAGTTTGCATGCTGCAGGTTTACTCTGCAGCATTACTCATCTGTAAGTACGGTGCAGAGAAACCAGAACTTCTTGAGCTAGGTAGAGTAATTCTCTATACACATCCCATCATGCTACCAGTTCACAAAAGAACCCCTGCAGGAGAGAAACCCAGGACTCAGGACTGACCCCCTGAAGGTGTGTGGTGGGATCGAAGGTGGATGCCTGCTGCTCTCAGCACACAAGTGCCCCAGGGCAGTTGCTGTAAAGATGATGTGAACCACCACCATCAGCAGATCCCAGAGGTTTCTGGCAGGCACGCTCTGGGCAAGAATTTGCCCCAGCTCCCTCGGGTGACCAGACGCAAGATTGAAAGGATGTGGCATGGATTACATGAGAGATAGACACCATGTTTCCCAAACAAGGACAGCTTTAATTAGGGCCAACAGATGAACACCTGCTTTAAAAGAAGATTTAAAAGTTTTTAAAAGCACCTACAAAGGTGTATAGTGAGTAAAGAACCTGCAGATTTGAGAGCACTTTCAGATCACAAGTCTGGTTTCTATGGCACTAATTAAAAAAAAAAAAAAATCCCTCTTTTAAGAATCCAAGTCCTGTACTGAAAGTAGTCCCCTTCTCCAAAAATTCTAGGTTTGCCCTACGGCAATCTAAAGATACATGGGATCACAATTTTAAATATAACACATCCAAATCTCCTGTAAAGGTGATGAATCTGGATTATCTTCTATGACAGAATATAAATAAATACCTTGATCATATCATAAGGTTGGCTGTATGATAAGCACATAAAAATGCTTATAGATATGTGACTCGTCCCCACAACATTCATGTAAAACATACATTCCTCTTAATGGAAATAGACTTAAGAAACAGTTAATTTTCCTCTACTTTTAGGGCTTGGGCACATGACTCAACATCAGCTGAGCCTCGATAGCTGACTTAATGTAACACAGAATGAAATGCATTAGCCTGCATTTCTCTAAAATGTCACAAGGGTAATAGCGTGAAAGCCTTCTGATGTTCAGCAGCTAATTAACCCCTAATTAGTCAACCCTGCCCCTGAATATTGCTGATGCAGCCACATCTGTAAAACACAAATGGAATCAAATAATATCACAAATTTTTTACACTAACAAGTAGAAGTAAAGAGCAGGATGTGGACTAATCTTTGCAAACAAAATTAAATTATCTCTCAACAGAGAGCAGAAAGGGAAAGACCCCTCAAAGTTAACATAAATGAAACACTTTAATATGATTAGAGGACATGCCAAATAAAATTTAATAGCTTGCTACACAATTCCTAGTAAGAAGTACTCTCAGAAGAAAAAGGTCAAATAATTTGTATTCATCACTATTATTCTCCCATTTCCCCATAGCTTCCAATTTTCCAATCATACATATATGCTATAGAGTAGCCGACTTGAAGCACTGGAGAGTTACTGTTACTTTCAAATATACTTTCTGACAAACACCTTTCAACCTCATATTTCAGAGGCACTGTGAGAAAGTAAAATGAAATTGTAGTGGTTAGAAAGTGGTCCTGGGGACCCTCAGGTCAGGTAGTTGAATCATTCAGGTCATGACTATCTTCAACAAAAAAGCCCACTAGCACCAGATTTTTTTTAAGCACACATCTATTGGCAAGTTCAGCATAAGTAAGAACAACAATAGTAACAGTAAATGAACATCACTCAGAAATGAACAGTTCTATGTGCTGTGAGAAAAATATTCAACTAAAAACCAAATTCTTATTGTTTTTTTTTTTTTCCCTTACCTGATAGGTGCACCTTTGGCCTGTGCAGGTCTCAAGAGTACAGTAATTGTAGTAGCAGTTTCATTGAGAGATGCATCAACTCCTTCATAGTCTGGTAAAGTGGGAGCTGATTAATGTTAACCGGGAAGGAAAAGAACAAGAAACAAATCAGTGAAAACATTCTGAACTTTTATGAGGTTGTGGTTGTTCGGAATATAGTACAAAGCCACAATCTTTAACAGCCATGTGAGTAATTTTAAATTAATTTTCCTGTCAGACACCATCTTTTACTACAGAACGAATGGAACTTCAACAACAATTGATAACCCCATCCCTAACTGCTCCCCCTCAAATCATGATGCCTACCAACTTAAACAGGTTTATTCAAGGATAGAAATAGAGGGAGGAGGTGACTGACAAGAAATCCTAAAAATACAAAAAACCATTTTGGCTTCACTTATTCTACCCTGCAAAATAACTACAGTTATCACATCAAAGACCCAACCTCTACCATCTTTCTTTTTCCTCTACCATCCCTCTTTTTACTCCTCCAGTGTGAAAGAACCTTCCACATTTCCTCTTGAACATCATGGGAAACAATGTCAGTACCAATCAGCGTCCAGGAAAACTGGGCTTGCATAGACATGCACTTGTGGACTAGCTCTGAATGGGGGAATCTATTCTTATGCCCATTTGTAACAATGGATGATCAAGTTGCTCATTAATCAGCTTCAAAACCACTATGAAAAAGCAAAATCAAAGTCAAAACCAGAAGTAGTCCAGGAACTGATTCTCTAATGGACTGTCAGACTGTCACGCCTTCATGGCAGCAATATTTGTTGTGGGTGGGATGGCTATTGTTGGCAATTACTTCAACCATCCAGCATTAATCTGCTGTCTGTTACAATTCTCAATGGTAATATTGCTGCTGACTTCAGCCATGGTGCAAAGAAAGAAACAGGATTTTCTGTGAATCAGAAAATAATACATTTCTATTAATTACTAACTTTTCACAGGTTTGAAAACTATCCGTGTGGGGATATTTTTGTATGTGGCTGTATCATTATAAAATCATTAATGAAGCCTGTATACTTCAAAATGGACTTTCACAAAAAGATGTTTCCTAGCATGATGTCAATCACTTAAGTCATAATAATTTTACATTAATACATCAATAGATAGAAGAGCACTGAAAGATTAAAAGCCTTGCTTCATTAGTCCTAGATCCTAGATGAAAACAAAACCTGCTCTTATTTCAGGAAATATTATTTTATAGAATTAATGTTCATTTAATGTTAATTTTAAAATTACTGCTTACATCATGTTCACTAGAATCACTTGTAACCACTTGTAAGACTAGTTAAAAGGAATTATTTCACTCTTCATTAAACTAAAGTTAGCATTTTCTGAAACATGCATTGCTTCATATAAAGCATCAGTCATGCAGAGCAAACCTAGACCACAGCTCAGCATAAAGCAAGATAGAAAGAGGAACAGGCTGAACTTCAGATACAAAGGTTGTCACAGCCTGCCTTTAAGCTTTCCTAGCATTAACCATGTCTTGCCTACTAATAGATCCATCCTCTGTCCAGGAAGTTGTGCTATACTGGATTCTGGACAAGATTCCCAAAATTTCTGTGTGGAAAAAGAGGGCATATCTGAAGAAGCCTGAACACACTGCAGTCCTAAATAATCCAAACATGTTGAGGTACTTATTTCTTAAAATACTGAAATATCAGATGTGCTAGTGAGATATAGATTTTTTCTTTTCCTTCTATGAAGAGGTTAGAAGACAAGTATGCCAGTACTACATCATTATTATCTCTGAAAATTCATGAACTAGAATTTGTTGTGAAGAAACAAAAAGACTTTAAAATAACCTGAGTAAGATACCAGACTACAAAAACCAATCTAATAGCTACATAAACAGAACAGAACACATCGCTTGGGGTTTTTTGGTGCATCGGTTGAGTTGTTTTGAAGGGACTGTGGTATGAGGAGTGCTAATGCTTATATGCTGGGGTGGACTTCAACAAACTGTTCCAGTTAGCTATGACAACTATAGCATTTCACTTGCTACATAATTCAAGGAGCTCTGCCTTGAATTTTCTCACATTTTGATTTATGTGCATGTTTTCCTGCACTGGGTGAGGAGACTATGAGAGTAGTTTCCCATAAAAATCATAGGTACATTCCGCTACATTCTTAACTTCTCTTTACAGGACAATCTGAGTTTCATCATGACAGATAATAGGGAAAATAGCTTGCTTTGTGTTGCTTAAATTTCTAAAATACTGACTTCTTTGATCTCTGCCAAGCTCTGAAGTCACAAAATCAAGTCTCTCTAAATATAGCATTGACTTATCTTCTGCTATCAACTGTATAAGCCACTATCTTAATTTTTGAGAATAACACTGAAATTTAAGAAAATAAAAATACTAAAGCATTCAATTTGACATTAATGTCTTCTAGTGTTTACAGTGCATTAATAAGACAAATAAAAATGAATAAAGGCACAAGAAAGCAGACCTATAAGAATCTGGCAAAAGACATTCATACTTTGTCCCAGCCGCCCTGACTCTATTATAGCTGTATGCTGCTAAGTGGTGTCACCTTCATAAGTCAGTTAATTTTCTGCACCTGACTTTGCTAACCTGCAAAACAAATGCAGTTCTTAGTGACCTATGGAGTGTTGAAAGGCTTAATTAGTTAAGGTTTATACAGCATTTCACAATCTTTAGATGAAAGTACTGGATTACACACAAAAAAAGTTAACAGCTACAGCTGTGCAATTTCCACCGCATCCAAGGATTTAACCATGAACTTATGCTACTGTGTGGCAAATACACCCAGAAACATTTTTAGTAACATAATTTCATGACCTGGTAGGACTTTTTGTGGGGATCTTCTTTAGAATGTCACAATTTTTCAAGTCTTACAAAAGTATTCAAAATACGTTTTCCTCCTCCCCTTCCCTGTTTTTACCTGAGATGTTGGTTGTTACATTGATTGTAATTGCTGGTCCAAACCCTTTGACGGTGCTTGCACGTATGAAGAACTGGTAAGTGGTGCCAGGATGCAGGTGGGAGAAGACGTGGTGTGTGCTGTTCCACAGCTTCGACACTGTCTGCGGAGGTCCTGCGACTGGAACTGCAGGATCAAATGACTGTATACTGCTATAGCTGACCTGGGAAAACAATTACTTTTGTAACAACTCTCAAAGGGTTTGGCACAAGGGTTTTAGGTTAGCTTGGTTGGAAAGGAAACAAAAGACACATGCACATCTAGCTACCCACTTATCTTGGGGATACCATAGAATCATAGAATTATTTAGGCTGGAAAAGATCTTTAAAATCATCCATTCCAATCATTAGCCCAACAATGCCAAGTCCACCAATGAGCCAATGAGGACTTGATGCACATTACTGAAGAACCTGCTTCACTTGAAAGGCTATTGAGGCACCCTTCATCATTACTGTTAGATGACACACTCCCTTACTGGTTATAAAATCACCATAGAATACATCAAGCTTCACAATTTGCTTTCTCCATAGCTGCTCTCTCAAAGCTAATGTCACTACTCCTGTTAATCCACTGCTTTTTGCTCGCTTTCCAATTAAAAATTAAGGAAGCATTTATCTGCTTTAATCCCATCCATCCCCTGCTTTTACATACTAATTCATGTATGAAAAATTTCATTGTTACATTTAAGTCTGGACACCCACACCATCCTCCTCATCTTCATCAACACCCTTTATTATTCACTTAATGTAATACTTCTCCCTCTCCCCTTCTAATAATCATATTGAAATGCTATCCAAACCAATCTAATATTTTTAAAGCCAGACATGATATCTTAGAGTACTAGCTTTGTACTTTTGGGATGGACTTAACTTTATTCATAGCAGCTCCTGTGGCGCTGTGTTTTGGATTTGTGATTAAAATACAAAAGCTTGTGGTTTTGCTCTTTTTGTTTCCACCCCCATCCCACTGTGGGGAAGTTAGCAAATGGGCTAAGTGGTGTTGAGCTGCCCACCTGGGTTAACCCACACAATTTAATGAATTTTGCTAGCATTAAATAAATAAATATATAGATTTTAAAGAGGTTTTGTTTGATTTGTTGGCTTGCCTTCCTATAATTCACTAGTACACAAAACTATATCTTCTGTTTATTTAAAAGAAGAGTGCTGGAAAGTGTGGTGTTTGCTGCTGAAATCAGCTTGTGTTACCTGCTAACCTCCTGTGGAGGTCTCCAGAAGGCTCATATATTAAATACACTTCAAAAAGAATTTATATAGAGGTTTCCTTAAAGGGTGATATCTAAACACCTAACAAAGCTAAAAAACATTTCTCCAAATTTAATAACCATCTTACTTTTCATGTAACCTTCTCTTCCAACAAAGAAAATTTTTCAGATCATGGCTGTCATAGCTTTGGAACAATGTATAGTAAAAACATAATATTTTTAAGGTGCTTATACTCACATGTCAAAGCCACCTGACAGGGCTGGACAGCCATATGCACCATAATTAGAAATTTTGAATATCTAATCACTACACAAAATCCTGTACTGTCTAAATGAATGGAGCATATTATTGAATAGCTGCCTACAGAGCATAAACACCTACTGTCAGCCTCCGCTCTCGATGCATCTCCCTAGCCCCATCCTGTGCATGTTAGGTGTTTAATGATTACCTCATACTGAGTAATGATGCCATTTGGATCCACAGGTTCCTTCCAGTTGAGGAAGATCTTATCTTCAAAAGGAGTTCCTTTCACCGATTTGGCAGGTATAGGGCCTGGCACTACAAACAAAATGAAAGTTTTAAAAATAGGAAATTCAAGAGAAAGAAAAACGAAAGAGATGACAGAACATCTTATTAAAACCAAAAGTGAGCAGGGGTCTATTTTTATTAATATTCATTTGCATGCAAAAGGCAATGGTAGAGTGTATGAAAAAGCACTTCAAAGTGTATTTTGTCATTTGCAGTGCAGAGAGAGCATGAAGTTGAAACATTAACATTATCCCCACATACGGTTTTCAAAACTAAATGCAAAGTCAAATTGTCTCATATTGCCAGGGGAAACAGTTCAAGCTAGATTACAACCTCAGGGAACATCACTGAACTCTGTAATAAGCGTATCTCAGGACAAGGACTACATGGTTCTAAAATTCTTTAAAAAAAAAAATCAAAGGCAAGGAAGAGCCTATGATATACAGCTTATTCCAAGGAGATAAATTCTTGCAAAATAGTTCTCAATCACACCATCTTATGATTTCTTGTTTTAAAAGAAATTCTGATTTAAAAGAGGAGGCTGAACATGGGGTAAACACACCATCTCAGCTGCCACTTCTTTCAGCCTTTAACCTCCTCAGTGCCAGAAGGATCAAGACTGCTTACTTCAGATCTTTGCAATAAGAGATATTTTCAAAGCTTTGAACTGAACCTCACTAAGATGACCCTACTTTCTTATTGTAAATGAAACCAATATCCCTGGTGTAATAACAAGTCTGAAATGTCACCTCAGGCCTCTTAGCCAAGTGATTCACAGCACCTGGTAATCCTATCAACACCAGGTGGAAGCACTTAGTTATCTCCCATTACAGCTTACAAGATATTTTTGCCTACACATAGGATTCCTTTTTAACAGAGCAGCTCACCTAGATTTGAACACATACATGTTGAAAGAAGAGGGTGAGGACGAGAGACTGCCTGGAGAAACTCTGAACCCAAAGAGACACCTCCCCCCCTCAAAGAGACAAAGTTGTTCAAATTTGCAGTCTTTTGATCTAAAATGTCAGTTGTATTTAATATATTGTCATATATTTCTCTGTCCTTCTAATAAGCCTATTTTCTTCAATGAAACTTTCAGTGAGCCTCATGCATGACACTCCTTGGGTACTCATTATCAAAGCAGACTGAAGCTTTACAAAGAGCAAAAATAAATTAAAATCCAATCGATCAAAGGCAGGGCCAGGCACTTTGCTAGCAGTGGGAAGGAGTGAGTGGTCTGTCCCAACAGTGGAATTTATTTCAGTTTAAATGCAAGCTATAAATGATGGTCTGACCCTTAGTACAAACATCATAATTTGGCATATTTATAATAAATTCATGGAGTCAAAAAGGCCCAGAAGTAAATAGAGGAGAGCTTCACAGAACCTGTTCATCTAACTGTCATATGAAGGCCCAGGAGAAGTTCACTAAAATCACAGGCTGGTGCTTTCCTTCAGTGTCCCAAGACAGACCAGAGAGTGGATGAAGGCTGACATGCCATGACAGCCCCTCTGTGCTGTTTGTGTTTTTGACAGACTTCCTGAAGGCAACACTTCATTTTTCATGGGAATGCCTTACTGTATTTCCTTACATCTCAAAAGAGGTATCAATATACTCCAATGCACATGACATTTACCCTGGAAGATGCATGCACAAGTTTGTGTGTGTGCATGTACATTTGTGTTTGGGAAAGAACAAGGGTATGCGCTACGGCACGTACACAGTATATGAAAGTTGACATCTAACCACATCAAAGTATGTGAGGTAAAAACAAAACAGACACACTTGCTCAAAAACATAGGAAATGCTTTTTGTATGGTGCTTTTAAAAATAAATGTTTCATATTCCATTGAAACTGGGTGCAAGGCTCTACATTCGAGGGTTGCCTAAATCCTCCTACACCTTCTGTTTAAACACTGAGGTGGTAGAAACCTCTAGGCTCATCTCATTCCATGACTGTACTTTCTTCTCCTGCAATATAAAATTTGATGCTTAAGGCAGCAGCAGCAATGTTAAAGTGACTGGAACTACGTGATCCCAGTTAGTTTCATGCTTCTCCTTCCCCTGGCATGGGAAGGATACAAGAAGAGAAGCAAACAGAGCAATAAGCAGCTTGATTGGAATCCCAGTTAAAAAAAGTCAAAAAGCAAAAGAGAGCAAGGATCCAGAAAAAGAGAACAGTAATTCCCACAAACCTCATCCACCCCCACAAATTCATAAAAATGAAGGTTGGTATTAGCTTAAATAATCTGAGAACTCAACTGGAGTTAAAACAAAGAAACAAATAAAATTTCAGGTGCCCAGAAAAAGGAATATAAATTAATATTAGTTTGAAGGACACTTTTTGACGGTCTTTTTTTTCTTTCAATTTTTCACTTCAACCACAGTAAAAGTGCCTTTTAATTGCACTGTTTTACCAAAGAGATAAAGTCAGTGAGGAAAGAGAAAAGCAGGACCAAGACAATTTGCTTAAAGAACAGAAGATCTCCAGTTAGTCAAAATAATGCCTTAACGTCCTCATCTGTGTTTTTATGTCTTTCTTCTTAGGTCAGTATTAGTTACAAACAGAAATTTTAAAACGGGCAAAATTAGTAGAAAAATCCCCAAACAGACAAAAAAACACCAAGAAAAGAAGAACAGCGAGGTAACCCATTCGTAGCACTATCTTGAAGACTCCAGCTGCATTTCTCCATGTAGGAAGCCATTGCTTTCTATTCCCTGTGACTCCTAGTAAAATTCTAAGGATTTCAAAAATAGCTTAAACTTCACCTTTCCAAAACAGTGTTAAGAGCTGTTCCTTTTGTAGTGGGTTGACCTTGGCTGGATGCTAGGTGCCCACTAAGCTGCTCTATCACTCCCCTTTCCAGCAGGACAGGAGAGAGAAAATAAGATGGAAAGCAACCAGTGGGTTGAGATAAGGCTGTTTACTAAAGAAAAAAAAAAAAAAAGTTTGCATGTGCATAAGCAAAGAGAAAAAAGAATTAATCTCTTATTTCCCATCAGCAAGCACTGTCCAGCCACTTCCTGGGAAACAGGGCTGTTGCCCATTTTTCACTGTAGAGTAGCTAGTTTTCTCTGTTAGACAGTCTCAGGGACGATTTCTGTAAGCATAGCTATGTTGTTGTAAAAATTATCTTTTTACATTCCTTTCCCATGGACACAGATCCCTTTTGACGGACACTTCTTGTGACCAATATAGTTAGAGACGGAAGTGTTAATTTTCTCCAATGATCTGTGATTTCTAGGAGTGTATATAGGAATTAAACGAAAGGGGTTTCCCCCACTTTCCGCCCTTGCTCTGAACACAGCCCGAAGTCCAGCTCTCATTATTTCTGCGTCTTCGACTGATTACCGGGATAAGCCGTAATAACGGGGCATCACGGTAATACAGGGCCTCAGCACATGCAGTGATTTGTCCAGAAGGCAAACATTGTAGAATAACAAATGCCCCTCCACTACTCCTCCTTCCCTTAGCTTCTCAATCTGAGCTGATGTCATATGGTATGGAATATCCCTTTGGTTAATCTGGGTCAGCTGGCCTAGTTGTGTCCCCTCCTGGGATCTTGCCCACTCTCAGCCTCTTGATGAGAGGGGAATGTTAAAAGAGCGCCGATGCTGTGCCAGCGCTGCTCAGCAGTAGCCAAAACCGGGGTGTTATCAGGACCTTTCCAGCTACCAGTGGAAGGCACAGAACTGTGAGGGCTGCCATGGGAAAATGAACTCCAGCTCAGACCCAATATACCTTTATACGATATTTAGCAAGGACTTGGACAAAAACCAGCCAGGTAAATGTCATCCTTGCATTGATAATAGCTTTCAGAAAACTCCTCACAAACAGCATGAAAGGCTTTCTTCAGGCTTGTGTGAGCATCTCAAGAAGCTCCATCACTCACCACAGCACCTTTCAGTTGTCTTCTCAGCTCCTGTTCTTTTCCTACACAAGCTCTGACTCTTCTCCGTGGACTTAAAGACCGTTTACACTTACATCAAAACACTCAAGACTATTACAAGTGTATAAAGGTGAAGTATGTTACTTAACATTATCATCTGAATAATTCAAAAAGTATAAGTATCTGCTAGAGAAGTTGGACTTGGACCTTTTGGCATCTGCACCCACTCTTTAAAAAGATTCTGGTCCCATTGATTTTCTTTCCATCTGCTGACCTTGTGAAATGTGACCCCACCATCTCTCAGTGACAATAACAGTAAACAGACTTTCTTTTCCATGCATTATTCTATGCTAAACTTCCAACAAGTCAGGATTTACACTTATCTGAAGAAGGGAAATAATTGATGTGGCTTTAACTATATGGATTTCAGAAGAGATTTTGAGCTTAAGCAAAAAAAAGAAAAAAAAACCAGTAAAAAAGTATATAAACATAAAATGCACATATATATATAAAAGCAACATAAAACAAATTCAAAGAGAATCTCAGCAAGGTTTGATAACAACACAAGCTCTTCTTTCATGATTTACATGTATCTCCAGAGTCCTTTTAATAAAGTTATAAATTCATATAGTGAATAGCTGATAATCTTTTCTTCTATATGCATGTGGGAGTGTGGACTTTATAAATACCATGCATAATAAAAGTACAAACCATCAATCTGACATCAGACCAAAATATTTGCATTAAATTGTGTCACAGTCACAAATAAATTGGTATTCACAAACAGTGTCACTTAAATGTTGTCCTACATTGACTTAGCAGGAAATTTATATTACAATACATTACTTCTGGAAGAACAATGTATTAACTGACACCAACCACTATAAAAATGAATTTATATTGCTTCAGTTTTCCTGCTACAAAATAATGAAACTGCATGTAAACAGAGTATTTTTATTATTATTATACTCCATGAAAGCCACACAGAGTATTACTGTGCTCTATCGTAAAAGTTATGTGCAGAAGTACGCAGGATTATATTGGAAAAAATTCCTTTGTTGTAATCAAAAAGGGCAGGGTATCAGCAGCAAACATACAGCTTTTCTCTGACAGTAGATGCCCATTTTCAGGAAACAGTGACAGTTAGTTTCTCCTACTGTTTACATGTTACAAGAAACTAAAATGGTCCACTTTCCATGGGCTTTTTCTAAGGGATTTGCCATTTTTACTTTATACTTTATTACAACTCGAGACTAAGGTTTAAATAGAAGCAAATTTTACATATTAAAAGGGAAAAACAAAATTAGAACTGCTATTACTGCTCTTTACCATAAGAGTATTTATACCAAAGGTGTAAAAACCAAAAATTTCTTCTTTGGAAATCACTCAAGTTGGACTATTTGCAGCAAGGAATAAAATGCTGTTAAGGGCTATTGGGAAAAAAACTGGTTTTAGATTGACAGTCTCCTCTAATGCACATGCTTCACTCAGCATTCCTTTTCCAGCTCCAGTGTCCTTGGAGCTGTAGGTATTCTGGCTGTCTGAACTCTATCCCCAACCCTACTGAGGTTCCCATCATCATGGATGGCCCAGATTCCAATGCTGGTGCCCTGGCATGATCCCCTGGGCATTACTTTTCCAGACCCAGTGCCTCTGGAGTTGTAGGCTTTCTGGCTCTCTGAATCCTAACCCTAATGACAGATTGGCACTGAGGTGCATCCAGGGATGGTGATTCCACTACTTCTCTGGCCAGCTTGTCCCAATGTCCAAAGCCCCAAGTTCTGGATTTGCTGAATTTGGGGACTCAGACACCTAATGCAGAATTTTGTTTACAGCCTTTTTACATCAAGTGCTGAATTCAGTACACCTTGTTCCTGGGATTTGGAAATGTTTCTCAATTTCAATTGCAACCGCACATACATACTTGACATCCTTCTGAAAGTATGCAGTTCAATATTTGGCAAGTGCTTTCAGCCAGCACATGGCTTAGGAACACAGACTCTTGTGGGGTCAGGTGTAAGTCCTCATTTCACTGCAAAAACTGCTGAAAGACCCACTGATTCTGGTTTATTTGCAAGCATCACTATGTTGAACACAGCATTTCAATGAAATAACTTCATATGCAGTATCAAGTTTTCAGCTATAAAGTTTCTAATAGAGGTACCTATGGAAATGAAAGTGGGAAGTTGTTTGAGCCAGGGTAAATAATTCTGTGTTTCAGGGCCAATTTTTCTTTAGCTATTAATATAAAACCTAGCTTGTATTTCTAGTCTCTGCAATACCTTAAAACAGCTTACTTCATTTGTCCTTTGTTCAGCATAAGCTTAAAATAAATTGTGCTAATATTTTACATATTTTTTATTTGCTTTCTCACAAATCAACTTTTGTCATACCTTTCACAAAAGGTGCTCACATGTCCTGCAACCACTTTTTCTTCCTCGATGACATGCCAATAGCAAAACTTATTTACCATTTGAAAAAAAGAATGGAGGTTATTTTCACCACATGTAGGATTAAATAATTTATCCCAGACTCTTTTTACCAGTGGTAGTAGTTTGGTTATACTCAGTTACAGTGCACTATTGTTAAAGACATAAAAATTCCTCCTGTATTTGACTATCTTCACACTAAATCTTGTCACTGTTTATGACATATAGAATCACATAATTAATTAGGTTGGAAAAGACCTTTGAGAGCATCAAGTCCAACCTATGACCTAACACCATCTTATCAACTAAACCATGGCACTGAGTGCCACGTCCAGTCTTTTTTAAAACACTTTAGGCCACTATCTCTTTTAAATCAAGGACTGAGGTTAATACCTTCAGCAGTGACTGCACATTGAAACTTTTATTTCTTAGTCACAGGGTTCTCTTTGCTAATGGCAACTACTTGCTAATTTTTTCCCCCACTGGGATTAGCATAACTGGTTCACTCGACATCTATGCAGGTGTCACTCAGCTATGTGAGTTACACATTTTTTGAAACAGTTTGCCATTTCAAACAATCTTTGCAGCCCTCTTGTGCTGTAATGGACATAGTTCATTAACCTTTTCTCCCCAGTAGGCTATTTTTGCAACTTTTTAAGTGCTACAAGTAGAGCTTTATGTCTGTGTTTTTTCAAAGCTCCTTGAAGCATCGCTTGTTTGTTTACTTTGATCAAAGCATATTTTCTACCTCTTCTTTCCTCCATCATTTTCCTAGGGTGACAGAACACCTGGGAAAGCAGGAAGAAAAAAGATGCTTCTCAAAGCAAATAGGTATGAGGGTTTTTTGTTTGCTTGGTTTGTTTTTTTGTAAAGGCAACTTATAAAGCGGACTACTATCAATCACAGAAAAATACTAAATGTCAACTGTTGCCATAAAATCCTCCCTCTCAAAGCTGGTGAAAGATATTTCCTCTTCACATAGTATCATGGTTTAACTCTAGCCAGCAACTAAGCTCCACCCAGTCAGTTGCTCACTCCTCCTTCAGCCCCTGGATGGGGTAGAAAAAAAGAAGAAAATAATAAGAACAGCAATGATACAAGAATTAGAATATATATAACAAATTATGTGCATTGTAATTGCTCACCACCTATAGACTGATGCCCAGCTGGTTTCTGAGCAGTGACCCCTGGCCAGGTTTCTCCCCCGTTTATAAATCAAGCATGACATTCCCTGATATGGAATGTCCCTTTGACCTGTTTGGGTCAGTGTCCTGGCTATATCCCCTCCCACATCTTGGGCCCCTCCAGCCTTCTTGCCGGCAGGGCATGAGAAGCTGAAAGGTCCTTGACTTAGTATAAACACTAAGGATCAACTAAATATCAGGGCGTTTTTAATATCATTCTCATCCTAAAGCCAAACCTCAGCACTGTACCAGCTGCTAGGAAGAAAATTAACTCTATCCCAGCTGAAGTCAGAGACACGTTTAGACAATATACAAAGTATTCACTCTTCTTTTTTTCTTTTTTTTTTTTTTTGTCACCTAATTATAACATTTCCTCTTCCTCTGCTGTTCCCAGATTTGCAAGCCTGTTGGAGTTTTTCCAGGAGCATGAGTAATGATTGGACAGTTGGTGTCTTAACCCTGCATCATAGCTCTCAATATCTCTGCATGGAGCTGAATAAGGCACAGCCTCTGAAAGACCAGCGGACCTCATTTATGTCCAATGAACACCTGCTTTGGCCCAGACCAAAGCTTTGGTATACTTTAAGCCCCAAAACGGGTACTTCTCCTATTCCAAGTCATCCTTTTCAATTAGTTGATTGCCTACTGTTAGATGACACACTCCCTTAGTGGTTATAAAATCACCAAACACTTAGTGCTTCGCAATTTGCTTTCTCCATAGCTGCTCTCTCAAAGCTAATGTCACTACTCCTGTTAATCCACTGCCTTTTGGATCTGTTTCCCATTAAAAATTAAGGAAGCATTTATCTGCTTTAATCCCATTCATCCACTGCTTTTACAAAGGGTCCCTCTGAGTCGGCAGTGCTCTGGTCAACAGGCAGCTCCATGAACATGTGCATGCTGATGATTCAAGCTAAGTGATAAATTCACTGCTGGTTCTTCTTGTACTTTGTTTCAAAATGCCAAACATCATCTTTGCCCAGCATGTGTGCAGCCCCAGGTTGTACGAGCCCTCCTCTACTTCCTTTATCAAATTTTTCAAACACTGTCCATCTTTTATACAAGCCAGGAGAAGCAGCAAGTCTCTGTCATGGCACAGGTGCCTGTGTACTCAGAAGAGCTTTATTCCAAACCGTAGTAGCTGTGTGGTTTCTCCCCAAACTGAAAAATGTAGTGTTGCTCTTAAAACACAGATTTCCTTGTTTTCATCATATTTTTGCAAAACTTGTTTAAGAGTCTCATTCAAGGGTTTTATTTTTACATGGAATATGGTTTTCTGGGAGTACTAAAATACACTTTTAAGATTATTTCCATCTTCCTGTGTTAAATAGAAATACTTAAACCACCAAGTATTCCCATCTAGCTCTAGTCAAAAGAAAGATTATTTTCAGACTGTCTTGGTATTCCTGGGCTTTGCTTTCTTGCAGACATTGAATTACAGCTAAATAATACCTTCCTCATTTGTCAGCCATGGCTCCAAAGATCTGAGGCAGAGCTTCTGAGTCTTACCCCATTCTTCTACTAATTGTTTCTTGAGTTAATTCTGCTCCTGGTGTTGCCTGAAAAGGCTAGCCCAAAAACTGAGACTAGTCAGGAGTAAAGGAATAAAGGTGGGTATTTATTCGAAAGACCTTCAAAGGTACATTTAGGGCAGACAAAGCCCTGTCCTTGGGGCATCACCCAAAATGGACGAGTCACAAATTCTCCACACCTTTCTAGGTTTGGTCCATTTGCATATCAGCATAAATTCACCAATTAAAACTTTGCAATTTCCCCCTAGCTCCCCTAGCTTGCTCCCCCCCTTTAGAAGCTTGGGCCTGGGCAGTCCAAGTGTCCTTGAAGAGCAAGCCCAGAGAGGCACTGTTATGTCTATAGAGAACAGCAACTAACAGGCTATGAAGCATACATGCCAGGCAATACAGAATTTGAAAAATATAAGGGTTAAAACCTAAGGCAACACTGGCACCATATGCAAATGAGTTACCACTCAGGACTCTGACAAGTCTGACCATTTTTGAAAGGCCCTCAGCCCAGCTGCACAGCCTTACATAAATGTGAACCTTTGTGAAAGACAACCAGAAATCCTCCTGCTGTCTCACAGCAGAGCCTCACAGAAGTCCAAAGTCCTCTCTTGTTGGGAATGCTAGAAGTTCAGAAACGTGTAAAGCTCCTGGCAGAAGGGAGGCAATGAGATGAAAGATGTAGAGAGATGAAGGGAAATATTAGAACAAAACAACTGAAGAAAGGGACAGCTTGGAAGCATGGGGAAGTATGATATAGCAAAAGAAAATAAGGGTAAAATGGTAGAGGAAGAGAGACAGGAAAACATGGGGTAGGCATCTCTAACTCCAACAGCCTATAAAGTTTTTGCTTGTTTAGCAGCACCTTGTGAAACAAACAGCATTGGAAAGAATCCCACACTACAGAAGAGCTAACAAAAATGTAATTATCAGTTGTCATCTGGAGTTTTCAAAGTTTCTATTTATGAAAAGCATAAAACAGAAGTGCACAGTTTCAGATAATCATGTAATCAGGGGCTATTGCAAAATAATGTTATTTGCAAAAATGTTGAACACTCTATTTCCTCTATTTTTCTTCTTCAAAATGAATTAGTGATAATGCTTCCATGATATAATTAAAATCATCCTTACTCTACAAAACCTGAAAAAATCATGAAGACAATGCAGCTTCATCTCACCACATCTGAATCATGAGGCACAGAATCACATTTATGACTGCACCTCTCATCTTCTTAGTCCAAGTCCTGCTTTAGGCTGCAAACTGTGCTTGAAAATAGTTTCAGATACTTGATCACTCAGACTGGAACTAAGCTAGCATCATACACATAAGCAGTCAACTACAGAAATTAGTTTACTATTGCTATGAGAGTTCAAGGAAAGATGTAGGTGTGAAGCCCTCAGTATTGCACATTATCTGCACGCCCTGTACTCTGAAATACAAGGCAAAATGGACATAGACTTTCATGTCAATCAGTAATGCAAAATTAAAATCTTTGTTCTATTCCCAATATTTTCACAGAGCAAAGCTCACATGAGTTTTACTATTTTCAGGTCACAAGCATTATTACCACCAGCACGTTTAAATACAGGTTCCTTTCAAAATGTATTAGTCCCTCTGTGAAAACAACATCTGCTTCAAATGATTTACCTTGGCAACTCTGTTCACTGGGTGAGGTTTCTTCCACACTACAGTACTTGTGACACCAAAGCCGATTCAATGTGAGTTCACTGACTGCACACTGGTCAGTGCCAGCTTGAGACCAAACCCTGCCTTGTGTACACCATCTCCCAAGAACAATCCACAACAAAACCAGAAGGCAAAGTACACAAATGCACCTGACTCTGCTCCTGACAAGTACCGACACAGCGACCATCTGCAATCTCCTCACATCTAACAGGATAAAGGCCATCAGAAACCATAACCTTTCTTGAAAACTCACTTAAAAAGGAAAAGAAATCCCTTATCTATGGACTTAACAATATCAATGCAATTCTTTTTAACCTCAAGAAAAATAGCAATTGTACATATCTATAATATAAACACAAACACAGGAATAATTCATCATGAATTATATTTATAATTGCCTTAAAAATTGAATTCCATTAAATATTCCAATTCTCTACTTGTCAATACATCTTCATATGATGCATCTATGTGTCTATAGTTTTCTACAGCTCCTCATATTCTACCTATTTATTAAATTGTTCTTCCTTTATTGCAACAGTAAATGTATTCCTCATCTATTTCTCATAAAATTGAAAATATATGGAAAAACGGTGCTACCAGATTCTAACACTGACTGTTACATAAAGCTGTATTTTCCATTCATTTATTTTACAAGCAAGTAAACACAGTACCTTTTTCAATTTTACCTTTTTATGTATCTACAATCTTACGTTGGTCCAAGTATTCTGTTTTTGCTACCAATGGAAGTACCTATTTTCATTAAGATTTTGTCAATACTTTCACAAAGTCTAAACAGAAGAAAAGGAAACTAAAACTGCTCTTTGCTACCACATTTTAAATATTATTAGGGAAAAATATCAATTTTTATTTTCATATCTTTGATACCAAGATTCATAGCCTAACCACTGAACGTGTCACCATTAACATATCTACATCTATTCCTTATTTCTTCATAACTGACGTAAGTTCAACTGTCTTGTCAAATGAAACTTTGTCAAAAGCATTTTTAAAAGGAATCACAGAATATCTGGAATTGGAAGGGACCCATAGGGATAATTGATCTAATTCCCAAGTTGTCAAAATAATACTTTAATTTGATAGGTAGCTTTCAAATAGTTAACAGATACTACATACTGTAAACTGCAAAATAAATTACTACTAAAATATATTTTCTGTAGAGGTTCTAAATCTTGAATACAGTCTTTAAACACTGAACTCAATATTTAAATATAATTTATGTAATTAATTTTCAAATACTACACCTAATACTGTGAAGAAGTCTAACATCACCATGTGTTTCTCATCACCTGCATTAACACATTTTTTGAATGACTGGGAAGCCACTTTCCATTTTCTGGAGAGAGAAAAAGAGAAAAATCCAATTTGACTTGCACTGCATGGACTATTTTATGTATATATGCAGGGTGACAGCTATACTTTAATAGCTACCATTTTAAGGTTAATTAATACATTAATAGAAGAGAACTTCCACCCTTTGGGACACATATTGTAACACACAAAGTCATTTCCTTCCACCTGTCTAGACTGGACTCGGATGTAATTTCCACAAGAGCATTTAACATACCATCTTCATCTGTCTGGATAATGGTCTCCTCACTCTCCTTCCTCCCTTCTGGGTTGGTTAAGATCATTTTGAGGCTGACGTTTGTGTAGGGAGGCAAACGATCCACGACATGCTGGGGTGCTTTGGGGTCCATGTCCAAGCAGTCTGCTTTGCTCTCATTACGTCCGCAGAAGTAGTGGTAGCATATAGTGACATTGAAAGTATGGCAACGAGTGATGTTGTAACCCAGAGACTCCCAATCCACGGCGATGTGTCTGGCCTGGATCTCAGCAATCTTCAGTGTTTTTGGTGTTCTCATAGGTTCTAGAAAACAGAGTGTAATGACGAAAACGCTATTAGCATTCTCTGTCCTTGCACTGAACAGTAGCTGGTAGATGGTAGCTCCAGGAATGCAAAAGTAAAGGAAGCACCCAACAAACAGACAAGTATCATCCTTTGCACAGGTATCCTAGAGGGAAATAAGCTGCCAGTTGTTGTTTTGTTTTTTACTTCATTCCTCTCTGTCCTCTCTTTGCAGCCTTTAATCAGTGATGGAGACTTAGCAACAGAAAGAAAAAGAAACGTTAATTTTCAGTGGAGCAATTCAAAGGAATTGAGAATACAGGCAAGAGTCACAAGAAGAGTGACCAAAAAGCCATCCAGCTGTCATTGCTGACTTCCCTTCTTGATTTCCCCCTTACGCCTTCTTTTTTTCACCTGTGTAAATTAGGTAATACATCATGATGGTAAAGACTGAACATTTAGTACATTATGATTTATCATGCCACCAAGCAACGCTGTATACTAATTATACTAATTACCTTACTAAACTAGCAGTTACAAAAACGATGCAGATATTAATTAGTCTTTATTATTTGAGTAATGAAGCTATTCATTCAAGCAAAAACCCCTCAGAAATAGTACAAAAACTATTTTTGGATATTTCCATTGTATCTTGATTCCTTCAAATCCCCAAAACAGTGCTTGGACATTACTCTGAGCAGGTAATCTCTGACCCACGCACCAAGCTCAGCTGCTCACCACACTTGCATTTCCACCAGCAGAGTACGTGATGCTCCCCAAGCTGCCATCAATCTTTCATTGTCTCTCTAGTGCATTCATTCCTCATGCAAGACTAACTTTTATTGTTGAACTTAATTAAAATGATTACACAATGAAAATCAAGACCATGACTGTATATACTAGAGTTTTACTGAAAATATACCCTCCTAATACATGCTTCCTCACCAGAGAAAATCAAGCCTCTTGTTGATACAGCTTCAGCCTTGTGTCCTTGCTGTTTTAAGGTCAAAACCGTCAAGATTATTCAAGGAAGTGAAATACAGGATTTCTCTTTCTGAGCATAACAGTTCTTTGTAACTTGCATTTATGAGTTCCAACGAGGCAAAAACCAGCCAAAAGCACAGATGGTATATTGGAATAAGGAAATGTGAATCAGTGTAATCTATTCAGCATGCAGTTTGCCAGACAAACCGCAAACATTTAGTTTCAAACGTCAAAACAACCAAATTCTAAATATAACATAAAGGTATTCCTAGTAACATGACGAGTGTTAAGGATTAAAAATTACACCTCTTTTTTTCCATGATCTACCCTTTCCTTTCTACATTTTGAACAAACATATTATCTTTGCCCTGAATTACTGATTCATCATATATACAGTGAGAACCACAAAAGAATAAGTAGACTTCCTGGGCAGTAGCTGTCTGAACACACTATGTACTGTAACAACAGAGATTTGAAACTGAAAGATAGCATTGAAAAAGTCCTTGAGAGATAAGAGACTTGAAGAGAAGAAGGAAAAAAGGGGGTTTATAGAGTAAACAATGGCTAGTGCTTTAGCAAGTACAGAGGTGTGAGGCAGTCACGGAAAAAAAAAGTAGTAACATAGAGCTACGGAAGGAGCTGGTAAGGAAGGGTCTTCAAAGAATCAGTATTCACTTGGCTACCGCAAGCACTTGGGAAAAAACTGAACACACTCAAGTGTCAAAGAGGAAGAGAACTGTTAAGATAAATAAATACACACACACACACATATATATAATCAGCATTTTTCTCATATGAATGACAGTGAAAAACTTAGTTACACTTACTCTCATTTAGAGTTTGAGACCTGAAAGAGTAGACGTATTCTTCACCAAGGAAAGGTGTTACAGGCTAAGTTTTCCTTCTAAAATGAAATTATTTTTCTCCTTTTAATAATTTCCTCTTTGTTCTACTAATCCACATTGTGCCTTCAACCACTCCTACCAGAGATGGAATTCAAACCTGAATTCAAAATTTATTGGAATTAACACAACATAACACATGGTGTCTGACCATGAAGGCTGAAACTATTAATCTTTGAGACTGACTAATCACTAATCGAAAATGTACTTCATTCT
Organism: Climacteris rufus; assembly: GCA_013398175.1. Classification (NCBI taxonomy): domain Eukaryota; kingdom Metazoa; phylum Chordata; class Aves; order Passeriformes; family Climacteridae; genus Climacteris; species Climacteris rufus. The sequence continues at coordinate 328,244 of VZRZ01007143.1, read as the reverse complement.
CATCTTGCATCTCTCATGACAAGACAAACTGCATTTACACTATGCTGCACAGCACTTTCAAGAGACAAGAAAAAAAATAAAAGCTTTGTTAATCTTAAAGAAAAATTATTTTACAATTCCATGCAAATTTTACAAATGTGCCACAGCATCAGAGGAGATACTGAAAAGCATCCTTTATTCTCCTGTCAAAAAGGAAAGAAAGAAAGACAGAGTGTGATCTCACTTTCTCACAACTATTCCCTTCTTTGGCAGAGATTAAACAACTTCTGCAATATTGAGATGGTAATTAAAGTCTGCAGAGTCTCTCAACAGCTTTAGTAAACTCTGCCAACTGTCCCACTGCTCCTAAAATGATGCTTTAAAAACACAATTTTACTCTTTCTTTTGGGCAATGTTCATCTTGGGAATCTCTAGAGGTAAAGACCAATTGTTTTAAACTACCTCACTACAAAGTCTCCATCTGTAACACCTCAGTAGAAAGCAATCTTCGAATAATTGCTTTTCTCAGATAAAACACTATTGAATTTTTGAGAAGGCTTCCCAAAAATCTCAGCCATCTCATTAAGAATAGCTTTGATCTTGATGTGGGCAAAAAAGTGTTCATTTTGTTTTTCTTCCATTTCCCCATCACAGTTTAGTGTTTGTGTTTCACTGAAACATTTCTTAAATCCTTCTGGGATTTAATTTCAATTTATGCATTCTCTTCTGATCTCTTGATTCTCTTTCACTACTGCTAATTCAAATAATTCAATTCACATCTTGTCTTCCCTGTTGTTTTCCCATTTTTCCTCTTTAAGTCACATCTTTTATCCAAAATACATGGAATTTCAAGCACATGACTTCTCACTTCTTTGTTGCATTACCCATGTCAAATCGGCAGTCTATGACAAAGAGGGAAGAAATAAGATGCTCTCAAAGTACCTGTTCAATTCTTAACCTGTCAGCTGGAATGTCAATGATGATGGCAGAAGGCACTTAATATTTTTCAAACATTAATCTACCAATTACCCCTGTGAGACATGTAAGTGGTGTTAAAACTTTTCTGTGAAGAGAAAGAGGCAAAGCAAAGATTAATAGCTTGTTCAAAGCTACAAGGGAAATTACTGCCAGGGCCACAAGAAAACGGAATGGTACCCAGCTCCCAGGTCACGGATGCTGTGGCCATTGGACACCTAGCTGCAGCAGTTCAGAGAGATAATTTACAATTTATGTGCCAATGCTGCCACAAAATTCTAACTCCCATCCTCAGTTGTGGTCCTTTTTTAAAAAGAGGTTTGGTGGGGATTTTTTAAGATTTTCTCAGAACAACTTTGAAAAAGTGTAACAGTGCCCAGATACTAAGTGCATATCTGAGCATAAGGACATGTTATTTGAAAAACAATAATTTGGCTTATTCTCTTAGAAATAAGAAAGCTTTGAATTTGAATGAAACAGCTTTTTT
>VZRZ01007143.1:246648-324675 GCA_013398175.1 Climacteris rufus | reverse complement strand
CCCAAAACTAAAAAAAAAAAAAAAAGTTATAGTCCTGTTGCTGTAAAGAATTCTTCTGAAAGACCCCTGATAAGTTCCTGGGAGAAAGGTAAGAGTGAAAAGAGCTGAAGGAAGTACAACCCAAATAACACTAGCTGTCAGATGCACAGCAAGGAAACAATAAACAAAGGTTTCTCGCTTGCTTATTTCAGCTGCATTACTCTCAGTTATTACTTTTGTTATTAGTGAATGATGAATCAGGCAGAAAGGTTTTTTATATACATACTAAGTTCCTCACATTATGAACTTGGTTAGGACTGCTGAATATAAAAGTGTACAACTCATTAAAAAGGACCAGACTAGAGTTAAACATTTCAAGAGACAGCTACAGTCTAAGCAAGAACTGGGCACATCAGCTGTGATCATTTCTGCACTTCTGGGGGTGACGTGCTGTTGCCAAAGGAGCAAACTGTAATTAAGTTATGTTATGAACAAAGCTAACAAAATCCCTAGGTAAGGTGAGCTGTACTAAAATATCCATGATGAAGCCCCTGTGTTTCAAGGATTATTAACCTACAAATCCAAAAGAATTTAGTTCAGATTAACTCCCAATAAATCCATTATTTAACAATATGATGATAATACAGGAAGATCTTTCAGACATCTGAAAAATGTCATGCATTTCAGTCTGGTTTTCATGAACAAGTCTGTCTTCATGACAGAATAATTCTTGCCAATTCTGTTCAAGTTTCTTGCCTGTTACTGGCAGATTCTTGACCATTTCTAAGTACAGTTAAAAGCTTTGAAGTAAAGGCTGAATTCTATTACCAGCATTGGCCCCAATTCTTTAAAAACTACTTAATGATAATTCATGAACTAGTTATCTTCAGTGAGGAACTCTCTTCTACCGACTTAATGTGCATTCCAAGTCCAAACCACACCACATTATTTTACCAACTGGATCAATATATACCCATCTCATATGTTATTGGAATGAAATACCATTCCACTGTTGGAGTACCTGAACTCCCTCATTCTTAGAATCTACAAAAACCAGGATACCTGCCATGTAGGAAAATACAAGTTGGAAAGTCTGACTGAGGTACTTGGTGGTGGGGTTTTTTGTTTGGTTGGGTTGGTTTTGTCTGTTTGTATGTTTGTTTTTGTTTGGGGGTTTTTGGATTTTGTGTTGGTTTGGTTTTTTTAGATCTTGTTCTATGTCAGGGTTAAGAGGCCTGATTTTAGGCAACCACATTTGAAAACTCAAGCCTTCAATCTTTTTAAACTTAGCAGTATGAAGAAATAGTGAACATCAAAGGAAGAAAAGATAAATGAAGTTGACAGTAGTAGTACAATTTGAAGTCTTTTCAGCAGTCTGACAAGAAAGGAAAAACTAACAGGTACATATTCCCACAATAAAAATAATAGGGATGACTGGGCATCTCCCATCTCAAATGTGACACATACAAAATACAAAACAAATATGGATGCAAACACAATAAGATTTCACTCTGTGTGCATTAGTATGTCCATCTGTTTGTCATGTGAAATATGAACCCACAATAAATGAAACTACGGTATTTATACTGTACTAGCAGTACAGATTTATTTTGGTGAAAACAAAGGTTATAATGCAATTGCATGAAAATCTATGAGTTTTTTCTCTTTTCACTTACTCTAGTGACTGATTTATTAAGCCAGCTTACAAGTTTCTTATTGACCACATACCTCAGGGAGCTGAAGAAAACATTTGAATTCTTACATAGATAATCAGCTCTACTACGCTAGTTTCAGTGGCAATGAGGGGATATTCAATATATTTTAGGACATATCTCTTTGGAGGCAAAATACAGCTGTCCCTGCATCAGAGGTATAGTAAACAGATAAATATAACTGCACTACTGACAATTATTTGCCCATTTTCTCTTGATAGTGCATCTATTCTGTTTTCTCCACGCATGATTAACAGTTTGTGCATCCTTAGCATGTAATTAATAGCTGTGAAGTCTTGTATTAGTTTGAGAGATTAGACATCCCTTGATAAAAAATTCTATTGATTTCTCCAGTTTAGCTTAGGTACAAAAATCCGCTTTTTTTTTTCCTTTACATCAAAAGGAGATATACAGGCTAGGGAGGGAGAGGGAAAGCTGGCATGACCTCTTTAATCTCATTCCTCTAAATGAACAAAACCTATCTGGTGGTGGAAAACACAAATCAGCATGTCAACAAGCGTCAGATTGCAAGAGTAAACACAGGGAAAGCCTGACATTACAACATGCCTAGGAAATCTGTTCAGGACTACAATTGTGAAGTTTAATTCTGTAAAGTCATTTACAAAACTGAAAGTGATAAGGCAAAAGTGAAGTTTTGACTTTAAATATTAGTGGCATTGTTATGTTAAAGCAATATACAAGACCATCTAAAACAATAACAATTATATTATAAAGAAGATGTAATGTGTATTTACACACACGTGTATACACTATTTACCTACCTTAACAGCAAACCGAACTATTCAATGCTATGAAGACAGCATTAACAAACATTTATTTGAACATAAATCACCATCATTGCTTAGGTGATATATTGTCCATTTCTCTCCAATACACATTCATAAAAATGTTTTTATGGTTTTGTTTACAAACTATATATTTGGGAGCTTAGGATGTTATGAGTATTAAGCAAATGACTAAGTTGGAGTATTATGAATAAACTAAACAAGGATTTTCTATGGATATCATTAAAGCTTCAGTTCCTTTCTCCTGGATATAAAAATTTCAGTCCTCCAAGTTAGGAAGCATAAATATCATCACAAGAAATAAATGAAAAAATGTGGAATGCAGTCTACAATAAATAAATAGTAAGCACAAAATAAAGACTTAGACTGTGAAAAAAAACCCCACGTTCACTTCTGATAACTAAGAATTGAAAAGCGCAGGCAGTACTTACAATACGCACTTAAAACTTGTACACATATACATGCACGTATGCTGATAGAGACTTGTGCAGATATATCCACTTCCCCACATGGAGAAAAAATATCCATCAAAATTCATCTTCTCTGTCTCTGCACACCTACTGAAACAGTCTCAGTCCAATTTGTTCCTGTTCCCATTTTGACCCATCTGGTCCCTGCAGCCCCTGGGGCCTCCACTGAAACCACCCACCCTCCATCCCACTGCCTGCAATCTACAAAGCCTTGAATTTCGGTCTTGGTCACAGCCCATGAACTTACACATCCAATGTTGGGTTTGTATGGCAAACCCTAGTAATAACTGTATGCTGCGCCTTACCCTGGCCCCTTTCACAAAATCAGTATATAAGATTACATATTACATAATGTATATATTGCATAAAGATAGATATCTTTATATAATGCATATGATAAATCTGGGATGAAACACAGACTTGTTAAGTGGCTTAAAAACCAGAAATGATACTGTATCACACAATGCATCTGCTGTACATATTTTGTCCTGTCAGTGAAACAATCCAGTACTTATTTTTAAATGTTGAATAACCAAACCTATAGCTTCTATTCTACAGAAAAGTTTTCCTTAAGCAGTTGGAAAGTTATTTAACAAATTGTCTTAATTTTCTTCATTGGTTCACACAAAGTTAAGAACACGAGTTGATAATATAAGCATGCTTACTTTCTTCAGACAAAAATAATACAGGTGGGCAAAGAAGAATTCCTCTAATATTAAAATATTGAATAAAATCAGAAACCATTTTCAAAGGAATGAAGAATTCTAAAAATGCTGGTACAGAGCCAAGGATAAAATTATTTTCTAAGGCAGATAGCTGTTTATTATGATATGTTAGTATATTTTAATTTCAATGAAAATTTGTTACTTAGTTTTGTTACTTCTTTAAGTCACACAGTCACCTGCTGCGCTTGACTAAATATGACTAAAAAACCTCCTCAATCTATTGGTCAATCACCACTGCCAAGTCACTCTCACAATCTAATACTTGTACCTGTATAAATACTCTTAACACTTTTATCTGATATTTCTTTAGATATTTTATACAACAAACAACTTTCTGTGCATTTTAAGCATCCCAATTTTAATACAACTGTCCCTTGATTTACCTATGAAAAAAAATAAAAATCATTCTTGTGTAAGCAGGCAAAGCAGTGTCTCTGACTTGTTAATGGAAGAATCATGACATTTTCATTAGAAGATACAGTCCTACATTGATAATTTCCAGAGATGAGCTTTTTTTCTGATGAGTTCTTTACAATTTTGTTTTTGGAAAGGAAAAGCATCATAAGGAATATTTGCTTTCACATTGACTTGGGCAAAACTGACATGGTATCAACTCTTTCCTACAACCATCTGGCTACAAAGGTTTGCAAGGCTGTTTTGGGAAATGAGACCTAATCCTGCAAACCTTTTGTTCCTAGAGCTGCCTCAACATAAGCAGGGCTCTGCAGAAGTGAGCTCACAAGCACCTCTTAGCCACTGTGAAAGAAGGTCCTTGCAAAAAGAACACAAAAGCAACAAAAAGGCCTTGCTGACAGAGGCATTAGTAAGCTGGGGAAGTGTTTTCTAAAATAGGCCATGAAATTCAAAAAATACTTTTCCATTTAGCTGCATAAAATACTCTCAAGAAATTGCCCTTCTGCTTCATTTTCAGCCACATAGTGTTCCACCAAGCTATTCTTTCCTGTCTAAGCAGAAACTTGGAAAACATAAAACAATTCACCTACAGTAAAAGAAAGTAATCTATTTTAAAAACAATTTTCTCTTTGCAGACTTTCTCTGAACACTTCTGGTTTAGTCCATGATCCCAAGATAAAAAAATGTTCCTGAAAAATGATCCTAGAGTATTTTCAGTCGACAGTAAAGCTGGATGACTGGTAAAAGAAAAAGGGGGTAAATCCAGCAAAAGAAAAATAATCCTAGATTCAGTGGATAATAACTTACCCTCCTTACAAAACGAGGTGCTTTTATAAGAAGTGATTAATTAATAATAAAATTCTCTTACTTTATAAAGGACAGATGATGCTGTTAAGTGCAAACCAAACAAACCTACTTTTCACTCACATGCAAATGTGAAGGATTACCTCTTTGTCTTCAGGAGTCATCTCCCTTTACTATATGCTTTCTTGTTTTAGATACCCATAGATAGAGAACTATCTAGTTCAAGCTGTCAATCATATTCAATAATTTTACCATGTTCTAACTTTCAAAAAGACATTGTACTAGAACAGTTGTCTTGGCTTCACTGTTACAGCAAAGCAAGTGCCAACGTTCTACCCTGACCAGCTCTGCTGTACCAGTCACTCAAGAGAATGTCAGTCACGCCTGCTGAGTAAGTGGAGCATTAAATTATTTTTTTTATGTCTGTGTTGTACATGCTGAATCACTGTCATAGTACAATCACAACAGAATACAAAGAAGAAAAGGCAGCCACTTAGTCAAGTCAAGGCCACACAGGCAAACGTGGTATTAATTTGGAAGTGCAGGCTAATTGCTAATACCAGCATTATGTCACTTAAACCAGATTTATTGCTGAGTCTAAAAAATGTTTAAAAATAAATAGAAGAACAATCCCTTTCTCCCACCTTATTACTGAAAGACTTCAAAATTCCCCTGGGTGTCTGCCCTGTCTGTCTTTTTTTTGGCACCCCATCTAACTGCTAATCTTTTGGAGATCGGCATAATGAGTAACAAGTACACATATAATTCACCATCCCCTCCTGTCACCACAATCAAGCCACTAGCTCATAACCTTTATCAACAAACATGATAATTTGCAAAATTAAGCATCTACTGTAGAATGTCTAAAAATATAAAGTTCTTCATAATTGGTTTGAAGATTGTTATGACTAGCAATGAAGTTTTCTTTTTAATTTACATTCCAAATACACCTGATTCTTGACAGCTTCTGCATGGCTCTTTGAGGTAATTCTATTCATATCCATAAATACCAGCTAGTGATGCCAACCTTATTCTCCCATTGACCATGTTTTCCATAACCTCCTTCTCCCTTTCTCCTCGATTTGAACCTTGAAGTTGTGACAGATCTTGCTTTCCAAAATTCACTTGCTACTTTAATATTTAGGCAAAATTATAATATTACTATTAACTTGAGCTGTAACGAGGACACGTGACAGTCAAAAGAACAACCACCAAAAAACCAAGCATGTTTGCCTTTCCCAGCAGCCCTTCATTTGTTGCTTTTGACTTGGACATCTGGAAGAAAAATTACATCACGGCACTATAGAACAATTCAGTTTGGAGAGGACCTCTGAAGGTCATACAACCCCATCTCCTGCTCAAAGCAGTGGTATCAGGTTCTTCAGGAACTTGTCCAGTCTATTTCTGGATGTCCCCAGGGAGGTACATTCTGCATTCTTTCAGGACAACAGTCATGGAAGATACATAGGAGATATAAATGCGACTTCAAGGATTGAGTTGATTTCCAAATATTTGTTGTTTGGAACAAGACAGAAAACCAGCGAATTCCACAAGTCCTTAAAAAAGCAACAGATTTTTATTTTTTTTTATCTTGCTTCACAGCATTTGGAACTGACCTCTTGTTAGATGGCAAGGCTGCAGGCACTTCACTCAAATTTCACCAAGCTTCACTTTCTCTGACATACAACTTGGCAGTTAACAGAATATCAGAAGCACTGCTTTCTATTAAAAATATTATTTTTAACTGCAGTATTGAAGATCAATGTGCAAAATAAAGGTGAACAGAAGAATTCAGAATTTGCAAATTTTTTGCAAATGACAGATGTGACACTTAGGGCTGTGGTTTAGTGGTAGACTTGGCAGTGTTAGGTTTATTGTTGGACTCGATCTTATTTCAACCTGAATGAGTCTATGATTCTATTCTAGAGAACAGAACTGATCAATTCACTGTATTCTAATCTGTATATTTTCCACCATTATTTAAAGACATTGGGCAAGGGGCAGACATCTAAACAAAATGGGTTGGGGTTGTCCTGTTTAATAACCCCTAGGTTATTATACATATCTATCAGAAATTTGTTGATGGGTGTTTTGTTTCTTTAGAGGGTTTGGGTGGGTCAGATTTTACTTCTACTAAACATTGTGATAGAACCCAAGACCAGAAGTCAATCATAAAAGCAGTGATGCATCTAAGTACATTGCCTTTCCTTCTTAATGAAATTATGAGAAAGATGGAAAAGACCAACAGCTATATGAATGTGCATGACAGAAGCCCCTGTTTTTAACATCTAGACAAAATCAGGCATGTTGGAGTCTTGTAAGAAAATGGCTAATATCCTTTAGTGAGCTGTGCTGCCATTGCAATCATCAGTATGATTAATGAAATTTATGCTTTCAGTCAATCTCACAGCTATAGTACCATGGTAGTGCAGTGCTTTTTCAACACTTCAACAAAATTACTAATCTGTATTGATTGGTTTTGAGCAAGGGATTTATACAGACACTGAAGAGACCGACAGAATATATGAGTTTCACAGCTAAGCATTTAAATCAAGCTATTTACTGAAAGTGTGAACTAGTTCATTTCATAGTGAGATCTATCTACCACCCAGATACTTCTGCCAGAGCTGCAGGACTGGCTTATCTAAGTGACACATAATCTGCAGGAAAGAGGGCCATATACCCTGAAAAGAGAGAATTTAAAGCATAACTCTTGAATAGTTTCAGAGAAAAAGTCACCACAGCTATAGAAATTTTCAAGCAAAGAATGTAATCCATGCTCTGCTTGCAGCTCCTGAGGAATGTGTTCCTCAAGAAACAGGTCCAGTAGGCATTCAATCCAAAGGACAAGAGACTGCTTGTCTTCTTTTGCACACAAACACTGCTCCTAATTAAAGCAGTGTGTATAAAATGAAGTTTTCTTCAGTTGCTGGGGAGTTTGGCAAGAGTTTTCTTTTTAAGTTGCTTTCCATTTAAATTCAGATATTTTGTTTCTAGACACAAAAGTCCTCAAGGCAATTTATTTAAAATGTCTGGATGGTTTCTTCGTTGTTGCTGGCTCTGAACTCTCATTCTTGCCTAGCTATTTTGATGAAGCCATGATTGAATAGCATTCTAAGAAAAGTTCTATCTTAGAAAGGATCCAAAATACTCTGAGCTGGTTTTAATTCTGTTTAGCATGATTAATAGATCCTGCCTAAACTCAAATTAACCTAAATATAAAATACTGGAAGAGGAAGTTATCCATAGACTCATAAGAAATTACTTAAAATTACATAGTCCACAAACAAAAGAGCTTTGAATAGAACTGGCTGGAAAAAAAGTTTTATGCAACCTGCTGTTTTAAAAGCCTCATTATAACAATCAGCATTTGGCATTTGAGAAGGACATTTAATAAAGCCAAAAGATAACAGATTATATTGACAGCAAAACGATACTAACTCCTTGCAAAAGTAAGTGAAGCTGTAAAATTTGTGTTATCCTCATTTCCATTTGAGTATGAAAATCCAACAGCTTTCATTTCCTTAACATTTCTTGAAAAAAGACAAGAGGATGAGAAATCACTTTAATGATACTGTTATGAAGTAAAAACAAATGATGGAGCTGTGGCTATGATTACAGTTATGACTTTGCTTTGGCATCGCACAGCTGATAATATCCCAGCCTTATGTGGCTTCTGCTACTGCTTGACTTCAATTTCCTTCAGATAATGTATTTGGGTTCCATAATATGTCTCTTTGGTGAAACCAATAACTGAATTCAGTGATAATTCCTCAGGGAGTTATAATTTATGGCAATTGTCTGTTCCCACCACTTTTCTCAGTAATTTGTTCCAATGATTAATAGCTCCACGGTTAAAGATAAATAATTGCACCTTACTTCTAATTTAAATGAGCCTGACCTCAGCACGCAGCCATTTGAGATTCTTAAATTTTTCCTGCTCTAGAGGAAAGTGGTGCTTTGTGCCTGGTAGCATTATCCCCCTAGATACATACTATATATTCATCTCCTTCTTGCTGATAGACATACATGATTGAGTTCTTTAAATTATCTTTTGTAAGAGTACATCTTAAGCCATGACTCTCTTTGTGATGCTTTCCTCCATTCCTCACAAATATGCATCTGTGTGTTGAAAGCACAGACACCAGATGTGCATGCAGTTACCAATATTGGTCATGCTCACAAAATCACATCTTTCCTCCTAGCTGTGACCCTACTTTTCTGTCATACCACTACTTTTGATGACTACTGATCTACAGCCCCCAAAATTCTTTTTGTGTCTCAGTGCTGTTTCTTCCAAATGCATACATTTATTTACATTCATGTGTAGACAGTAAGCCGTACTATCTATACTGTCTCTATCAGAGGAGGTAAAAAGGTAAAAATAAAGCTTCAAATTTAAATCTTAAAGCAAGCACAAAATTCTAACAAGTATAACATCACAAACTTATCCAGTGAGCTATCTAGCCTTAGCAGATTCTCACTTCATAGCTCAAAATTTTGATTGCATTTTGTAATCAAAAGATGCAAAAAAATTAAAGGTAAATACAACAGGTTAAAGGGCAATAAACTTTATCCACAAACATATTTATTAATTGCTTAGTCTAAATAAAGACTATGTATACACACATTTGTCTGAATTAAAATATGACAATTATTTCATATTACCAACTGCAGAGGAAAAGACAATAAAACCAGAAAAGAATGGCAATGCAGTGGAAACAAGGGCTATGCCTTCTCCATATAAAAGCACCCCCAAAAATGTAGTCATGCTTGGCTGCAAAAGACAATGATATAATTTTTTTTTTGAAGACCAGTGCCCTGCTGAAAGTCACTGAAGATTCCCCAAGGAGAACCTGAATTAGAATCAGAGGCCAAACATAAAGACACCTCTCTGAAACCTAATCCTCCTGCCCATTTAAAATACTCCTGCAGCTCCTGGTCAGAAGAAACACACCACTGGGGTTACACTGTCAGTTTTACTTGGTTTTCTTTAGTGTTTTTAACAACAAATAACTCAAATATCCGAACAAGTATCAACACAACTAAAATAAAACCAGATAACCTTCTTCTTTTACCACTCAATGTCAGATTTTTCCTCCCCTTCCAAAATACTGGCATTATCAACACAACTACGTTTAAAAGACAAAATGCATTAGAAATCTGAGTGTTACTTCTGTGGATTTATATGAAAGTTGATCGCTTTTCCACTGTCCTTCCAAGATGCTCCTGTACAGACATGGATTTAGGTACAAGAATGAGCCCTGTGTATTTTCAGACTTAGAGTGAGCCTGAAAACATAGCACATTTGTTGGCATTTAAGATTAGCCAAAGCTGTTCACAAATTAGGTCTAAAGAAAAATACAAACAGTAAGTAATAGCAGCAAAGCAAGCATTCATATATAATCTGGGTAAAATAAAAAACTGCTTCATTCAGGAAAATATTTTACCAGAGTCTTTTTCTGTCACAGAACAAGAGCTCCTCAGGGTCTCTCTTGACAGATCTGACAGCTTGCCAGAGTCTCCAGCAGGCTTCATGAACCCAACAACTCTGCTTTCTCCACAGACATTCCTCTTCACCCTGTCCCACCTGGCTCCCTTAGACCTTTAAACTACAAACCCACTCTATTTTAAAGGCTCAGGTGTGTTGGATTCTCCTGATACAGCTGGGAAAAATATTTTCCTGCTCTTTATTTGATCTAACAATGTCATCAGCAACTCCAAATACAGATACAGCAACACCAGGTATTGATTCCAGCACCCAGGCAAAAATCTAAGGTATTTTGCATTTTTTTACTGGCAAATAAGACATACAAAATGGAGGCACTCACTCTGACCATAAAAAAGTCACAAAATGTGTTCAAACAATCAGAAAAGCATTTTAAAAATCAGGACTAACATTCTTTATACGAGTGCCAAGACCTATACTACTTGCTGGTTTTCCTGGGCTTTGACCTGATTGGGGCATCTATAAAAAACTCAGGTTTTGTATGGACAAAAACAGACGGAGTGCAACTCTACCAAAAAATTACAGCTGGGATGCCAGCCTCCCAGTCCCCTCTTCCCACCTCTCTTACACATCAAATCGAGACACACTAATGGAGAGGAGACATCTTAGGTTCAGTCAGTCTTGGGCCTATACTGTATGAAGGAGTGGATTGCCTCTTCATCCATTTTTTCTCAGTCTTGCTGTTGAATATTATAAATCAATAAACAAGCTGTTAAATTGATTTATTTTGACAAGACATTAGATGCTGAGTTAACTAAGCCTTAAATAAAACAGAATTCTAGGAGAGGAAATCTCACAGTCTGAATTGAATTAAAACAGTCAAAAAATTCCCTGAATTTTCACTCTCTTCTACTTTACTCTAGAAGCTGGAGTCCAGAAAAATCAATACAAAAACTGTAATAACAGCACACTATAAACTTTCCAAACACCTCAGGGAAAATCCTATAAGTTATGGTTATGTCTATTTGTAACACAGTAAACAAGTATTTTAAGTTATTCCTTGTACTTTTTTTGCCCCCACCTTAGAAATTCCTTAGTTGATACACTGATAAACAACTAACCTTTAAAGCATCTTCTATAATCCTTGTGTAGATAATCAGTATATTGAACACTTATTATCACATGTTAGATTTAGCTGAAGTATGTATTTCTGTTTGTACCTTTCAGCTATTTAACAGATTTGCCTCCTGTCACAATTATCAAATGTCCTGGGAAGCCTCCTCCAACACACTTTGTATGTCACTGGCAATGTCACCCCCAGTTCTGTGTACAAATATTAAACAAATTGTTTCCATCTCAGCTGCGCTATACACAGGGTAACTCAGCAAATAAGAAAAATATCAGAATTACTTCCCCCCCCCAAACAACAGAATAAAATACTACTTTGTTAAATAGTGTAAAAAGAATTATAGATTTTCTTCAAAATGCAAGCAAGGTTAGAAGTTTTCTAATATCCACAATGCACAGCATAGACATAGTAATCCATATTAAATATTTTACAGAAAATTAATTACTTCCTTGGAATAGTGTCAGAATTAACAAATCATTGTTAAAATCCTCATATAGTATTTCTAATCTGGTTACATTTTGCCAGCCAACTCTCTCTTTTAATACCAGCCCAATAAACCCAAACAAGTAAAACTCTGAATGCTATTTTCTGTTGCAAGGAATCTCTACCTAAACTATTTTATGTTTAAATAATTGAAAATTATAATCCATATGAGAAAAATATTTGAGTTCAGGAATACGGAAATCAAAATTAGCTTCCTAACCATGCAAATGCGTTCTGCAAGCCGACTCAATGCTAAAACTAGGGGAAACAACTGTCACTTAGCACTGAAACACTCAGCAATCCAAGTAGTTTAAGCCAAGATTTAAGTGGTTAGCTCTACTATTGTACCCACTGTACACTTAACCAGCTGCCGTCTCAGTTTATCACTTGTGATAATAAATGAATAAATTAAAAAAGCAATCCAAATATTTCATGTCATACCCTCCTAACAGAAAACAGAGAAAAAAAGAGGAAAAAGGTGTATGTTTTTCTGGGCTCTGGAATGAACACAATACATTTTGTTTTAAATGAATTTCTACAATTTTTCCTTCTGTTTCACATTGCCCTATACTTTCAGGCTTTGCAGTACATAACACACAATTCCTTCCTTTCCCTCAAACATATGGGATCGCAACCGCAGCATTGTGCTATTTTCACATATATGACACTTCTGTAAGAAAATAACAAACTCTCAACAATCCTGTTTGCCTGTAATGCACAACGGGTAAGTCAAGCAGCATTTGTCAAAACTGCTCCAAGGAGATCTAATTCTCTATTCTCAGGACAGACATTCAGTTTCAAAGTATGTCATATTATAAAACCATCTCAGGCTAGAACTTTTTTCTGAAATGGTACATTTGCATACTCTTCCACCAAAATAAAAATTGAAAAAAAAATCTTTGAAGGTTACAAAAGAAAGAAATTACGATATAATCAAGTCATACTTGCAAAGGCTTCAAAACTGTCAGAAATACATAATCAGAGATGGAGGAGATGAAACATCTGCTCTGGCAATAGAGGGACTCAAAATGATTGAGTGAGCAAGAGCAACAAACCCACAAAGTGAAAAAAAGTAAACCCCTTGCATTCCTTTTGCATGACATTTCTTTTTCATTTGATATTTACTTCCCAACTACTCCACTGAACTATTATTAAATAAAGACCTTCACATTTGATATGCCATGAAACTGCTACAATTACTCTCTGATAATCTTGACAGCTACTGTTGACCTTTTGCCGTTTGCTGTGATTTTGCATAACAAGAATAATGCATGTGACACTTTAATACAGGAAAACATACAAAAGAGATAAATATTTTAATGATGAGGAATATTTCTTTATGCTTCAGGTCTCAGAATCTGAGCACCTATCAAGACAGACATGACTATGGTCATGCAACCCATGCCATGCCCAGAACAGGCAACAGAGCCCATGGCTGGAGGGCTGCATCCCACCCAGGCCCTCCCAACTCTTATAAGCACATAGCAAGCTTTTATACAGCACAAAGATGTGTAACCTGGACTTCAGCATTCAGCCAGTAGTGCTTACAAACACTAAGGTTTCCCATTCAACTTACATTTATATATGAGAAAAGTCTCTAGGCTAATTTCTGTCTGCTCTTCAACACCATTTCTGCTCCCTCTCCCCTAACATACATCTGAAGAGGATGACTGCTGTGTTCCATGACAAACACAGCCCAAAACCATGACCAGCATCAATGCAGGAACCACCACTTTGTATAAATATGACTTTCAATATGGACATATGAAGGGTGGTCTTGGAAGCCAGTGTTTAAGCTGCCTAAATTGTTTATTAAGCAGCAATTTTGATGTCAAACAGGAATAAACTAGGCTACCAATCAAACTGCCTTAACCAAAATAATGTAATGCTGAAATGACAATATTGAAATAAGTCTAGTGTTTTGACAGTTCTAGATACCAATTATCAAGAAAGGTGAAAGCTAAGGATCAGCCTTTGCTCTTGGTTGCATACTTTATCCTTTCCATCTATGGAAATGGTAAAATTTTATAGAAGTCCTATACCAATGAAAAGTATTTCAATTTCAGTCAATTCTTTTAGCTCTTTTTTATTTTAATCAAGTGTTATCTGTAAGGCATAAAACAAAGAAAGTTTAGAAATTACAATTTATTCAGTCTGTGTTTTATATATGCAAGTTATCATCTTTGGCAACCTTATTATATAAAACTTAAAATGAATAATCATTTTTTGGGTTCTATTAAAAAAAAAAGTCTGTTACAAAATGAGCATAAACTTACCATGTATTTATTCATTTTTGCTCTTTTGGCCACAAGATCACAATCTGTACTAGAATCTAATCCAAATGACATGCAATTTACTCTTTTACATAGGGGAAAAAAAGTAATTCGGAAAAAAAAAAAAAAAAACCAAACAAAAACCAAGAAGTTCCTCCAGCAGGTGTCTTTTCCTCCCTGAATGCCTATTAGGACTTTGCATCTCTCTAACATCAAAATGAATTTTAAACCCATTGTATCATTCAGGGTTTTTTTTCAGAAATCAGATTTTGTAACACCTGCTCATCTCTTTCCCTTCTCTTTCTTAGGTTTGGTATCGGACAGCAGCTGAATTCAGCTTTCCAACATCACATGGAAAAGGAGAGCCATTAACCTCCTTGTAAGTTCATAACCACAAGTCACTTTGCCAAGTACCTTCAGTGTTTAGAGACACCTCATTTCACAATAAAGGGCAGTTAACACCTGTAAGGCAATTATATCTACCAAATGTTGTTGGCCTGAAATATGAATATGTAATTGTTCTTGCCATCTGTTAATTATACTAGTTGAATCACTTATTTAATCATATACATTTACTTGACATCTACAAACTTTTTAATAGCTTTCACAAATGCTATCCTGGCACTCAGGCAGAACTAAGGCACTGTTTATGTGTCCCACAAGGAACTGACACCATTATACAAAAGACCAGATTTTGCAGCGGCTCAACAAGATGAGAAGGCTGTTAGTGCCAGGCATGTCTCCAGCCTGTCCGCACAGGCTAACAGCCTCAGGGGCCAGCAGGAATATTACCACTTGATTGTGGTATTGTTTGTCAGGGCCATTGTCAGCAACAAGAACGGATGGACTGAAGACCAAGGAGAGAAGGGAGGAAGGTGGTGGGTCAGGATGTGGAGGGAGTGACAGTACAACCTGATTTACTAAGAAACCTGCCAAAGCATTCCTCAGGTTAATGAGTGCTGCTTCTGAACATCTAAAGGTATAAATCACAGCTTTGACACTGAGCTCACTCTGTTTCCTCTAGTACTTACTAAAGCACCTACATTCAGCTAAGGTTGTTTTAAACCATCACAGAATAGCAGGCAGTATTAAATTCTGCTGTTCTCCAAGTATCAGAGGACATACAACTTGCATTGCTCTTGCTGTGGTGGTGGAGGGGGCGTTTGGAGGCAATCTCTGATGAGAAGCATTCCCTAGCCCAAAGTAGCTCCATCCTGCCTCCCTCTGAATCTCAGTGATATTGAAAGCACGAGCAAGGTAGAAGAAGGGAAAATTAGACCATGACCTGTCTCCCTCAGTCTAGGAGGGAGAAAGGACAAGAGGTTCCCCTCTTTAACACACCCAAGCTGTCAGTATTGGGTGGTAGCTGAACCATAGGTGGGAGCAAAGACAGTAAATCCACAATGACACCAGGTTTGCAGACATTTTACCCTGCTTTCCACTCTGCCTGCAGCTGCAGCCACCTGGGTGCTAGCAAGCCTTGCCCAGCTACAGTGAGTCTAGGAAAAGTGAAATAAGGAAAATAAAAACTTACTGGAAATTGCTTTAATAACAAAGATAGGATAAAATGGTGATGTGTGTGCATATTTTGGAGATCAGCAGCCAAAACTACTCCGAAACTTTTGATGCAAATTTCAGTGTCTCTAAGACCACCTCTCTGAGTTTCTATTGCACATACAGAGCCATTAAAATGCAAAAGAAAGCACTGCTTCTAACCCAGCATTGCAAGAAAAAAATGTCCCCAGGTTAAAAAAAAAATCAAAAGTTAAAGCAGGTTCTTATCATTTGCATATTTAAATGGCTATTTTAACAGCCAATATTTTCATGCATTTGGACATACCCTCACTTCTTTCTATAGAGGAGAAAAAAAACCCTGAACTTTAATTGGGGAAAATTTAACGTTTTGGAATAAAACTCCTTTGTATCAGTGTATCTTTAAAACTAACAGTAGGTAAGAAGGACGCACAAAATTTCATACAGGAGGATAGCTGTCATCTCACAGAAATCAATTTATAACCTGGTACAATAAAGCAAGTCCCATCTCACCACTCCATCTTCACAGCTGGTTATATTCCACATTGCTCAAAACTGCTGACCTTTCCTTAAGCTGCCTAAAAATTTCCTCTGCTGCTTGAACATTAATCCACAACTCACAGTTGAACTCTGCTGGTGATCAAGTTCAAAAAGCTGTAACAATGTTTCCAGCCCAATGTGGTGATGGCAGGATATCAGCTGCACAGGCATAGGGAATATAACCTGATTGGCCACAGAAGCCTGGGAAACACTGGAAGAGGTAAAATTTGTGGTCAGATCTACCCTACAAAACAGCAACTCTGCCTAAGAGGGGAATAATAAAATTATCAAGATGTTGTTATAAAATAAATGTAGTTTTTTCTAACAATTCGATTCAAAACACAAGGAAATTAATTCAGAGAAATTTGCTCTCTAATTTGCAGCTACTTTGCATGTCTGCTGGTTGATGAACTACATCTATTGAACCCTCTAAAGAAAAACCACAGTGTTATTTTATTATCCTTAATACCCAGAAACAGGCTACAAAACCCAGAACCTTGCACAGATTAGGACTGTAAATGCAGAGGCAAAAGACATGCAGTCTCCTTCATCTCTAGTGAAGATCCTGTATTTGCCAAGCTGCTCCATTTCTCCCGGGAAGCAGCTGCAATTCAGCCTTGTGCTTTTCAGGCAGAAATGCACATATGGGGCTGGAGCCAAGGGTCAGTTGAAATACACATCCATCCCTGCTCCAGGAGAAGAAAAAGAACTACAAAAGGCAGGAAGGGGGATGTTCTCTTTGAAAAAAGTCTATGAAAAGCTACCAGTGGTCCCATTGGGGGTGTTATGGGATTTGGGGGTTGTCTGGGGGCTGGGAGCAGGAGGGAACTCCTAGGAGGACCTGTCCTAGGAGAGCCTAACAGTTTGGGTCCCTAAGTGTGCAAAAGCTATCCTTCTGCACAACCCATATAGATCTCAGATACCTTCAGAAACTTCTCCAGATAATGCAAATGATGTCTCTATATAAATTAGCAGAAAATCAAATACACTTTATTTGAATTAAATATGATTAATTCAAAAGTTGCAATTAATAAAGAGGTCAGCAAATAACTTAAAAAATGCTTAAGGAATGTGCAGGACAAACCCTAGATCATAGTTGTGTCTCCCCATTGCTCAGAGGTCCCCTATGTGAAGACAGCTTGCTAGAACATCAAACTTTCTCTAGAAAAATAAGAAATAAATTGGGATCACACACTGTGACTTTTTCCAGCAAGGATTAGAAAAATTAAGTAGATTTCATCAGGTATCACAAATATATCACAAAGAGCTATGGGTTCAACTCTAGCTATGCCTGTATTGACCTTACCATTTATTTTTATATTAGTTTCCCCTTTTTCTCAGTCAAATGTCACTTTAAAAGCATGTGAATAGTATTTTGTGAGGACAAGCACTGCTGGGCACTCTGCCAAGGACTATGAATGCTCAGAGGCAGCTGAGAAAGAGGAAGAGGCATTGGTCTGAACTACAATTCAAAAGGAGAAAAAAAGAAACTAGTCTGAAACTGGAGATTCAGGAAAGACATTGTCAAAAATCAGTGTGGCATGGGTAGAGCCAAAGAATCTACTTAAATACACTTACAGTATACACAAGAGATAGGTGAAAGCAGACAAGTTTTCATTACCAATCACCACAGGAATTTTTCATATTATTAAAGACAATAAGACTGGAAATGAATTCAAAGTTATCAAGCTAAGAACTGAACTACATTTTCTGCTTAGACATCTTGGTAATTAATTGCTGAATTTGATGCTAAATTGCTTATTGCCTATTATTTATTTCCATATGCCAAAGCAGATAACTATGCATTATTTTCACATTTGTCAGTCACACAGGCACATAACTAACTTTGTCAATAGTGTATTGAACACACTAGAGCAAAATTATTAATTTTTTTAGTCAAAAACTTCTTTTTCCCTAACAGAGACCTCCCTCGCCCCTCACACAGGCTGAGCTGTGCCTCTTACCCAGCCTGGCAAGCTGCACACATAGTCCAGAGACTGCTCAGCAGAGTCATTCATTCTCAGCATGAGTCCATATGCCCTAAAGTTTGCTTGCTTACTTTTCAGGTGTACCACTGAGAAAATTATATCATTTTCTCCCATACAGCTACCTTCTTATATCATTGGCTGTCACAAATACAACAGTGCTACTATTCCAAAATACTTTGCAGGGTGAAATTACCACTGAATCCAGTTGCAGCTGAAAAAATGAGCAGTTCTGTAGGACGGCAGTGCAGGGGCCCAGATTAAATGATATCAATACCCATTTGTGAAAGAACTGGTTTAATAAGACCTACCTAGAATCACTCCAAAATTTCCTGAGAATCCAGGTTTTTGAGAGTGGAGCTCAATTTCTTTCATCAAATAGGGTTTCTTTCTCTTCCTGAAGTCGTTTACCTTGCTTGACAATGAGTTTCAACTTTCTACAAATCCAGTAAGGGTCTTACTGCCAAGAGGCCCCTTTATAAAACAACTGATTCTTTACGAGACACCCCAGAGCACAATCATTCTCTTCACTGAATGAGCTAAAGATTACTGCTAATGGGACAATTGCACATTATCTCAGCATGCACCCTGAAGAGGAACAAATAAGAGATTGCACTGGCAATCAAAATCTGGCATTTCCTAACTAATGAAGGCTTGACTTTGACACCTGTGTGTAACTTTTCCTTCACAGCATATTTTGTGCTATTAGCAGATATCTACCAGAATCATCAATAGCTTTTGAGTTTTTAAGTCCCCAGTGGAGACACCTGCAGCTTTGAGGCAATGGAGCAAATGGGAGGGATTGACAACCCAGTGACATGGAACATCACTTTGCAGGGATGACTTTGTTGTCAGTTGTGCAGGTTTATGCTGCCATTTCAAAACTAGTGAGTTACAGTGATCTTGGACTACATTTCAGGCTCACTTCTCAGCTTCCTCTAAATCTAATCCTTTCTTATCTATCCTCTAGGCTGTTCATGACCCATATGTAATTTTTCCCTTACTTAACTCCCCTTGCCAGTATTACTTCTCATATATAGACTCTTCTGTTTTGTCCCCAGGCTTCTCATCACAGTGCTTGCATTCCAGTCTGCCCTACTCACAGAATCACACAACAGCTAAGGCCAGAAGGCACCTCTGGAGATTGTCTACACCAACCTCTCTGGCTAAAGTGGGGTCACCAAGTGCTCAGGGCATTGTCCAGTGAGTACTGAATATCTCCATGGAGGGCAACTCCAGTGTCCCCCTGGACAACCTTTTCCAATGTTCAACTACCTTCACAGTAAAATTTCTTCTTATGTATTTTGCATATTTCTGTTGTGCCCCCTCTTCTGCTTTCAACAGATATTTGTATACATGGATAATTTCCCTCTAAGCCTTCTCCATACTAAACAGTGACAGCTCTCTCAGCCTCCCCTCTTATAGCAGATATGCCAGTCTTTGCAGCACGAATCATCTCCTGAGCTTCCTCTTTCTAGTCCCATCATTGCTATCTGCTCCAGCTCTATAAACCTTTTATCTCTTAGTAGATCCTGCTCCCCTTGACTCTTGCCCAGCACTTCTATGCATTTCTGCTCTCCAGAACCTATTCAAACTACACTCTGTTGAACTGATCTTCAGCCTCTGCTCTCTCTTTCACACAGACTTTCTGCCAAGGTTTTTTCCCATTTTGCAGGTTCACCTCTCTTTTCACTCCCTTCCTGTGATGCCAGGAAACTATAAGACTATGAAGAACACTGGGACACACACTTGTGTCCTACTCTGTTCTGTTGTCTAGATGAAAACTACTTTTAGGGGTCCAGAACAACAACAGTAAAGATGTTGCCAACCTTTAACAGTACTGATGAGGCATGTTCTAATATAGTCAGAATCTACTTGGGGTTAGACTTTGAGTTCTTAACAAGTCTCTGCTGAGATGTGAATTTTCAAAGCCTTACAACTCCAACAGGATTCTCACAGGAACAGAAAAAGCCACTCCCTTGGCACAAATTCCTTGTGAAGAGTCAAGTCTTTGACTGAAAGCTTAGGGACATTATATTGCTTCTGTACTTTTGATGCAAACAAACATATAGCACTTAGCCCTTGCATTCAGAAATCTCTAGAATCTTCTGGTTCATTTTTTTCCTGTGCAAAAGACAACTAACACCATTAGTAACCAAGACCAGGGCAAGCAATAAACATTTCTGTAACTAATTGTTAGTTGGTGGATGTTGCCTTGCTCTTTGCAGCTGAATATTGTTGTTCCCTGGTGGCTGGTTTCACACGGTTATTTTCTGTAAACATAGCTATGTTGTTGTGGCTCTATCTTGTCGTTCGCATTCCTTTCTCATGGACACTGAACTTTGATGGACATTTCATTTGACCACTGTAGTTGAGGGAGGAAGAACTAACTTCCTCCAATAAGTAGTGATTTCCAAATGGATATAAAAAATAAAGAAGGTGGGTCTTGTGCCCCTTCCTTTCCTTTCCTCTGAACCTGAACACAGCTGTTTCTGGCTCTTCCTTCAGCGCGCGGCCAGCATCAGTTGGCAGCTTGGCAAACACAGTCAATCCCATAGAACTGTTCCCACACAGTTTTACTCTTAATCTTGTCAAGAAAACAGTTTCCATCTATAAACTTAAATTCTATCAAGTTCTGACAAGACGTATAGGCATTTTGGGCATGGATACTACCAAAACCAATCCTAAATTAAATTTCATTGTCTATTATTTCATTATCTTACATTATATAAAAGCACGAAATGCTAGGAAAAATCTGTATTTTTTTTTTAAATCTCTTACTCTTCTTTAATCTACACCTCTCTTCTCTTAGTATTTATGTTTTCTGATATAAGACAAGTTAGTCAACTACATTAATAATGTTTACACTCTGAAAGGAGGAAAAGAAATTACCATTCAAGGGAACCAATGAAACACTTCTTCATATCTTTTTATGTGTAAGGGTTTAGTGAGTGTCATCGGATAACTCCACATCCAGAGAACTGTCATGCCAATCCTGAATATACCATTCGACACCAATTTCACTGTAAGAACTTGCAACAATTCAGTACTTATTTTTCATCATAATTCAGTTTTAAACTTAATTTTGCACAGTATGTTTCTAGAATATATTTAGGATAGGAAATTTCTTTGTCTGTATTTCATCGTCACTAAGGATCCATTTCTAAGTAACTCCCATCACAGTCCACAACACTTCTCTTTCTGAGTATAATCTGATCAGTGGAAAGATACTTTCCGATATCACCATTTAAGAAAGTGCAGAATGGATTATTTCACAAGTAACTTTCTTAACTTAGTGTCAGAATAAACTGCAACAAGTAAGGGAATGAAAGAAATTCAGAAGTGTGAGAATATACACTTAAGAAATAACAAAATGTTTAAGAATGTTTGTCCTCTTATATAATCTTACAGATTCGTCTGTGTTATTCACAGGACTGCAGGTTGAATCAGTAATTAAGAATAGATGTTGAAGTAAGTTTCATTTACCATCTTCCTTCACACTTGCATAAATAAATCCATTTATAGTTTTCACTAAAATGGATCTCAGTAGAATCTTACTCACAAGCTACATTTTGGGGGATTCACTTCTAAAAATAATGAAACAGCAGTAGAAATGCATCATAAAAGATACTGTTCTCACTGGACAGATATAGCACAGCTTTAAATTCCTAAGAAAGTTTGTAGCATATTTTGGAAGAGCCAGGAAATCTTGCAAAAATGGGAACTTTCATGTCAGTTATCCTCCATTAAATCTTTGCTCAGAGGTAAGGACAGATTGCTACTCTGCATGGACCAATTAGGAAATATAATGATGAGTAAGACCTCTTCCTCTTTGGAGAAAGTCCATGATACTTGAAAGTAGAATCTACAATGAATATGCCATGCAAAAGATGAAGCAATTACAGCAGCCTTTGTATAATTAAAAGCAGTTCTAATTCTGGCATTTTGTCAAGCACTGGAAGACAAACAAGTGTTTGTAATTGTGGCAGTTTTCCAAATCCAAGGAGTGCATGAGAGGAGTAACTCCTTGCCTTGGTAACTAAACATGAACCACTAATGGTGGTGCTTTGAAAGGAAACCTGACCTAATGGAGATCAATAAGAAACTTTGGCAGATTAGGTATGCATTGTGTTCTGTCCCTGTATAGGGTGGAGAGAGGTTCAGATGCACAAAATGAATTAATTAGGCATCACCATTGAAATTCACTGGTTTTCTCCAGAACAATTCTTTCAACAGTGACCTCTGTAACAGATAATAGCATTTCTATCCCATGGAAGCTATAGTTGAAGAGCTTCCAGTTACTGAGATTAAAAAAAGAAAAAGGAGAAAAAAAAAAAAAAAAGAAGTTTGACAGGAAACACATCATCATCCTTCAGGTACCATAGCAGAGTGTTGTGGTAAAAACCCCTATATAGAGTATATATAAGCAATATGCATGCAAGTAACTAAATTTTGTTACACAGGGTTAACATCTGAATGTCTCAAACTGTAGCTTTCAAGGGTATACGTCCACATAGAACTTGAAAAACTAAGGAAAAATACATCATGACTGCATGATTTCGTAAGGAAGGACAGAGAGGAATGCTGGCTGAAATTTAAATTCACCCACTGGTTAAACTCTATATATGTGGTTTTCCTGTAAGTTAATGTTTGACACCAGATCACACTACAACTAATGAAGAAGAAACAAGTCTCCATGTGGACTCCAAGATGTGGAGTCAACATGACAAGAGTATGCAGTGAAATGCCTGAAAAGCTTCTTGTTGATATTTACAGTGCAAGTATAATGAGTCCAGGGACGATTGACATGTGCAAATAATATTTGTAATTATTCTGACCAGAGTGAACTTTCCATTTCATTACCTCAACATTCTTGAGGGAAAAAAGGCAGATTTTTTTTTAAAGGGCTATTTAATTTTTCACTTTGGAGTTTCACCAATCAGGCAACAAACTGCATTATTGCTAAAATAACACAGAGCTAGGAAACAGTGATATTAAGCAACAGTTCATAAGAAAGATGGTAAGATTTGACCCCCTCCCTCTCTCTGTTGTTTAAGAGGTAAGAGTAGCATGCAACATTTGAAGTGCCTGTGGAGCTTTTCCTCTTGACAGAAAATATCAACAAACTGTACAGTTCTGCTACATTTTAAGAAAGTGAAATGCCGTCTTCAAAGGTCTTGTAGCAAAGTTATACAAATATAAATATAGTTCTTTTTAGTGAAAACATGACTAAAGAGAGAGAGAAAAACAGTGTTTCCTTTATTAACTTTCTTCTCACTTTCTACTCAACAGGCAGAAAGATCTCTTTCAATATAAAACTGACTCATCACAAGACCGGCTATGAAATCTAAGTAATGCTAGGCTTCTAAAAAAAGTCTAATGCTGGACAGATTTCCATATATGTTCCAAAATGAGTCCCTTTTTATTCAAATATCCACCATCTAAGTATGTTTGCTTTCCTAAGGAAAAACATTGCCTCTTCAGGGGATAAACATGAGTGCATTGGGAAAGGCAGAAATCAGTATTGCCCTTCACTTTCAAAGCACGTGCACAGTGTTGTCCAGCAGGTTGGAGATTTAATAGAAAGTGCAAGTCACATGGCTCAGAAATTAAGAAATAATACATCTTCTTCCTACTAATGCACAGCATGGGAAGCAACTACTAGAGGGTAGCCAAAACGAAAGTAGAAGGGAAAAGAACGTATCAGTGAAAGACACACCATCACTGTGGACAGCTAGGAAACTCATAATTCTGCCCACTTAATTCATTTAACCTTTGGAGAGTATTTCCTTTTATAAACATGTTTAAATGCAGACTGCATAGCTATAAGTAAATCCTATAACCCATTTACTTTTCTTTCAGGCATGCTGCAATTCTGTCTAATCAGGATAAACAAGTCACTGTAATGAAACTTAAATATATTAGTGACAGTTGAACATGTTTTGCATTATATAGCTAGGAAAATTACATATCTCTCCCATATAGAAATTAACTTCAGTAACCCCATGAACAATAATTACAATCAACTAACACGAAAACACAACACGACAAAATGCACCCTGCAATTTATCTCAACAAAATTACACCGTACAGAAGGGAAGGTATTCCATCACTTAACTCAGTAACGGTGCACCAACAGGCTAATGAAGTTCCTTCACTTACTGCAGATTGCTTCAAATCACTAGCCAGCTAAGATGAAACAGGTGCCTTACACACAGCCTCTTTTAGGCACTAACAGGAATGTAATCCAACTGACCTCTATACTATGATTTTGTCTCTTTATTTCCTGAAATGAAAAATGAAAACCCAGAACAAGATAGCTGTTACTTGCACCTCAAATAGAATGGTATGGGCTTCTAAATCTAACTCCATCTTCAAACACATTATTGGGATTAGTGTTAAAAAAACCAGAAATATACACAAACTTTCAAGAAGCTAAATTTAAAAGGACACCATCAAATGAGTTAATGTTTCACTAATAGTGTTCGCTTTCATCTTGACATAACAAAAAAAGGAAGAACATCACTGGTCCTCATATGCAAGTGTATCCATGGCTACAAACCAACTTAAATCACTGAAAGAGACATCATTTGAGCACTGTAATGAAAAAGAATGAAAACATATGAAATTAAAATGGAAAACACAAGACTACATCCCTAACAGATAAAATCTGGGGTCAAGAAAGAAAAGCAGTGTGTTTGTATTAGAAAGAATTTCCAATAATTGCCAAGAAATGTCTTTTTCCTGCCTTTCCTGCATGTAGAAGTAGCACTAATTCCATTAATTCCAATAAAAACATAACAAAGTTACACTTAATGAAAAATACCTTGGGTCATAGTCAGATCTGTATTTAATAGAGCTTTAGATGTGTTAAAAAATAAATACAGGTAATATAAAAAAAATCTATTTAAGCATAAAGGATGTGCTATTTGAGGAAACTGGAAATACAAAGCCATGAATTTTGCAGTCAAAACATACTGGACAGAATATTTGAAGATAAAAATCATTTCTGCTTAAATGAAAAAGCAATAATCTCTACCTCTGTATTTCATCAAGATATTACAATTCCCCATTAAAAGAACAGGATAGTAACTATGCACACTTCATTCTGATTGTATATATTCTCCCCGCTTCTCTCTGCCCATCGTTTTATAAAGTGTCTCCTAAGAGTTGATAAAAATGTATTTTATGACAAGAGAAATCAAAAGAAGGGACTAAAGAAAATTTTCTGCTTCAGTGTCATCCTGCTTTACAGGATACTATTTTTGTAGAAAGAAAGTCATCCTCTAGTCCACAAGAGGAGCAATAGCTTGCAAATACTTCTTTTGCTATTGAAAAGGTGGTGAGACACTGGCACAGGTTGCCCAGAGAAAAGCTGTGGAGGCCCCAGCCCTGGAAGTCTTAAAGTTCAGGTTGGATGGGGCTCTGAGCAACCTGATGTATCACAGAATCATAACACAGAATTGATTGGGTTGTAACAGACCTTAGGGATTGATCAATTTGACACTGTCTCACATGACATCCTTGTCTCTAAATCAGAGACACATGGATTTGATGTGTGAACCACTCAGTGGATAAGGAATTGGCTGGACAGTCACACTCAAAGAGCTGGGGTCAACGGCTTGACGTCCAAGTAGACCCCAGTGAGGAGCGCCATTCCTCAGGGGTTGGTGTTGGGACCAGTGTTGTTTAATGTCTTTGTCGGTGATACAGACAGGCGGATTGAGTGCTCCCTCAGAACGTTTGCTGCTGACACCAAGCTGAGTGATACAGACAACACACTGGAGGGAAGGGATTAATTGGCTTAAGCGGCTGGCTGCATGAACCTCATGAAGTTCAACAAGGCCAAGTGCAGGGTCCAAGCACAAACACAGGCTGGGTGGAGAACAGCGGTGGGGCAAGAGATGACAACTTTAAACTTAAAGAGGGTGGATTTAGACCGGATGCTAGGAAGAAATTGTTTCCTGTGAGGATGGTGAAGCACTGGAACAGGTTGCCCAGACAAGCTGTGGATGTTCCATCCCTGGAAGCGTTCAAGGCCAGTTTGGATAGGGCCTCAAGCAATCTAGTATAGTGCAAGGTGTCCCTGCCCATGCCAGGGGGGTTGGAACTAGGTGATCCTTAAGGTCCCTTCCAACTGAAACTATTCTATGATTCTATGTTTTAATGATTATTAGTTTTAGTGGATTGTGGTATATTGATAGTTTAAAAGAAATTAATGTGTTCATAAATTGAATTAGACTCAATTTTAAAATCTGCTGTTATTGTGATTCTAGGTGTGCGATGTAAAGAAGGTGCAGTAACTCAGTACCAATAAGAAATTTCAGTGGTATTCAGCAACTCCTTGAACACCTACCTGCCTCAAAATCCATGTGTGAGTTAACATTTTGTCTTACAGGATGATGAAGTTGCATCATTTACATGAACTTTATTTGTACAATTGGGCCTGGACTTTGATTCTATCTAAAATTAAAAGTACCAATTGCTCTTGTTCTCCCTGATATCTTTATCCTAGCCAACACATTTCAGACATTCTCATGAGGGGAAAGAGGTGGAGAAGTGCAGAAATAATAATAATTGAAGTAGCTTCCCATCAGAATGAAATCATAAACCCTTCAGCCAAAATCAACAACACCCTGCAAGCTTGATATCCTTCAGCTATCACACCACTAGGAGGGTGCAAGAGTATCTCTGTGAGAAGCTGAAGAAGCAGCACCAATTCATTCATTTTCAGTTTTAAAATTCAAATTGAGCTGCCTGTTGAGAAGCTGATAAGCTCTCTAGTAGAGTATAAAGTGTACACAGACCTTAAAATCTAGCACAGGTGGATTATGTGTAATGAAGTAAAAGGAATAAATATCATCTAGGGTGAACAAATCCATCACAACTCTTATCCATGCAAGCAAAACAAAGCAAAAAATGCATCCAGAGTCATGAATATAAATATCTAGAAGAGTGTATAAATATTACATTTACAGAAATGTGCCCTGGAGTTCTGAGTAAAGTGAATGTCCATGGCACACATTATATTTTTAGGAGAACATAAAGCGAAACTAGAGTTTTTTTCTTTAACTGTTGAGCTAACAAAGAGTGATCAAAAAGGAGGTAAATTATGGAGCTTAATTTGTCACAATTCTCCATATTTTCAAAGGAGTAAAAAAGAAAAAAACAAGCCCAAACATAAGAAGTGACCATCTTGCCTTTTCTACAAAACACTAAGGACTCAACTATCTTCTGCACAGGATTTACCTTTAGACTTATCATCAAGATAAATCAGACAGTCTTACTTAAAGTCTTCAAAATAGTGTATTTCTTCAGAAATAGTTTACATGCATACTTTATTACATGATTTATTCAAAAAATTAAATGTACATGCGCTTTGATTTTGGGGTGAGTCCTGTGGTTTGGGGTTTTGTGTTTGTTTGCGGGGGTTTTGCTTGGTTTTTTGTTTATTTCGTTGTTTTCTGTTTGTTTTGTTTTTTATTACAGTTAATAGGCTGGCCCAAAACAATCAACAAATAAGAAGAATCAATATTCATTGTATACAGTTCCCAAATTTGACATATGATAGCCTGGCAATGTCCTAAACTTCTTTGCACCTAGAAAATATGAACGCCAAACCAGAGCTTAGATCTGAAAAAGATTCAACGTCCCATGCACACGTGCAAATATATATATATATCTACATGATACAGACATACAAAAAATCTTTAATCTGATCAAAGAGCTGCTTCAGCCTTAATGCCTGTGTACTTATTTTCAGTAGTAGATTACAGTTTCACAATAGAAAAATATCTAATGACCATGATAAAAACAAAAAGTTCTGGGGGAATTCTGACTTACCAAATCTTGTTGAGAACACATTACAGGCTATAAGCAGCACTGTAAAAGCCAAACCCAAGAGTTTTTCACATGATGTTTTTAAAGAAGAAAACAGTAGATTTGATGATGGATTTCTAAATTTAAAAGAATAAATATAACTGCAAACACCATTTTTTGTTGATTTGTTGTAGCATGGCAAGAAGACCAAATATTAACAAATCTAAGTTTTTCTAATATTAAAAAAAAGAGCTTTAACTGGAAATATTTATTGTCTTTTCATCTGACCAACACTGGAATGAAATGTAGTCTTGGAAGCTGCTACCACATTGAAGCATAACAGAATCAAAGAATGAACACTCGTACCCACCTTCTCTTCCATAAAACCGCTGGGAATTCATAAATTATGTCATGTAGTGGTCCTCTTTTGTCCGCTAAATAGTGATTATACTAGTAGAATTTTAGGAGCTTGCAACAAAACCAGAGTAATTATAATTCTAAAGAGGTGGTCCAGTCTAACTTGTCAGAAGAAATGGACTGGTGTTTTATGAAGGTGTATTTCCCTTCCTGTCTCCTTATCTCATTCTGCTTCTCTCTGATCCTCTGACTAGCACCAGCCCACCCTCACCACAAACACATGCACAGCTGCCTTCTTAAACCCAATACCACTGCACTTACCAAGGCTCAGGATATATAAAACATGAAAAGAAGATCCAGCTGAAGCTTATTTCAAACTGCAAATTTGCTGTTGCTGCTGTTGCTGCTGTTGAAGGTGGAAAGGAAGCAGGAATGCTGCTGGAGCTAGAGGAGGCTACCTTGGTGGCCTCACTTTGGTTCTAGAGGCCCCATCCCAGTGCTTGTCAGTCTGCACCTCCTATAGGACAACTCCTTCAAGCTAACAAAAAGGCTCCATCCCACTCCTGCTTGAATAAACACTTCTTTATTGCAACTCACATAGACATTC
Organism: Climacteris rufus; assembly: GCA_013398175.1. NCBI lineage: Eukaryota > Metazoa > Chordata > Aves > Passeriformes > Climacteridae > Climacteris > Climacteris rufus. The sequence goes on along the minus strand of VZRZ01007143.1, from coordinate 295,590 downwards.
AAGGTTGTTATGCACTTCTTTCATGTAGCACTTCCATCTTTGAAGGAAGCAGATAATAATGTTACCCAAGTTCCTGGGTGTTTTCTTGTGTTGGGTTTGGGCCAGGTTCCCTAAAGAAATACAAGGCTCCTTATTCCTTATCTAAAACATTTCCTGGACACAATGCCTCAAAAAAACCCCAACCAGACAACCACCCAATCAAACAAACAAAAAATCCCAACCAGTAATATAAAGTGGCTAAGCCAATAATGCCCCATGTTTCCTTGAGCTGTATCTCTGTCAGTCTCTAGTTTCAATCTTTTCTTCTAAATTACTTACAGTAAGGACCAATTTTTTTTTCTTCAGACTTGTACTGGGTCTAGCAGAGAAGAGTCCTATGCTGTTTCAGAGGAAAATGGATTATTTTCTGCTACATGGAAGAGATAATTTTTAGATTTCTTAACACTGGAAGCAAATGAGTTGAAAGGAAAGAAAAAACATGTATAGCTACTTGGAATAAACGTTAATGAATGTTGCTCACTGTGGTAATTCACAGTATATTAGCAAATGTTCTAAAGCATTTTGATACTCAAACCATTTCAAAAATAGGAATACATTTCAGGAAAAAAATGTATGGTAAGTGAGCCAGAGTGCAAATTAGCATTGGCTGTAATTCTATTCCATTTAATTTGCTAGTTTGAGCTCGCTACATATGGGCAAACTCTGAGAAAACCAGTGCTTCTTTACTGCTGCATTTGCAAGTGTGTACTGGGGCAGTGACAAGTTTTAGAATTAATACTTTAATATTCTTTCTTGAGCGGTGAAACTAGTTTCCTACCTTGTTTGCAAAACCTACATACAATGTGTAATTGCTTCAAACAGGAACATTTTTCAATACAAATGAACAGTCTAAAAAACATACACCAGAGGGGCACAATGGAAACATTCTCCTTGGTTTGTTAAAATTAGCAAATCATTTACTTTAGGTCAGTACCATTGTTAACTTTTGAGACACAGCTTCTACATTCCTTCCATCTAAGCTGAATTTTAACTCTTGCATACAAATGAGCAAACACACCAGGAATTTACTGAAAGAGCAGATTTGATTTTCAGACTCCCAGCTCGTAAGTAATTCTGCTTTAGCATACATTCACAATTTTCATTGCCCTCATCAGTTACCCACTTCAAATTACATATACACATAGTGGAAAGGTGTTAATGATATTTAAAAATACCTGTTCTAACATTAAAACACAACATTAAGGACAGCCAATTACAAAATTCAATGGCCAAATAATAAATATTTTAAAAAATAATAAAAAGAACAATAAATACCAAGATAATGTTGGTGTTGAAAAGCAAAATGTTGGTATTATATATAAAACACTTTTAAAATCTGAAATTGTGGATGGAATATTAAGCTTGTGAAATTTTTTTCAAGGTCTCAAGTTATCTAATTAGTTTTCATTTAAAGCATTAGTAAGAGCTCATTTTTATTTGAAAGCTCAGCTGATACCTGTGCCACAGTAAACCACATGATGCTGCTTGGCTACACTCTGCTTTTGTGTCAGCAGAACAGGTACTTATGTAGGACCAGAGAGGAGGTAGCACTGAGCTCAGAGCAGGCAGGGGCTCTCTGAGCCTGTCCAGGTGCCTAGGTAGGTTCTTCAGCTTTTGCAATGCTCTCTGCTCCCTTAGCAACTTAAGCTCCCTTAGCAACTTAGCAACTCCTATCAGTAACTTAAGGTGGCTAGTTTGAAATCTCCTAGGTTTACACAAGTTTCAACAAGTTTTGACTCTATGGTTTGCATGTCTGCCAGGCAGATAGAACCTGCAATAAGAAGTTGGAGATACATCCCTGAATCATACTTAAGTACTAGTTAATCATACTTCAGCAAAACATTCATTTTAGCATGTTACAATTCCCTTTACTGTGAAGGTCAAGAATTTCTCTGTATTTAACAGTCAATACTTCTAAGAGAGCCTGAAGTTTGGGAATGCTCAAGCTACCTGAAATACATTGTGGTCAGTAGGGGCACACACTTGTGCCTTGGGTCCAGCCTTATCCTTTCTCTTCTCTCCTAGTGAGTTTGGTGTTCTAACGTACATATGTGTGTGTGTGTGTGTGTGTGCGTGTATGTACATATATATACACACATATATATAATTATGGGGGTTTTGTACACATTTTTGGCTTAACTAACAGCTTTACTCATGGTGAATGCAGCTCTGAACTCACAAGTGCATTCATCCCTCTCGGCAAAGCAGATACTTGCAGGTGCCTGTATTCTGCAGAGGGGCACTGGGGTTGTGCTGACAACCTGGCAGCATTTCTCCCTGATTTCCAAGTACAGAGATCCATCATGCCCTTCCCTCACAGGCCAAGTTTGGACTCCTACCCCCACACACTAAACAGGGTCAGGATATCTGTCTTGGGTTACATGAAAGCGTAACCAAAGGAATGTATTGTATCACCGTCTCCATCACCTTTTGATGGGTTGTTAACTATGGGTCGTTCACAACAGCTGATTGCAAACTGGGCATTAGATAAGAGGCAGGTGATGCCTCTTATCTTTACATCAATGACTCAGCCCTTATAACATCTTCCGAGAAGAAGTAGCTACTCTGTCCACTAATGGGCCATCAAAAGAGATCATCCCATTGTGATATGCCCTGCCCCAAAAAGAAGGAACTGAAGATCCTACCTGCATAAAAGGAGTGGGGAAAACAACACAAGACCTCCATCTCCACTGGTCTCCAAAGGAAAGGAGCTCCACAACCACCGGACCCCCAAGAGACAGATGGGATTTCTTCCTGAGGTTGTACTGTGACCTTGTCAGCTTAGTCTGGTGTTTTCTGTATTACTGTTTTTATTTTAATTTCCCCTATTAAATTGTAGTTCTGACTTGGAATCTCTCACAATATTTTTTTTTGTGGGGTTAATTCCTCTGCTGGTTTTTTTCCAAACAAGTACAAGATCCACAATAGTACTTGAAGCCATAAGCTCTGCTTTGCAGCAACTGCCTGTGTATGCCCAGCTCATTCTCCCTAAAGTAACGTCAGTTTGGTTTCTGCTTTCCTTTAAGAGTCCAAGTAGGAAGATACTGATAAAATAACTTAAAAGATAAACCTGAGACCTAGGTGACACAAAACTAAGGGAGTCACCAGCCCTGGTTGTGATGGTGAGGCCAAGACATAGGTATTTCAGAGGCTAAAGAGATCAGAAATCTATGTTGGTCAACAGCAACAGATCATGGCAGGTTTGGCTGAAGCTGGGCTCCGTGGTGGCCTTAGCTGCCCTGCATAACTAGCTGAGGTTAGTTATGTACAGCCATACAGATAACCATGATTTACAATATATGAACGGAAAAGAAAAAATGCTTCACATCATCAAACAATTTGGTAACTCCCCAAATGTTATAAACTTAACAAAATAGAAGGACATGAGCTTCTGCTGTGGAAAGGTTGTGTTTTGCAAGGGATAATGAGAGGAAAACAGGAGAGCCTACCTTGTCTCAGATCTTTTGCCATTGCAGTAATCATAACGAAAAACATCAACACTTCTGAACAAAGACTATGCCTGATTCCTCCCTGTGGACCTCTTTGCAGCTATAAAGTCCAAAGCATGACCATAAACTGTATTTCAAAATAGCAAAGTGCAGGAGGGAAGATAGACTCAAATTACAGATCTCTGACTAGGAGAGAGAACATTCTCAGCAGTCAACCAACAAACTAGGTTAAATAACCTGAATATTCATTAAGTTCCATATTTCTTTCCCTCTTTTCATTCTTTTTGCTCTTTAAGCAGACAAATCTGGAAACTCAATGTAAAACATAATGTTAGAATCTTTGTATAATGTATTTTTCTGTGCCCAGTGGTATCTGAATTCACCCAAAAGGCATACTCAGTCACAACTGTACATATCAAAAAGGTAGTTTAGGTTTTATGTCTGAAAAACTACAATTCTATCCTTTGTGGATGATCCCACCCCCATAACATAATTTTTTTTTTTCTGTTTTTGAATTCTATTGGACCAGAAACTACCAAGCCTGCCAAACCTTAAGCCTGATCTGCAGGATGTTAAACTATAACATGTAACCCAAGTCAGGCATGATTCCAGTGCAGGAAGCTCAGCCTTCCCTTGGGTCTCATTTCCTCCTCTCTTGCCACAACAGAAGCAGTTTGCTCATCCTCCTGACTCTCACTTCACAGAATCATTAGCCTATTAACCAGATGGATCTGAGAAGCAGGCTCCAGAACTATGAAAAAGCCAAGGGCACTCTGAAGCAGGGAGGCACATCTCACCTTGTCCCTGGCAGTAGCCTCTCAGAACAGCTTTTCCAAATATCAGCGGAAAGGACAAGGGTCACTGTGGAATAGAATCTGGGCAGACTGAGCAGACCAGAGGGGAGTTTGCCTCCCAACCCCACATTTGGAACAGACCCCCCAAAGTCTGACATTGATGTTTCAAATATACCTGAGCTACTTCAACCAATTTAGGAATAACAGCTCAAAATATATTTTAAAGCACCAATGAGCCACGGGCTTTGAGCAGAGAGGAAAGAAGTAAGCACGCTCTAATGTTCACTTGTGAGAAGCTAGGTATAATATTGTATTTCTCATCTTTTATACTTTGAAAACTTTATTTTATCCCTTAGAGAGCTTAAAGACAATATTGAAAAACCATGAAAATATAACAAAATGAATATCATTAAAATATTGGCAAGCCCAGAAGACCACCCAACTCCTTTTCCCATGAAAACCTCAGTACAGATGTTCTGTCCTCTAGCAGTAGCAGCATAGGAGGAAATACAAAGAAAAATTCCCATGGGCTGCTCCTTATCCTCTGAGGCAGGCTGTCCCGTCTCTCAAATCCAGCTCCCTTTCTTCAAGAAGTAACAATTGTCTCATTACAAGACACAGTGCTCGTGGAAGGTGATACTGGTTAGCCTCAATTTTAGGTAACTTCAGTCATAATTTCATGTGTAAAGTAGAACCATGACTAAACTTGTCAGTTTAGCATGTATGGGTGGCCAAGGAACAGAAAAAATAGGCAAAGCTGCAGCATGAGAAACCAATTAGGACAGATACCACTAGTATCTAATTTTTCTACTTTGGTTTGGATAAAATTATCCATGTTTTCTTCTTCATCCAGGCTGTCATTCAGACAACCCTGACAGGATCCTAAAAGAAGGTTTACTCTTTCAGAATCCATTTCTCAGTCCATAAAAAACTCCCTTCAACATGACGAAAAACATCTTCTGCCTCTTTGGTGTTAACCTTGCATGGAAACAGTTCAGGCAAATTGCTGCAATTCTGTTTGGACTACTCAAATGAATAGTTACAGACATTTTTCTTTGCAGGGTTAGGATATAATGATAATGCCATCTGAATTTTCAGAATGATCAGAGCCAATGCTAGAGAAATTCTGACAAACATGAAAAAGTATTTCAAAAGCAGTTCAGACACTTCAGGCTTTGGAGACACTAAGGATTTTTTCAGCTGTCCTACAGCTTTTGTGTTAAATTCTGTACTTTTTTTTAATATGAAAAAAACCACATCAAGGTTGCCCGCCCCACGAAAAACAGAATCAGTTAGCGAAGACTGAGATATCCAATAACAAAAAACACAAAAGACATGTCATATCCCTGTAGCCTGTATCACATTCAAACAGAGGCTTTGCAATTGCTGTTTTGCAATATTCTTCAGAAGGTTGTCAAAATCACCACCCCCTCAAGCTAACTGTTCATAATTAAGAAATATGAAGAAAAATAGCTTGTGGAATATACTAGCTAGCCTAGTTTCTCTAATATTAGCAAGCATTCAAACTATGCTCAAGCAACACTGTTAGTAGCCTTGGAAGTAGCCCATGAGAGCCAAATAAATGACTAATAGGTCCTTAAATCCCATTCAAAATCCTGCTAAATGCATTACAACTATTGACTGAAGTAAGAGGGATTTTTGGGTATGGGTTTCTTTTTGGTGGGTTTATCTGGTGTTTTTCTGGGTTTCTTTTGGGGTGGTATGGTTTTTTGGGCATACTCTCTCTCCTTTTTTTTTTTTTTAACAGAAACAATTTATGTATTCTGCCTTAACGTCATGGTTTTCTCAATGCCTCCTCAAAAGGCTCAACAGAAAGGTGTTACGCATTTTAGTACCTCTAAAAGTTTGACTGCTCAGCCAGAGGGGGAGCCAGAAGCAAGGACTTACAAGACAATCATGCTTAATAAAGTTGCAGAGGGAAAGATAACAGAAGCCTGTTGGAAATGAACAGTAAGAGGAAGATTTGTAATTTAATTTGTTCAGGGATTTTTAAGGGTTTGAAATAGCTGACAACCTGACATGGGAAGATCTATTGTTAGGACTAGATTTAAAAAAAACAAAAACAACTTTCTAATTTTTACAAGGGGAAATTGAAGAGAGTGAAAGCAGCCCATACTCACATCCCAACAAAATCCAAAGACTTAATAAGGATGAAGAACACATTATAATTTTGAAAGACCATTTTTTTCCAGGATCAGATTGTGTGTATTGTAAATCACACAACAGGATATAATTAAGCAATAACACATGCCAGGCATAAGCTTCTGAGCAGTCAGAAAACACTATAGATTTCAGTTACAAAAAAAACCCAAAACAAAACAAAGCAAAAAACTGCCACAGTGTACTTGTTACTTATCACAGTTTGTACAGCTTTCCTACTGCTGAACTCAGCACACACAATATGTATATTCACTCTGGTGTACAGATGCATGAAACTGTGTCTGATCATATCTTATAAGTCCTTAATTACTTCTTATTTATAAATCAAGGCCAGTTCTGAAGACAATCCAAAAGGCAGAATCTTCTCTGTTGAGATGACTGTAATCCTTTTAAATACTATGGGTGATAAAAGTTAACCTTAGCATATACTGACACATTTTTACGGTTCAGAAGTCCTCTGTCCCAGCCTGTAACCATTTTGTGATTCTCCTAACAGCAGTCAGCCAGCTGACCATGCCACACACAGGGAAAAACACCCAGTGTTTTCTCCATTGGTCTAACTTAAGGATGAAGACCTATTCTTTTTAAAATGTGCTCAGTGCTAAGCCTTGGAGTTTTACTTGTTACAAGTGAGCAGCAATTGTTCATTATAATTCAACCAATTTATATTATACTTTAAAGTTATTACTCTGTGTGTTGCAATTTATATTTAAACTTCCATAGCTCTGACATGTACTTTAAGAACAGTAACTTCTAAGCAAATCAAGATCAAGCAGCAGCAATAGTTCTGTAACAGTTGAAAACATGTTTTTAAGGAAGATCACACTCCTCTCAGTATAAGGACTTCTGAATAAAACAAGAAAAGAAAATAGTTTTGTAAACTGTGAAATACAGTTTCACTGAGCATTTTGGTAAATAATTGCTCTGCAGGGATGTACTAACAGTTCATTGTTCAGCCCAACTCTGAAGACTTCATTCACCTGAAAAAGGCACCAGAAGATATCCACTCCAGGAGCACTGCTCCCAGAGCAGCTGGTGGACTCCTTAAGACACACCAGACTTCATGATAAGAACAAACAATAGGTGAAAAATTGATTCTTTATTTGCTCATGAGAAAGACCAATATATTGATCTATAGCTCTCCACCTGACTTTGCCTATTCTACAGTAGAAATACAGGACTTCATTTTAGTCTCAGGACAGAGCATACATCCAGGATAATGGAGAAAGGACTTCAGTTCTATCGGGGGAAAATCTGCACAAATATCTGAAGGCAGCACTATTATTTCCTCCTGTCTGGCTGTCCTATTCCTACTGCTTCAGCCTTCACACTCTCACAACCCCCCAACAGAATTTACCTACCTCTGTAGAATGGTTTCCAAACTTTAAAACCCTTCACAAACGCCATCTAATGGGAATAATGACTTGCAAATATAAAAGGTTTATAAAAAAAAAATTCACACTAGCATGCTTCATGGACCAGATATAGAAGAATTACTGCAGCTCTCAATTATTCTACAGCCAACATATCTGATATTGCACAGTACGAGCTGAAAAGTCTCTAAAAATAAAGAATACTTTTATAATGTTGCCAGCCAATATGGCATTTAAATCACTGGCTGGCCCCTAAATTGTGTTCCTTAAAAACACAATGCCATCAACATTTTGCAGACTCATCAATAAATGCTTTGGTCACAGTGTCAGGAGAATAACCACTGAAGATGCAACTGCAATGTATGGTAAAGCACACATTTTCTTCTACTGAATTCTTCTGCAGTTTGCAACAATATAAAGTGTATATCAATTGATTTGAAGGCCAACCTCTTTCAGTAGGGGCAGAATTCCAACAACATTTAGTGAAAAACATTGAAACTAGACTGTGTTGACAACTTTAAATTGTTCATTCTTTAACTGTGCTATAACTGGTCTCAGTATATGCTACTAACACAAACCAGTTTCATAAAACTTCATGTGCTTTACAAGAAACCAACTGAATATATGGGTTCCCTTCACCCTCAAAGGAGGGATGAACCCTAGAAGACTGCAAGTCAATTCCACTTGGACAAGCGTGAGAAGCCCTGAGCAACTGACCTGGCTTATGCTTAGGCAAGTTGCTCTCTTTCTGTTGAAAGTCAGGGATTTCTGGAGCAGCTACCACAGAGGGGACACCTATCACACCATTCAAATAATTTTCTACATCTCAAAAATCTGTTGGAAGGAGATAAGCTGAAAACTTCAAAACGATCAGTTAAGGTAACAGCACATGCCTATTTAGAAATTACAAAGCCACTTCAAAAAATTATTGCTGGAAGCCAGAAACTCACCACATGATTTCCTTTGCTCAACTCAAAATCAGCAGCCTTCCAAATATGATACATACTCAGTATAGTGTGCTATTTATTAACAAACCTTTCAGTTCCACAAGGTAACCTCAGAACCAAAAATGTTAAGCTACAGGAAAGGCACACCCTCAAAAGTATGGGTTACAGTAATTGCTGCTGCTGTGCAAACAATATGGGGTGCCTGCTAGCTATAAAACAATTTTAATATTGGCACTCTGGTCTTAACTGATGTAAAGAATGCCTGCTTGCTACATCAAATAAGTTGTTCATATGTATATAAAATACACAGTGTGCCAAATGTTCATGGCAGGACTAGGAAAATAAATGTCTGATTGATACATATTTTGCAGCAAGTGAATTTAATTTCCTTCCTTCTTTTTTTTCTTTCCCTCTCACCTCCCCAAATACAACTAATGTAGTCCCTAACCTTTGAGCACCCTGTTTTCCCTTCAAGTGAGGAAAAGTTTTCATACACGCATCCTTTGGTCAAAAGCAATCAAACCTATGAAGACATTTTTTAAAAAGAGGAAAGGCAGAGAACTCCAAATTCCCCTGTCCAGCCAGGTATGGCTGCAATCCCCAAAGTACACATTGTAGATTGTGATCTATGGATGAAAGATAACATCCACTTGCTGAGTTCTATTATAAATCTGTGTTTTTATGTTAGAAACTTGCTCGAAGCTCAATTTCTGCTACATTTAGCCTTTATGTATCTTCACTGAATAAGGAAAAAAGAAGGAAATACATACTTAAGATTTCTAAAAAAAAGGAGCAGATTTCTATACTGTATCATCTCTGACCTTGCAAGTTCTCTACATACATTTTATTCTTCAGGGCAGACACTTAGGGTAGGGCTCTAAAACCCCATACATTCAGTTTTGGAAAGAAGAAGCAACTGCATAGTCAAAATAGCATTTTTCTAGGGTTCAGTAATGATAGTTTACAGAAGGGCTATGTTCCAGTCCTACTCACTATTAGAACTGAATAATAAAGAAAAAAAAAAAAAAAAACAAACAAAAAACCCAAAGGAAATAAAAGAGAAAAAAATATTAAAATGAATGAAAAAAAATCTGAGGGAGACTCAGCATTCTGCATGGCAATCCTGCCTTCTTACTCAAGAAAAAGATTAGTCACTGTCACACAATTCTCCTTCAAATACTGGTTGTACCTCCATTCCTGTGTCATTCACATTAACTTTTCAGGACAGAAGGTAGTTTTCCATTATCTCTCTTTATTTACATAAAGCATCTCTTGTGGGCAGAGCAAATTAGGTTCTCTTCTCTTATGACACTTTATTCACAGCAATTCCCTGTCTGGATAGCAAGCAGGATAGACAATGACAAAAAGAACAGAGAGGGAAAGAGGCCTCACCAACAGCCCAAGACAGGCATTGGTTAGGAAAGAAACAGTTTACTGAATGAAGTCAGCTTGGGAACAGGTGCTGGCTCAGGAATATGTGCACCCAAAAAAATCACCACTCAGATGTCTTCTAAGCAATCCTAACATCTCACTGAAGGTAGCTGCTAAAGACTTCTTTATCTCTTTAGAAGTTAGTTCCAATGTACATCTCGTCAGTCCATCACTCCAAGAGGAGCTTCCCACAACATACAGATTATCCCAGAAATTCCTGACTGTGGATAGCCCAAAGAGATGATCAGCAACTATTTGAGAGCCTGCTACTCTGTCGTTTTCTGGAGTATCACTACTTTGTTTTTTTCCTAGCACTCACTGTCAGAGCTTTATTCTCCACAAGTTTTGGTCCTCTCACAGTATTCTATTTTATTTGGCACATTTGCTCTTTTATCTGGTGTTAATTGCAAGTCTCGTCATAGTTTACCTGTGTAAACTGTCCATAGTTTGTGGTTTCTATTCAAAGCCCTTTTTCTCCTATGACATTCCACTCCATCAGGAAAAAAAAAAGGAAGAAAGTAGACAGCCAAGTACAGCCAAATTCACCACACTTTTACCTTTCTCCTGAGCTCTCTTTTGGAGATGCAACACTTTTTATGTCAGTGTTGTGTATGTCGTATTTCTGAAACACATATTTCCTCCATAACTCCCCAGCTTCTTTAAAACTACTTTTTCCTGCATTTCTTTACTGCAATTAAACAAAATACTGGAAACATCCGCATTTCTATTAGTTTTCACCTAGGCTGGACTTCTAAGATTTTAATTCTTCTATTCCTAATGTTGACCTAGTTCATTCATATTTCCCATTCTATTCAAACAATTTGAGAGAAATGCTGAAGTTTAACTGAAGCCCTGTGTAACGTATGACATTGTATAACACGACTAGTTCTAGCTAGTTATCTTAAAAGACAAACATCATTACAAACCATTAATACTTCTGCTGACTCAAATGCTGGATAGCATTCAAATGCACTAGTAAAGTAGTTAATCATGTATTAGAAGTCACAAATGGATGCACAATTAATGCTGAAATTCCTCTATCAGCTTATGTTAAGAATATAATTAAAAATAGTTCAATTTGGTATTATATGTAGCACTAAAAATCACATAGAGAATCAAAATGCAATGAACTTTTAAGATTTAAAAATAGCTGCCCTAACTCAACACTTTTGACAATGTCTTCCCTCCTCCCTCCCCTCCCTTCATCAGGGATGTTTTGGGATTTCCTTTACCCTTTTCTCCCTTCTGAATCAGTCAACAAATGCATAAAGCAAGAATTTCTGGAATGACCTTCATTTCCATAGCAATAGATTGAGAGATCAAATACAAGATTTTCAATTACCAGCGAAATTTATACAGTAGAAGAGACCATACTGTTGCCCATTTTTCACTGTAAAATAGCTAGTTTTCTCTGTTAGACAGTCTCAAGGACGATTTCTGTAAACATAGCTATGTTGTTGTAAAAATTATCTTTTTACATTCCTTTCCCATGGACACAGATCCTTTTGACGGACACTTCTTGTAACCAATATAGTTAGAGACGGAAGTGTTAACTTTCTCCAATGATCTGTGATTTCAAAAAGTGTATATAAGAATTAAACGAAGGTGGGTTTCCCCCCTTTCCGCCCTTGCTCTGAACACAGCCCGAAGTCCAGCTCTCATTATTTCTGCGTCTTCGACTGATTACCGGGATAAGCCGTAATAACAGGCATCGCGGTAATACCATACTACTCAAATAACCCCAAATGTAATAAAAACACACACAAAAAAAATTAAAAAATAATCCACAAGCCCCCTTACTCAGATTCTGCATTGTGGAAAACTAGGATAAAAACACAAAGACTATGATAATTTAATCAAATTTTGATTTTACTTTTCTGTGTGCATGAGCAGTAGGTCTGATGATAAAAGCCTTTCTTTGAAGACTGACAATTGGTATGATATATTTTAAAAAGCCCCTGTTTGTAAAGAAATGCAAGCAAAAATTGTTTTTCCCAGTTCTCATTCACCCTACCTCTCCAGGTATGCCTATAGATAATTATGTATTTTATGATTATAGCAGGAAGCAATTTAAAACACCACTATACTTGAATTTTTATTCAAAATTATATAGTGTCCTCATTGCTTACTGGGGTGTGTTATAATTATTTAGCTTAGTACCAGCCATTAAAAAAGTAGATCCATTACATACTGATTGACATGAGACAGATGGTTTGTTTGTTAAATACCGGTTCTGTTTCTAACTTCTTCCTTTTTTTGTTTGTTTTTGTGCTCACTGTTGTATTGTTCTTAAACACCAAAGTGTTTGTCTAAGCATGAAACAATACAGGCTGATGAACCCGGCATTATAACTCACATTAATGTATGTATTCTTAGATAATAAGCAGATTTTCCCCAACTTTCATAACTTCATATGACAAATAGTTTTAAAAGTAACATACTAGAAATAACTTTTTTAAAAGGCCACTAGAATCTCTCCAGATGTGCTCAGTTAGGCAATATATACTGTTTAATAATACAGATTTTTTCTTTTTTCCAATTTGATGCAGGGACAATTTTAAAAGAAATCAATGACTAGGCAAAAGCAGATTTGAGATGTATGGCACAAATTTCCTTTCTGATGACTACTACTCTGAAAATGGGCTTTGCCTGTTCTTGATTAGCACAACTTTTTTTAGCATCTGTTAAAATACTTGCACTGAAAAAAATGGCTTCCTTCTAACAAGCAACAGTCCTTCACAACAATTTAAAGTTATAAAACTTCAGATAAAATAATTCATCCTCAAAGGATGTCAGATGAAATTACCAATATAGTTATCATCCAGAAAGTGATACTAGATCTACATGGAAGCATCAGCTTTATACTACCAGTTAAAGAGTGGTTTGGTGGTTAGAAACCACAGATGGAGAATCTTATCTGAGCTGGCCTGCATACAATGTCTGGGACTGCAATAATACATAAAGCAATGAGGAAACTGAGTTAGTTGAGTTACGTTTTAAATGCATAGGCAGAATGCCTCAGTCTGTATGCACCCTCCCCCTGGGTACAGGGCCTGTGGTGCCGAAAAACCTTTCAAGGTACAGAATCCCCAAAATTTCCCCTTCCTGCTGCCCCAGGGTCTTTCTTTTCCCATCAAAAGCCTCGACATTCAGTTTCATGTAGGTACAAGCAGTGCCCTGGAGGACATGGCAACAGCAGAAGTAAACAATATGTGATTCTCCAGACAAGCTCAAGAGTTCAAGGCCAAATCTCAACTTCCCAGTCACAAAACAAAGGTATTGGAGAGGGACTGACTACCTGGAAGAATTCTTCGGCACTGACAAGGTTTCCCAGGGAGAATAAACCTCACAGATCTCATGGTAAAATTATCCAGGCACAAGCAAAATGTTGAATCTGGGGTAGAAGCCAGCAGGCTTGTGTAGCATTCCATTAGGTTTTTTTTGAAACACAATAGGTGATTTCTCCATTCCCCTTCAAAAAAAAAAAACCAAAAAGCCCTTTTTCATATAAATATCTGCTTTTGATCTACATAGGGCTTTTGAAAGGAAGTGTCAGGTGAAATCTTCAATCAGAAACATGGAGGATTGGATATTGAATGAGAGGAGAAGGCTTTCCCCAGAGAAAAGTGCTCATTCTCACCCTCTCTATTTTCAAGTCCCCTGAACATGACCATTGGCAGTGAACTGTTCCCTGGCTGTGAAACACAGGGAAGGAACCAAGGTACTGAGACATAAAATGAAACAATTCTTTGTATGACCCCAAGGAGTGTTCACAATACAGAGCTGTAAGGTATTTTTGATTTGAAATAAAAAGAATAAAATAAAATTAAATTTAAAAAACTAATAAAAAAGAAAAAAAGATGAGAAGGAAAAACAGAAAAGGGAAAAACTAATTTCAGTAAAACTGAAGTAAAACTTTTTTTCTTCATGTCTCAAAATAATTGTTGCCAGGTAGTTTTTATCCTTTTAAAAAAAAGTAGCTTAGCTCAATTTGAAAACAAAACATTGTGTCAAAATCAAAGAAGTGGAGCCATTTCACTTTGAAACTACTGAAATGAAATATTTAAACTCCCAATATTTCTCCTCAGCAGAAACTACTGGATGAATTGCATCAAAACAAGAAAATAGCTTTGATCAATACCACACTGTCTTTCAGTTAATACACTATTTGCATAAACAATTTCATCAGGCATTACTAGGAGTGCAATGAAGACCACAGAAATAAGTCAATCTGCCTACTGGGTAATTTGATGTGGGATGCAAATAGCGCCATTGCTTACATTCAAGGACAAGAGAGGGACTAGCCAAAGAGAAAATTACATTCCCACAGGTTCCCCCATGTGAGGCTGTACTGTCACATGTCTGCTTTAAGTGGCTGAAACAACAGGATGGAGAGTTTTTATGATAACATATTTGGGCTTTATCTACTCTACTCTTCCTTCCCAGAGAAGGATAGAGCTAGAGCCATCACATATGGGTGGAAGGCCCTGTTACTGAAGGCTGCCCACACCAGTCATGAGGATCAAGAATAGGAGAGCATCGTCAGCTAGGAAGAACAGAAAAGATGCAAATTCATAATGTCTGCAGATCCCTGGAAGCATAACCCAACCTAAAACTGTACCACCACATTCCTGTCTTATGGTCAGTTTTGCATTCCTTTCCTTGGGCTGAGTATTAACTCCAAGCAACCAGGTGAATCCAGACAGTCTGGTGAGGCAGCAGGGCAAGTCTTCAGCTGTGCCACATAAGATGAGTTTCTGCAGCCAGTCAGACACCTTTTAATGGAAACAAATGCTGGGATTCAACTACATGAGCACCTGCCATGAGGAGCAGTTCCATTTCAAATGGAGGACAACCTCTGTGGGAAAAACGACGGGAGACAAGCACATCTGATGATGATCCTCAAGTCTCACTTTATTTGCTCAAAGTTACAGTTTATATACACACTTCTCTCTTACTTTCTTATCTCTAACATTCTTGTTGCCTCCCTTCACTTGGCTAAGTCCTGCTTTTCACATCTTGTTATTGTACAACTTCTTGCTCAAGGACACAGTAACTCTGCTTTAGCTTGCCCCGTGGAAAACCACTATCCCAACAGCTGCACCCGATCATGTCCTCTCTTCGCTAACCATACATCAATGACACTCTCGACAAACCTCACTTAAAAGCAACAAAATGACCTCTTACTCTTCACAGACAAACAAGTACCGCCTGTGCACCCGCCCTGGCATGGCAAGAAAATGGCTTGGTGCTCGGGTGCCCAGGACCTGGAATGTGGGAGGTCCTCCCAGGGATGTTGCCGCCGCCTCCTATGCGCTGTTTTAAGTGGACCCTTGTCCCCTGTACCCTCCCCTCGCGCGGAACCCCATTGGTTATCCCCTCCAGCTCCTCCCGATTTCCCTTCCCTTTTAACCTGTTGCACCCTGTCAGCCCCTCGGAGTCGCGCTCCGATGCTTTCCCTCCTGGATCTCTGTACCCGACCCCACAATAAAGGAGACCATGGAGGAGACCCCCCTCTCGCCACCCTTTGCCTCCTTGCCTGATTCCTTCTGCGCCCTGTCTGCTGTCACCTCGGGCCGCCTCGCCTCTGTGTGACACACCCACGCTCAGCCCTGAAGCAGCCGCACCCAAAGCGAGCCCTCGGGGATTTTGGAGGTCGGTGTCTCCGCTGAGAGCGACCAGGGAGCCAGGCCATATACTACACTGGAACAAAGTGAAATTGCTTTGAAGCAATTGGTTTCTGGCATAAAATTTCTGCAGAATAACAAATGGCAGTTGGCCTCATAATTAACAGTTTCAGGGGCCTTCTAGAATATGAATCAGAAGGAAACAAAATTTGAATATTGCATTACAGAGAGTTCACGTTCTAGTAGCCCTATGTGGACTGTCAGTGTGTATTCCAGTAGCTTGTTATGATTTATCTTCATCAGCCATGGGCTGAAATTACCAGACTCCAATTACTTTGCTTCCCGTGTTCAAGAGAAAAAAAAAAATATGTCAGGCGTACCACAGGAGATGGTTTAAAATGCCCGAGGTAAAGAAAGTAATCTACTGTTCTCTGACATTTGCTGCCTGAAAGTCATTCACATTAACAACCATTCAAACTTGTTTAGTGCAAAGCAATTGCTTCTATTCTCCTCTTGTCAGTAACATTAGCTTCAATTCAAATTTAACTCTTCAAAAATTTCAAAATGTAAAATGAAATTCAGTGAGGCTTGTCAGGGACATAAGGGTCTTGACAGAACATACTGTCACTGAATTTGTCTTCCTTAACCTGTTAATTTTGAAATCTCTATTTTCAAGGGAAAAAAACCTGATGATCTGCACTTCTTTTACTATCTCTGGGTAGGCGAGAGATTTATGATGATGTTTACCAGACTCACATTTTAATACCACTACTAGCATAACAAGGACTACAGAGGCAGAAAAATAGATGCGCTCAATTTAAACTAACAAATTAAATGATTATTTATGAGAACAACTTGAGGTTTAGTTACATAGCAAAATACATTTAATAACTTAATATCCCATCAGCATGAATGCTTAGACTTGTATAACAGGCCATTAACTTCTAAAGACTTTGGGCTTATAAGGTTAATGTCTGCAGTGAGAAGGGGAAGTAGGTTAGATGGTTAAACAGCAGTAGCTGTCACAGACAGCTTGGATATCCACTGAGGACACAGGTTTTCATTAACATTCTTTTTCATATGGCACCCACTAGAAAAATGCTTTTATAGTTTCCCTTATAGTTAGATAAAAGAAACAATAAAAAATCCACAAAACACACACACAGCCTCACAGTTTCGGTATAATGTTTTTTAAAATACTTTAAAATTGTGTTACTGATGTGAATTCTGAACATACTCATATTGGTTGGGGAGATGGGGACTGTAAGATCAGAGGGGGAAAATTGATTTTTATTTTATTTTCTATTGGTGAAATCAGACAGGAAAAAAACTGCATGCAAGCTCATGTTGGCTGCGATAAATTCAACCACATTTCAAGCAAATTAGTACTGTTACAGTTCTTTATAGAACAACATAATTCAACCCAAGAAAAAGCCAAATAATTTCTTACATACTAGAAAATGAAAGTAATAAAGCTCAGTATTACATAGTTGATTGTTTCTAAGCACTGTACATTCATTATTTTCAAACTAGCAGTAAAAAAAAATGCTGACAATAATTAACTTTGAATAGTGCTGGGGCAATAGCTGGTTTACAGACTATATCAGATGGATTGATATGAGCTTGATGTCTACAACAGGTAGACAAACATGGCATTTCTTTACTCAGTCAAATAATTTTCTGAGTTTTGCAGTGCATGTCAAGATGCCAGCTCCTTTGGGAAGACTGAGCAGTTACCTTAAGGCAGGAGGCCTTGCATCACCACAACACATCAAGACCCCAACACAGCAGTTAATTGTTATGAAAGATTTTGACCTACTGCCTTATGTAACATTTATATCACTATCTTTACTGAAAGATTCAGCACGAAACTGGAAACAGGTAGCTTGACTTATAATTCCAGTTTTAGTGTTTGTGCCAGCTGGCCTCTATATTGCTCTCTCTAGACTGTTTCATCATAGGTAATCTTAAAATATTCACATTTCATGATCTAGGCAGAATATACCTTTGTAGGTATATGTCCAAGGAAAGGACAGAGAGATAATCAAAATCACAGTCCTGCCCAGAAAGTATTAGCAGTGTAGCAGTTAGTTAATTAATGCCTGTCTGCCAGCAATTCTCTCCCGCTAAAATCTCCACCAGTACAATAAGCAGATCTAATTTTCTACACTGAAAAAGTCAAGCAGTTCCAATTACATTGCCAACAAGGGGGACTCCGAGTATTATGCATGGTTGACTTTGTCTGGCAGTAGGCAGAAGGGCCTTGTATGATCTTTCCCGTTCTCCCTGGTGAAGGGAAGGCTGGGGAAGGCAAGATGGTAACATTCAAGAGGTACGCAACGGTAACAAGAAAAAAACAATAATGCCTCAAGCCATCTACATGTAAAGCAAAGTTTGCAGTCAGCCATACCAACAAAATTAGGTAGAATTATTGGAAGGAAATTAGGTAATGCAAAACCTAGTTTGGTTTTAAGGAAAGAAGTCACCAGTACTTGAAACAATATTCTGCAACAAAAACATGTACAGAAAGGCAACAGTATTTTCTGAAGTCTTAAGACAGATAATTGTAATTATTTCCATATAATTATGCACCTCCACACTTCTGGGAAAAAAAAAATCATGTCACTGGAGGCCTCTAGAATGGTTTTGTTCTTTCTCAAGGAATCATGTGACAAATCCTGTATTACTTCTTACATTACAAAACTCAGGGACTATTTTATGTGGCACAGATCACTCTGCTGTTATAAAGCTTTGCAAGCACTCTAGCTCTTTGAGATTGGAAATTGAGAAAATGAAGAGAAAACATTGTTGATTAAAAAGCTCAAAGTATTAGAATATTTAAATTCTCAGACATCAGACACATGCAGTACTTTATTGCTGATCTTCCACTCCTTCCAGGCATCAAATATCATTACTTCTTATGTGGTGGTAATACCTTGCAAGTTGATTATTACAACTAATTTATTTTTATCACTGTTGCTAACTTTTTTTTTTCATTATTGACCAAAAACAAAGGAGTATGAATCAAATACGTTATTTAATTTTTGCTATTTTCACTTTTCAGTAGAATGAGCAAACTTTGTCTTTCAAAAAGTAGATTTCTTACATTGGAAATGACAGAATTCATTTATTAGCTATAGCACTTTAATAGTAATTCTATCTGTTCTCTTTCATTTAATCTGCATTGTTAGTTTATTGAGATAACTGAACTTCAGTGTTATTCTATAATCTTTTTTCAGTTCTTATTTTTTGTGGGAATTGCTATAGGAAATTTAGGAAAAACAGACTACCTATCTTTATAATTTTCTTTCAGCTACCTGAACTGAGCTATTTAGAAAGGCAAAAATAGATTTTTGGAACTTATCACCTTGACACAAACATTTTAAGATTATAAGCAGCAGAGCCAATGTTTTCTCAGAAGCAAGCTTTTTCATTGTGTTTATATGGAAACCACACAAGTAAAATTCATGCCACTATAGAGTACCTTCTTTCTAACAGAAAATACAGGGTAATACCTTTCTAGAATAATCCTGGTGGTGTAGTCTCTATGTTTTGAGAAAGTATGTCATTTCCTGACCTCAGGTTTGCATGTTGAAAGCTGAACATTTTTGAATACTAAGTAATAAATCCGAAGCATCAGCTGAACATCGTACCTAAGGAATGCAATATTCTCCAAATACTGAGTTTTCTAGGTAGTCCAAATAAAATGAGAAAGTTTTGAAACTTTATTTATAAATACCAGTGGGTCAGACCCAATGGCACTCTTATGCACTATCATCCCAATTAGCTAGAGCTTTGGTTACACCAAGAATTCTGTGGCCACTGCAGAGCATAACGTACCTAACAGGCTTAAGTCAGATTTTAAGCTGAGCATTTGGCTTCATTCTATCAATGCCTAAAATAAAGGATAAAAATTTAAAAAAATCATCCTGCCAAAAGCTCAAAAACTTGTGACTTGGGCAGCCCCTTCTCTTTAGTTTCAACAAGTGCTGAACACATCCTTTAAAAACCAGGCACAACCTACAATATTCCAAATGAATAACAACCTGAAACAGCAAATGACTGTTAACTATGCTCTTTTGGATATGGTAATTTCCTTGTTTCTTTTGCATCAAGAGTTCATGAACAACAAATCAAAGGGTTGATTTCCCATCTTGTTCCAATAGTTTGCTTTTTCTGCCTTTCAGCAGAGAGCAAAAAACATATAAAACCAAGAAAAACAAAAACATAAGATTATATGTATTGCTAAGGCAGTTTGGGATAGGTGTTATGGAGAAGAGTGACTAGAAGGGGAATAAAAGCAGACACTGATGTTTACAGGACACAACTACAGCCTTCCTTTGATTCACAGTAGTTCACATCCATAGATGTATTTAAATTTCCCAGTCCAGTATCCAATACTTAACTGGAAATTGAAATCTTAATACAACAGAAAGGTGGAAAATGAATACCCAAGGGTTGGAGAGTTGATGAGAAAAACAAGTGAAGTGGTAAAGCACATTCAATTCATTGCTTTAAGCACCAGGGAAAATGGTTGAAAGAAAGAAAATTGGGAAAGTACCCTTGCATCCTCTGCCACGTTTTGTATTTTCTAAACAAAATCAGAAATGCAATCTCCCTCTAAAATCCAACAATCTATCCATCACAAAACATCTTAACTTATATCTTCCAGAGAAAAAGAGACAAATGATTAGAAGCTGGACACAGACTTTCCCAAAGACATACTTCCATAACTTCTAAAACTTGAAGCTAAACTTATGAAGTGAATAAAGGTACTATTAAAAGAAAAAGGACAGTATCTATAAAAGTTAATACGTTGAGTATGAGGGAAAGGCTGAGTGGTAACATAAATACTTGAGAGGTGCATACGGTCAAACAAAGTGCAGATGGTTTTATCTTTCATCCCTTCACTTTGGACCAGCTAAAGTTGAGTAATGTTTCAAATGTGGGTTATTCACCATACCATAATTAAAATTACAGCAACAATGAAACAAAATCTATACAGAATTACTTCTACTTAATAATAAAATATATAAAGCTATTTTTTTTAATGTCAATGATATTGGTATGCTTGGTAGCAAACATTTTTAAATTAAATGAGCTTTTCAACTTAAACAGTAACTGCAAGAGCATAAGAAAATACAGTCTTATGGGCTATCATAAGACATACCTCAAAGTTAGCACTTTACTTAATTATACAAAAGTGTAATATGAAATCGATTTCTTGTGCACTGTATTAGTGCCTTGCTTATTGCAAAATACTTTTGTATTGCTTCTGTCAACATAAATTAGACTTGCACAATTTTTTCTAAGAATAATGTTAAATTAAATTAGGTGCTTTGCAAGTATAATATTAAACCAATGAATTAAGCTTCTAAATTCCATTAAACCATTGTGTTTCCTTTATATTCTATAATGAAACTTTAAAAATCAAAATGGTTCTTAAAAGATAGCTTCAATAATCTGCATCAAGAGCAACTGAGCTATCAATTAGAAATAAAAAAAATTAAAAAGAGGAAATTTGCATCCCATCTATAAAAACTTTAAATTTTGCAGCAATTCTTTATTCATTAAAAATCAAACAGCAGAGAGAATGCTACTAGCAATTAATTTTTGGCACGGCTTGCATTATCATTTCAAGGTCAGGTTTCATTGGCCATGCCTCAGTGGGAGCTTGGTTTTGAGATCACTAAACACTGCTCACAAGGGAAACATCATTAAACATGTACTCAGAAAAGTGAAATTACTTGCAATAGCAGCAACTGAAAAATTCTGCTATCCTGCCTCAACCCATTTACCCTCTAGAGAGAAGCAGGTGTCTTCTAGGAAGCATTCATGAGCTACCAGATATACCACTGATGGAACACTCGAGCCTACCCTTAATAACAGTTTGATTTCTGACCATAGATCCAAAGACTGGTCTAGTCCCAATGACATCAGATGAAAACACAAAACCACTGACTTCTCAGGAAGGATTAAAAGCAAAACACCTGAGAGGCAAATTATGCACCAAGGGGGCTAGAGGCAGAAGAAGGAGCACTCATTCTTGGCCCCAGCAGAGATCAGCAGCACTCCTGACAGACAGAATTGCTACACTGCATGCATCACACAAGGAAATCCAGCCTCTTTGGTATCAGTGGCTGGGATACTCAAACCTTTGTTCTGCAAGTATAATTTCCATCTCTAACAATTCTATGTTTTCTCCAAAGTCCTTATCAGCTTTAACAATATCTTTAAAAAAAAAAACAAAATAACAACAACAACAACAAATCCATAATAGTTTCTTCCCTCACCATCTTTAACAAGAAAAACAAATCTTTCTACTTCTCAGATGCTTATAATTTTTTGCTAACTTTCAAACTGCATTTATTCATAATTTACATTGCTTTTTTATTATTATTTTCCTTTTATCACTAATGTAATTCCTTGACACAACTGTTAAGTCTAAGTAGTTCTTTCTCTCACCATAGCTCATCCTTACAATGCAAGGGTTTCCAAATAGTAAGGTGAATTCAGGTTGCTGCAGACATCCAGGTAGCTGGTATAATTTATGTACCCCACTCACATGACTGACTGAGACCAAAACACAACTGTGAAGCAGAGATGATAATTTGGAAAAATGTACTGAAAATAACTGGCTGCTCCTTTGCAAATTACAGCTGGCAGGGACATGCAGTTTTGTCTATTTTTTTTTTTCAAATTCAGACAATATAACAGGTATGGATTTTTTCCCCTTCATATCTATTGTAATACACTGGGGGAGAGAAAATACTTCTAACCATCTGCCTAGTTATTAAGAATGTTACAACAGCTTACAGAAAAATGTCTCAATATGTTAAAATCTATTTTTTTTTTTTTACAAAGCTATCAGAATATTTTTCTTGGAACTGATATATATTTCAACATATCTATGTGTTTGGGTACATATATACAGTTTTAAATCTCAAAACAAAGGCTTCTCTATTTCTTTCAAATACCTTCACAGAAAACACTGTCAGCAACACCCATGAATGGTGATGGACATTCACAAGCAATTTCTGGAAGCAATCAGGGACTGCAAGATTTCAATTCAGTGCTGCAGTCTAAACAAGCTAGATCTTTTTTCCTTTTTTTTTCTTTTTTGCTTTGTATAGCAGCTAAACAAGAAAGACTGGTTTTGAAGCATGTATTTCACCATGACTCCTTTAGGAACTACTGATGTCAATTCTTTCAACCACACCTTGAATAATTTCCTTATAAAATGTAGACAAGAAAATAGACTACTCCTTACTGCCCCATGGTGTTCCTTGACCCCAGCCTTCAAGCATGTGTCGATTGCCTACTCCTGCCACTCAGTTACAGCAGTGCATGCCAGACTTTCAACAGTAGAAGTGCAGCAAGGATTTGCAAGGGACAGGTTGGTTCCCATGTCCTAGAGTGCTTTGATCTCTTCCCCAGCTTTACAGTACATTAGATCTATACTGCTAAAGCCGTGTCTCAAGATTTTCGTCTCCCCTGGTCCCTTGAACCCATAGGAGGCTGTACCCTATGCATCTTCCCCTGGAGGACATGGGAAGCTAGGAACTGTCTCCATAAATTAGTGGTCTCACAGAGGAAGAAACGAGTGCACCACCTTCCAGAAAACATGAGCTCAACTACATGTCCTAGAGGCAGCTGGGAGAGGAGAGTATCAGTAGCTATTGTGGTGGCAAAGTTTATAAACTAGTTCATTCCTAAGAAAATCGAAAATAGCAGAGAGCATTTCAAGACCTCTCTTGTTCTCCCCTACTTTTTATTTTAAAATAGGAAATGCTGTCCTCTTATATAAGGTCTTTGGATGATGCTCTATAGTAGAGATTGGGAGGAGGAGCTTTGGTAAGCAATTGCTGGCTTCACCACTTCTGGGATTTTCTCTGTCAGTGTGTAACCGTCATGGGAACAGAAAGATCCTTCAGGAAAAGCAAAAGGCCTGAAGGAAGCTAGAAAGGATGCCTTGTTAACTCTTGGCACACATACAGCAGTACCACCAATACAAATCCAGAGGTTACAGAACACTAGAAAGAAATTGATTTAGAGATGCTCCATGTACATCACAAAAACACTGACAAAAAAATGTAGGGAACAATTAAGTGGACACTGACTGTGCAAGCCCAAAAAATAAGAAGCCACAGGGAAACAAACTTGGTCATCTCTGGCTTTACATCCAAGATCCAAATGGATTGGAAAAGACATTAGATGACAAACAAAATTCTGTAGCTTTCTCAAGAGTTGGAAGGCTACTTCTTCTAGTGCAATTTAGCTTATGAAACAAAGGTGAAGCTTACTACAGAGAAACCTGCTACACATGCTTTAACTCCACTAAAAAATGTCAGTAATGCTCTAAAATGTGCAAACTCAAGCAATTTAAGAGCTTGCATCTTTTATGCATTTTAAGGGAAAGAATTTTCTTTTAAATGTCAAAACACATTTTTTATTAATTTTCTTTTGTTTCTAACTGCCAACAGAAACTTTCAAGTGAAACAATTTGAAGGATATTCATGTCTACTGTTGTTGTTTATAGCAAATTATATGCACAAAACCTATATTGCAGAAAAAGAGCAAAATAAAGTATTTAAAAGTTAAGAAATGACACCTTTGAGATATCAATAACAACCTTCATTCAATTTCCTTATGCATATGCATTATGATATTATTTTCCTTAAGGCAAGATGAAAAAAATCTATAGAGAAAAATACAATGTCAACTAATGTAGGTGGCACAGGCTAAAAAAAAAGCAATAAACAGAAATATGTATATATTTTTCTTGTACTCCTTGCATCCTTTAAATAATCAAACTAGATCACAGAAGGCATATCAAAAAATATGCCTTACTGATAATTGTAGGAAAAAGTAAGTGCAGCAGCACTGGTGTTTTGCTGCCTGAGCCCTCACACACATTTTGTACATAGAAGCACATGGACACAAGGCATTCATCAGGGAACATCCTGAAAGGTTTGACTGTCCTAAGCTACTCATGTTTGTCGGAATATGAGTTTCACAACCTACCATAGGATCCAGAAGATGGTAGGGCAGATTATCTATCAGTTTTCTGTACTGATTCAGTCAGCTGAGATAAAACCTTAAATGACTGCTTCAAAATTAGGAGAACAAAAACAGAGGCATATTAAATACATATGTGGTTACTAGAAAAGTTATTCTGGTTATGCATAAGATATTGAGTATTTAAAATTTCCTTATATCTGACTTGGATAAAGGATTTTAAATTTTCAAATCTTTCAAATATGGAACTAGTGTGTTGTTCCACTACACCACAGGTTAAGAAAAATCAGCAGGTTCCAGGATGATACTATTACTGGAGAATATGCTTTATTTTCCACATTTTAATGGACAATAACTTAATTTCTCCTTGCATATATAGAAATCTAACAGTTGCAACATAGTATTTATCAGTTCAGAATTAAAACAAGTTTACTATAAAATATAGTTCATCAATATGAGAATACTATAATGACAGTGGATATTGTCATTGACAGGCAGGACCTGACTGACACAAAAGATGTAGGGCCTCTCTATCTGCTCCTGCAAATACAGGTTACCACTGAGAAAAAACAGCAACAAAAAAAGAAGCACAAGATTGTCGCAGTAACGACACAAAAGGAAGAGACAGAGGCACCTGTTACCAGGACCAGGGAGAAGGAAGGAAGGGGGGCAAGACCCGCCTTCTTTATTTTTTATATCCATTTAGAAATCACTGTTCATTGGAGGAAATCAGTTCTTCCTCCCTCAATTACAGTGGTCAAAGGACATGTCCATCAAAGTTCTGTGTCCAGGAGAAAGGAATGTGAGTGATAAGATACAGTTACAATAACATGGCCATGTTTACAGAGAAAACTGTGAGAAACTAGCTACAAAAGAATGACAACATCCAGAACGGCAAAAATCAGGGCAACACAAAAACAGAGTGTGCACACACACTGCTGGGAAGACAGTGGAAAAAGAACGCCTGCCTCTCTCCAAGGTATTATGGGAATTAGTATACAAACTGGAAAGGGACTCTAAAAGAGGAGCCAGTTTAAAGAACTGCTGGTGGTGTCACTGGTTTCCTAACTGGCAATAACTTATAGGCTACCAGAAGCAAAGCCTCTCTCTTCTAGCATATCCTAGGCACCGCTGCAGCCAGCATCAAAGGAAACTGGATAACTATTTCCCCATTTCAGTCAGTATACAAAGCCCATTCACTATATATCAGCTGAGCTCCAGCAGAGAAACAAGTTGACAAGACAAGCTGAAGCAATATGTGTCAAAGAGATTGAATTCCACTTTCATATTAGTACAGAAGAAGACAGTGCATGATTATTGCTTGGAGCGTGTGGTTGTTTAGGGGATAATGCTAGTACCTTAACACTGAGAACTAATGGAAATTGTCTGTCTTGTTCTCATTCTTTCTGAGACAGTCACTTGTGATATGTCTTGTTACACTGCCAGGTCATTTCTCTCTTCAGGCTCCTTAAATATCACCTGTCCAAGTTGACAATACATCTCTCCAATAATGGCGTTATGCTTTGTCCCTTGCTAAATGGCTAGACACTCACTTTACCAAGGATGAAAAGTCACATTTGACTTGCAGAAATTAAAATATTAGTGCCTCGGGTAGAAACCGTGAGTAACTTGGAGCCTTTAGCAGCGGTCTCATGTCCTGAGAAAAGTGACTCTGGCTTCACCCAGTCTCTGAACAGAGTCGAGCCTGCATCAGAGCTCCTGCAGAGTCTAGGCTTAGTTCACGCACAGCGGTTTAATTTAAGCAGGGAATTAAAGAGACGAGGAAGGGTTCTTTTCCGCTTATTGCCAGCAGGTTTTTATTACTGGAACATGGAGGGTGCAGTAAAGACAGAAAATGGCTGTCGGGGGTGTCTATTATATCACAGAAGTGAGGGGAGGGCAGTCGGGAGAGAGCCAATCGCTGCGGAGGATTACAATGATTGACAGGGCGCTGCCCAGCCACTCGGCTGTCTGCACCGGCACAGGAACCAATGAGCTCCTTTTGGGCGGGGACGGCCCCTGCCGCCCTGGCCGGGGAACCCCGTGGTGACCCGGGGCTTGCTACCCCCCGGCTGCCTCGGCGTGCAGGGCGGGGGGTCCAGCCCCCGTGGCTCCAGCACAGCGGGGCCGGGCCGGGCCGTCAGCCACCCCCAGAGGCACTGCAACATATTAGAGGCTAGGCACTATATTAGAGCTCTGCATCCCAACGCTGTCTGTCTGCAAGGATGCTCAGACCTCCATTATCAAGGCATCTTATTGTCCAGCAGCCCAGGTCCATGTCCTCCTTTATGCTCTTGCTCATCATAAAGGAGACTACTCCTAAATTCAAAGAGATGGATTCAATTACTAAAATTTCAAACAGCAAAGAAAAAGTATATACAAGGACTTATACAGTTTTTTAAATGCTACCATGTTCATTGAGAGGAACTTCTATTACAGAACATGCAGTGCTTCCAATACCCCATTTTCTCACACCAGCACTTGTTTTCTGCACAGAAAACAATCCAGCAAACCCTGCTCCAAAAATCAGACCTTTATCACCAGAGAGAGAATAGTTTATTCATGAGTTGTCAATGTTATATTTAACCCCCACAAGTCCACGTCAGATAGAGTAATGCATAGCATGAAACACAGAAAGAGGGATGCTGTGAGCAACAGTAGGATAATTAAAGGTAATTTTTTTTGCAATCCAAGCCTGAAAAAACAGATTGTAAATACAAGGTGGGGGTTTTTGCAATTGTTATTCTGTACTACAATTGCCGCACATTTGTTTCCTGGCCTGCATTAAGGTCTAGACAGGAAGGAAGAATCCTGCCCAACATACCCAAGACCCTTACACAGCAGTAGTGGTAGAGAGTGGCTGCTCTTTAGAGGTGGAAAAAACACACATGGGCACATGTGTCTACTGAGAGAATAATGTAAAGTGTCCAAGAGATTAGTTATAAGACAACAAAGTGCATAATAGAAGCATCTGATATTTTCCAGATTAACTGTCCAGCTCTGAAGCCTTTTAGAGCACGCTGAAAGATAATGGCTTCCACAGAACCTGCACCCAATGGGATGCAGCAGCTCACCTGAAGCCTCACCCATTGGAACTCACAGCATATCTATTTCTAAGAGATCTTTAAATCACCGAGAGTCATCACAGAATAGACTCAGAATTCCCACCTTAAACTTGCAAATCCTTCCTTAAACACAGAGACAGTAAGCTGATTTGTGAAAGCAATTTTGAAGAGTGATGGCACATTTTTCCCCACTGTGGGACAAGATCAAATTAACACATGAGAAAAAACCCTAAATTTGTGAACTACCTTTTTTAAAGCACATGACAGCTAGTAAATTCAGGCCTAAATAATTCACAGTAAGGCATAAACATCATGGTTTATTGATTTCTAAACAATCTTTTTTTTTCTCATTGTATAAACTATGTGTATATGCTCTGAATATGCCCATCAGTAAAGTGACAATGAAAAATGTCTACCATCTTAATTTGTCTTTTAAATACACATTCACTAACTTTTCCAATTACTGCTAGGCAAGAAAAGCCATATCTAAAAAACTTTTTACTTGTTTCTTTTCTGTAGAAGGTCTTATACTATATGCATCACCATATGAACTGTAAACCTAAGAAGTCTTCAAGGTGAAGTAGCAGACACACACAGAAAAAAGAACACGCTCAACTTGCATGATCCTTAATTATGGCTATTCAGAAAATAATAGAAAAAGGCTAAGCCAAAAAAAAAGCTCAGGAATAAATTGATCTTCACTAATTTTTACACAGTATGTTTGCTGCATTCTTCTCACACTCCACATCCACCCCTTATTATATCAAATCAACACCATAAGTAGACTGTGCATGGACAGACACAAAGAACTCTTGGTCACAGCAAGAGCTGAATGCAGAGCAGTTGTACTTCTTTATTTTCAAGAGGAGGGTCTGTCTACAGGACCACAAAAACTACATCAGTGGTAAAACTTCTCACTGAATGAATAAAAATTTCACTCCTTACATATGATCTTCATTGTATAAGATTCTCATTACAAAATATTTAGCATTCAGACAGACAAATCCAAGTGCAGGAATAGTAAGAGAAGTGCTTGCTCTGCAAAAAAAAATAATAAAATCATGTGAGGTAAATAAATACGAGAGAAATTGCTAGGGAGACATACATAGTCAACCCTGCTTTCCAAATAGCAATGAGACACAAAATGAACTGATTTGTCAAAGGTGATGCCAAAGGCCACAAAAAGAAAGCAGGTGTCTTGAAATGCAGATCCACATCATTTTGAAGGTCATTACTTTAAGGAGACATGATACAACTAAACCAGTTTATTTATTTGCAATCATCTAAGCTGCTACAGGTTGTGAACTGTGAATAGAGTACATCATACTCCCAGTGGGTGCTCATGCTCTGACATTTCAACCTAATTGTTAGAGTTCATTTTGCAGACAAAAGAAGGTACATTGTCAAATATATTTTCACCAGTCCCTCACACTGAACACAATTTCCCTAAAATAAAGGTAATAAACTACAAAATAAGTACTTATGGTACCATTATAGTATCTGAAATATTTAATTATCTGAATGATAACTTAGCAGGTTGTCATTTCCAAGGGTAATGAAATAGCTTTTAGCAATTAGTGACGTGAAAAACAAAACGCATAAAGTGAAATAGATTTCAAAAGTAACCTGAAATGAAAAACAGTAGTATACAAAGGAATAGAAAGCTTAAGCAATTGGGTTGGAGATGTGAAACTAGGAAAATAAATTTCAAAATCAAAAGGAGAAATCATTGCCTAAATCATGTCTGTATCTCTAAACTCAGTATTAACTCTCACCACATCACACACAAACAACAAGATTTTGTTTCCAGATTTCGCCTTTCTGCCAGATTTTTTTAAATTTAGGTTTCCTAGTACTCCCGGACCACAAGCTCTTGCACAACATCATACTTTTAATTCTACAGAAGAGGATAGTATACAGATTTGGAGAGGTGTTAGAGAGACGGGGATAAAATACTTGGGTCGGATGGAAACTAATTTGGTAAGCAATTTCAAGTATACACCTTCAAAAGCTTTAAAACATTCTCCAATACTAAAGAAAGTGTGGGAAATTTTGCTCTGGTTTACACGCCAAGGACTAGAGGGTGTCTTTTAGTTCGAGAGCCGAAGTGTCAGCCTTAATGGTCAATGACTTGCAGATCTCTTTTCCTACTCTATACGTATGGTCTATGTTTTTTTTTATACTTCAACTGTACTTGAAACATACATTAGAATCACTCCATTCAAATCAGTGTAAATTGGAACTCAAGTCTTTATTCAAGAGGCTTTTTTTTCTACCAGTTTCATTATATTCTGTAATTTGGCAGCTGTATCATAGTTACATTTCCTTTATAAATTACATGGAAATGTTCCTGGTAGGGGCCAGATAGAAATGTTTATTCAATTAATCCATAAAACCAGTTTTAGATATATAAGCCAGTTCTTCTCCATTTGAGTTGATTTTATCCTAGTTTCTTAATCAAAATGCCTTATATCAAATTAAATGTATTAGAGGAGAACAATATCATCTTTACTAACCAAATCTATAATTTAATTTAAAAAAAAATCAAGTTATTCTGACAAGAGTATTCTATAAACCTGTTGACTGTCTCTAATTATATTACTTCCTTAATTCTTCATTAATCAAGCTTGGTATTGGCTGTTCCATTATTTTGTTCAGAATTAAAATCAAGATGACAAGCTTTTAATTAACTGGGTCATGCTGAGCCTTCATGTCAGTATTTTTAATATTTGCTTTCAACTTTCCAGGACTGCTCCAAATTTTTTTTTTTTTTTTGAAAACAGAAAACAAAACCAGGTAACATTAAGAGTCTTGATAAGTCATTTTTTGGGTTTCTGAACCTACTGATCATCTAAGGTGTAACTTCACATCAGTTGCTGCTTAATATGCTCCTATTCATTGTTAAAATGGAGGCTATTTCATTATCATTCCATACAAAAGCATCACATGGTCCATTCCCTCTTTTAGTACCGGCAGGAGGATTTACTGAGACATAAAGTGAAGAGAGTGAAATTCACTCAGTTCTGCTTCGTACAGTCTAGGTTCAAATTAGGTGAAAAGAATTTTGCTGCTCACTATTAAAATAAAACAAAGTTTAAAAAAATTAAAAAGCAAGCAAGAATTAAATGAAAAGCTGTTATCGTTTGAGATAACAGTGAGAGGGAAACCTCTTCAAAACAGAAGGCAGCTCTAACTTATTAGTGAGACTGGACCCCTTATTAGGTCCAGAAAGAAAATTCTTGGAAGAAAGTGAAAAAAACCCCGTTTATTCACATACAATATGCATGCAGACACAGCAAAGACAAAAAAAAAGAGGATAATAAATCAGATAATAAACCCCCAAAAAAGGGAAAACCTCAGTAGAAAAGTCCCAGAGAGAGTCCCTTCTGTCTGGTAGCTTCCCGAGGGCCCCAGCCCAGGCTGCACCAGGCCTCCCTGGGCCCGGGAGATGGGGTGGGGGGAGAAAGAACATCTTTCCGATGTTGATCCCCTCCTCAGTTCCAGATGATGGCACAGGTNAAAAAAAAAAGGAAAAAAACCCACTCTTCTTCTGTCCGCCATACCGACTTTGCACACCGCAGCTGGGAAGAAGAAGAATCCTGGGGGAGTCACCTTATTTTATGTACAGTCTGTTGGGAGGAACTCCCTTGATCTCCAGGCAGGAACATAGCCCTGTACTGAAAAAGGTCCGTTGATGGTAGGAATACATGACAGTGGTGATATGATACTGTCACCCCAGGACAAAACCAAAAATTTACCTAGTAGAATAAAGTCCAAGGAATTCATGCCAGTAAAAACCAGGCATTTTGGAAAGAATCACATGATATCTCTTTGTAGAGGATTTGGAGAGACACATACGGAGGAGAGAGAAAAATATTGAATGCATTTGGTAAATCTCATCAACATATTGCCCACACAGCACATGGTGTGCACACGGTAATGCTTTCCTCTTCCACATCATCACCGCTGCTACTCACAACCCTCCATACCTAATCCACACTACTCAGACAATAGTGCCAAAATAACAGTGAAAAATTAGTATGCTTTCAAAACACTTTAGTGCTGCAATGGCCAGAACAACTTAAAAAACCTTATTAAAATTTTCCCTAATTCATTTTTAATAGACTGATAAATGAAAAAACAATAAAATCCAGTCCTATAAAAGTTTGTTTTATTTACATACTAACGAATTCTCAAACACTATGAAATTAATATTTCATTCCTGAACAGTTGAGAGACCTTAATTATGAAACCAAACTAAAAGCATCAAACACACTAATCAATCATGCTAAAAAAAATAATTATTTATTTCAGCTGAAGTTAAAAAAAGAAGTCACAGTTCAAAAAAAGAGCTCTAGTCTTCTGAAAGGGAAAGATTATCTCAACCTGCAGGCATATTTTTACGAAGCAAACACAGACCAAAAATCTGTGAATATCAGTCCCTCAACTCTGGAGGAGCTCTAATCAGGCTGTGAGTTATCTGGCCTGGGTGCACCCACAGCACTTTCAAGTGCTGCAATATGAATTATTGCCCACATCCATTCTTTTACAGCTGGAATGGGCACTGTGGATTAATCTACTGCAATATATTTTCTTGCCACAGACAGTGCTCCTCTCGGAAGTGTGATCTATTGACTAGTTACATGCACTTTGGATAAATCATGATGGTCTCAGCGTGCTGTGGCAGGCTCTGCTCTGGGAAAAGCTGCCAAACAAACCAAGGTGAAACAAGAGATGGAGAAATTGCTTGAGAGACAGGGGAGCTTCTTTTCCTCCCCTGCCCTGACTACAGAGTGAAGTGGTATCCTGACCTAGTGTCCTTCATCAGAAAGAGAGCCAGTAACTTTAACCAAAGTTTGTGCACTGAAGCCTTGACTGACCAGCATGTCAAGTGCCAATGACCACAACCATGCCTTGTTGTAGATAACTTGCCCCTCCCTGCCCACTGGTAGAGACTTCAGAAAGGAGGCAAAAGAGGTCACTGGATAGAATAGAGGCTCTGAAATTTGGGTGGCCATGGTAGAGGAGCCCACCTACTCAGGGATGCTATCCTAACTCTAAGTGAAGAGCATCAGAGTTATTTACAGCTGAATATACCATTATATTACAAAAAACTAGCCATGAACAAACCTTATCCGAAAAATGAGAGAATGCAGAAAACCCATGTCTCATTGTATAACATGGCACTCACAACATTGCAGGAAGTAAGTTTCCAGTTAGTGCAGAGGGGAACTTGCAGCTGCAAGTACCATATAAATGACACTAAGCAAGGCTGAATATAGCAAACAAAAAAAAGTTGAAAACTAATTTGGGGAAGGTCAGTGTCTGAACTTGCAGTTTACTGCCAATTCAACTGAGTCATCAGCATCGCACTCCTTTGAAAAAGAGGATACCATGCCTAATTTACACAATCTGACAAGAACTTGGCTGGGCAGTCTGCCTGGTCTCTTGCTAGGTAAGTCAGCTGCACTACAGTTCTTTCGTATGGATATAAGCATCATTAGGATTCTATATGTGGTATGGGTATCTCAACAGTGGCAAGCAGCACAATAAGCAGAGCACGCTTTCTTGTGCCAGATGGTGGTCCAAATCAGACAGCTCATCTACAGGATACTCTCTCCATAAAAATTCTAGTATTCAGTCTTAAAGGAAGTATGACGAAGTTCCTTAGTCCAGACTTTTCCCATTGTTTAAATCTCCCTGCTCCACCCTCCATATCATAGCCAACTGGTAAACCTATATGGAACAAGACTCTGGTGCATTTGGAATCTGATAGCGAGATCTTAAACGTTTCCAATTACTACCTGGCCAAAAGCCCAGAAACAGTCACAAGTGCCAAACACATTTGTAAAAACAACAGTAACTTATAAATATTGGTGTAATGAGGGCCCTTCTGGACAAAAATAAAATAAATCTTAAAAGTATCATATTCATTTAGTTTCAAGTTGTTCATCTTTAGTTTATTCTTAAAATGTGTTCAAATTCTAAACAACAAAAACATGTATAATAAAAACATGCAATTTGGGCACTAAAAATATATTTGAGTTCCTCTTGAAGCTACAGTCTAGGTCTACAATAATACCTGCTTTGAGGGAAATAAGGTAAAAATTCTGTTTGAAACGTGAAGTCAACTGCTTTTCTGTAAGGGTAAATATTTCTGTTCTCCTTAAAAAATAATGGTTGAAAATTGCACACATCTCTACTTTTATTGGGTTTTAAAGATTTGAATAATTGAAGTTGCTCTACTGCAAGAGACACAAAGAGCACAGTTTATCCATTCAGTGCTGTATTTTCCAGAAGCCTCCTGTGATGTTGACTGTGCCCAATTTTATGAAACCATTGACTCACATACCAACATCCTAAATTCTCAGGTACAGCACACAGCGAAGCCTATAAATCCAGGTCCGCATCCTGAACTCTCTGCCTTCCCTCTGCAAGTGTAAAAGGCAACCAACGAGTGAAGTAGCACTGTACACATCCCACATCAGCACATGTAGATTCTATACTGCAGTGTCCCTTTCACTCTACTCATTTTAAAAACCAATTACAATTTTTATGCAACCACAACATTTTAGTTCTCCAGATGGCCATGCAAGGTCACTTTCTCAATGGCAACATCACTGAAGTCCCTCTGTTATAAATCTCAAGACAATGAATAAAAGCCTTTGAGCTTGCTTTTGTGTTTCAATATTTCCCCATGTTTTGCTTTATTTGTTTGTTAGAGGAGAATTCAGCAGTATCTTGTATTCTGTGTATATTGTTTTCGAAATTAATATACGTGAAAACTGTACACAAATATTCTGCACTTGAAAAAGGCAGCAGAAAGCAGCCCAGCCCCCAAGCCTTCAACTGCAGGTGATCATATGCCATCACTGCATCACTGAACCAGCATCTTCTGCTCTCGTGCCTTGAAGCTGACTGTTACCAATAGCAGGTCTCTGTGACAGATAATGATTTTGAACAATGAAATAACAATAATAATAATAATAATATCATTGATTAATATTTTTCCTTTCTTTGCTCTGCTCAAGCTATAAACTTCCCCCCCCCCAACCCTTACTCATTTTATTATCAAAACCAAAAAAAGTAAAAACACCCAGGACTCTTTTCTCCAACTGTTTTACAATTCTTTATGCTTTTCTGAAAAATCACACCCTTGTGCTGAACTTCAGTAAAGTAGGAGTGAGCAATTCCACTGTGTACATATATTAAGTTCTGGACAGGCTGAACTATTGACCTTCTTTGCCGCTAAAATATCAGTTAATCATAAAACTGAGCCATGAGCTGTTACTCAGAAGCAGCAGCCAATGTAAGAGAATAACTTCTAACCTACAGTTGAGAAAGCAGGCTAAGTGGACAATTTTAGATTACCATGTATTTTCTACATCCCCCACCAAGGAAAGAAAGGCAACCACAACTTAGAGGATACGCTCAGAAGGACAAAAGACTGCAAAGCCACAGCAAACAGCTTTAAGGATTACTTCTGGTTAAAGTGCTACCCTCTGCCTTTTGTTTTGGTGTTAAAATCCTGGAGAAGAGAATAATCTGAGCAATGACACCAGGCAAGAATCGTAGTCATAATGAAATAAAGGTGACCTGTGAGGACTGAGGGGGAGGCAGTCGCCTTCAGCATCAGCAGCTGGAAACACAATGCTGTGATCGTACCGTCAGTGGTGCTTAGAAGAGGAAACAACAAAGCACACACCTGGATCTTATGGAGGATAATGTCAGAAAACAGTGTTTTGCTTCAGATGTTTTAGACTTCAGCCGTTTAAAAACACTCGGTGGTTTCATATATTTGATTGCTCAGCACTATCTTTAATCACAGACTGATAAAACAACACATCTAGCAAAATGCCTTCACTCAGCTTCAGCACAGGAAAGATTACCTGGGAAATGCTGGGTAGACAAGCAGGCTGTCAGAGGACTTAACTAGTGGAAGAATTATTCCTTCATTAAAGAACAATTTTGTTTAGCATTAGCAGAAACATTTAGTAAACAAGTCACTAGACACTAGTTTTGCTATGAGGAAGACAGAAAATGATCTAAATACCTAATAATAAAAGTGCACATATGACAATGAGATAAGTACAATCATCACTCAAATCACTCCAGCAAAGCAGAGGACAACTGATCAATAGTATGTTAGTAAGAAATAGCATGAAATTATAAATATTGAATGAATTATGGGGTGAAATATTTTAAACTTCATTTGAAAACAATACTAATATTTGCTTAAGCATTAAATAAACACAGAGCAGATGAGCTTATTCTCGTTTTTTTTTCAGTGAGTTTGCTGTTGCTGCTACTTCGAAAGTAAACAATAATCTTTACAGTCTCATCAGATCAATGTTCACTAATGCACGCTTTTTAATCTGTATAGAGAGCAGTCAAAATTCATGTTAAAAATTCATTTATTTCCCACCATTCCATCTGATACTGAGCAGATAATCAATTATAACTAATTTTGGAATTTGAACTAATATGTATAAAACTTATGGAAAGACAAAATGGACAAAGAACATTGACAGAAAAGAGAGCATCTGTCTGAAAATAAGCAGTCTTGTCAGAAATGAGAATTAGGAATAATTCAAGAAGCTCCAGAAAGAAGATATTGCAGCAGAGATGTCATCTAATATAGCATAGTAAATCACCTGCCAGTCACTGGTACAATACTGGATGCAGCAGAGACTGCAGGGTGAATTATTCCATTATTACCTTTACCTTTTCTTATAAATCTTCTCTTTGGAAGAGACTAATTGTTATGTTTATAGTTTGCCTTTTACAAGCAATATATATATAGATATATAGATATATAGATATAGATATATATGTATACAACAAAAAAAAATTATATTTACATGGACTTGCAGTTATCTATCAGAAGCCTCGGGAAAACAGTGCAGAAAAGCGAGGTCTGTCTCATTTTCCAGACAGGTGAGGAGGCAGCAGGGCTACCTGCTGTTCCAGCCGGTTCTGTCCCTGACTCATCCCTGATGCTGGGCACAATCTTTCAGTCTTCAGAAACCCTTGCTGACTCACCTTCTTCTAGCTGAAACTAGCTAATACTAATATTTATTTGCCTTCTCTTTCATGGAATAGAAAGAATCAGTCTTACTGCAGGGTAAAGATCTTGAAATATTATTATTGAAATAATGCTGTCACAAAAGTTCAAAATTTTCTGCTCAATTATTTTTTTGATCTGCTTAATTTCATAGTGGATTGAGTTGAAAGTTTTTCTCAAACCAGACTAGATTTTGGAGCCTTATATGTGAGCGTTATGCTAAAAATAAATTACAAATAAAAACACACCCACAATAACATTGTTTCCCCTAACTGGCTTCTAAAAATACATCACATAAATCATTACTTCCTCTCTCTTCCCATTAAGAAGTTTTACTCTGTCACAACCTTGGTAAATTAAATTACAATTTTTAAAGTGCTAGGGAAAGAACCTGAGCATTTGGATTTGTTAGTCTCAGCTCAGTCTCTTTAAATCAGAAGCTGTTTTCCAATTCCTAGTTTTTTAGAATGTCTAAACCAATTCTGTGCAATAAACCAATACTTTAACCTTACTTAGATCTCAACGACTGACACCTTAACTGAGATAGACATATAGATCTTTTTACTTCACTGGAAAGACTGACTAAATTATAAAAACGATCACAAACTCCAAAAGATACCTTTAGTTTAGTCTTACTCCAGCTGTGTGCCTCAGCTTCTGACAGCACTATGTCCAATTTTAAAATAGATTGTCTAATTTTCTGGATTTCATACCTATTGACCTAATCTGTTAGAATTTCTGGTTTCTGATCCAGACCCTGACACTCTTCCTTAAGTAAACAAAATGAGTGGTCATCCATCAGAGGTCTGACACCAACTTGTGAAAAAACTATTTATATTTCTGATTCATATATGCACACATATATATGGCATATGGAAACCTGAAACTCCAGCTTTTCCTTCTGATTACTTTAATGTTATTTTGAATAGATGGTTATGAGCACTCTATGCTAAGTCTAATGGCCCAGCTGGGCCAACTTTAAAATACTGTCAGGCCCTAGAAGTCCTGAAGCTGGCTGGAGGTGGGGGAGAAACCCTACAATTTAATTTATGCTACTTTGCCTCACAGTCTGAGATTCAGTCTGAGATCTGTAACTTTTATTCCCTGTAACTATGAGATGTGGGTATTATCTTTTTTCTTATGAAAGCTGAGATTAAAATAACTTTAAGTAATTTTAGAAAGAACAGCATATAACACAAGTTGGCCATACTTGATTTTGTTGGTGCTGGCCACGCAGGGGCACTCCAAGAAACAGGAAGCAGACTGCATGGCTCAGCAGCACATGATCTTGGTGATGGTGGTCAAAAATGGAGACAATTTAGAAAATCATAGAATATCCTGAGTCCTGAAGGACCCATGAGAATCATTGAGTCCAACTGTATTTCCATTCTTGGAGATTGTCAGGCCATGCGTAACTGCTTGTGAAAAGACAAATTATACAGAAATCCTCTTTAACATATCCCTTTTTTTTTATCCTATAAAAGTTCCTTTATGTTCAAGTTTACTTAAAATGTAATTGAAAATATAAAGGTGAAAAAACAAGGTGGCCCGTACTTTCCAGAAATCATAAAATCCCCTTCCTTGCATGAGAAGAAGCAAAATTGTTTCTTAGATTTCTAGCTTCCCACCTCCTAACCCACCCTCCCCTCCGAGAGTTATCAAACAGCAACGTAAACAATGATCGGGCAAAGCAGAGGACACAGAAAATCCTTACTGACACAGAAACTTGGGGATCCTCTGGGTGTGAGGAGAATACTTAATTTCTGCTACAAGTTATTGGAGACAATAAACCTGACAATCAATAAACCACTATGTAAGCATTTTCGGGGGTTTTGTGAGCAACACTCACCAGCACACTTGGTCCTGGTGATGAGCGGTGGTCCTGGCTGCCCTGTCCCACCTTCTCCCGGTCTGGTGAGCAGGACCCGAATCTCATATTCCGTGTCAGGGTCCAGGTGCCAGAGCTTGTATGTTGGTGCGTTGACAGCATGGGTCTCGGTCCAAGTCCCAGACGTCATGCGGTACTCCACTTCTTTCAGGATAATGGGCCCGTCCCCAATGATTGAGTTGGCATTCAGCTGAATGAGCAAATATGTAGGCCCAACG
The DNA here is from genome assembly GCA_013398175.1 of Climacteris rufus. Classification (NCBI taxonomy): domain Eukaryota; kingdom Metazoa; phylum Chordata; class Aves; order Passeriformes; family Climacteridae; genus Climacteris; species Climacteris rufus. The sequence goes on along the minus strand of VZRZ01007143.1, from coordinate 256,496 downwards.
CCCAGCAGCTGTGGGGGTGCTATTGGCCGAGGCGGCTCTGCAGGGAAGACAAAAAACAAGCCAGCGATAAAACAAAAGCTGGAAAACCCACTGAAGAGGAGGGCTCCTCACACAGAAAATTGTGAGGTTTTGGTCAGCAAAGATCTCCCACCTCAGAAGCAAATTCAAACTGACATCAATGAAGTTGAGCTGAGAGAATTTCAGCTGAAGGAAGAGAGTGGTGCACCCCTGGTATCTGCTCAATGTTATTTTTTCCTTTTAAAAATCTCAGCTAGGAACCACAAAATTCTGTCTGATTTATATATTGCTGCTTCTTAACATATTTTTTTTAAGAAATCCATACTCATTTACATAATTTACTATGCCAATGACCTGAGATTTTCTTTTATTGACTGAAGCCACATTTGCACTTCCGTCATAGAAAGCTGCAATAGATGAGCTGCAATACACTGCCCCTGCACAGAATATTCTTAAAAACGAGTATCACTGCAGTGATTTGAAACCCACTGGATGCAGTTAGGGAAAAGGATACAGATACCTATTACAGGCATTTACAATACTTAGAGCTGAGCAAAACTGCCAGGAGAATAATAAAATAAAGACATATGGCAATAACGTATAATATTTTATTCTTCAGTATCTTGCTACTGATTTTGAAACTCAAACAATAGGATGTGTGCTGCCTTTTGTCATCCCCTGTTCTCATCACCTTCTGCCTACCTGAATACTTCAATGCAGCTGCAAAATGAAGAAGGTAATGACAGACCAAACGGGAAGGGATGGGCCCCTCTACCTGAGAAATGTTAACATAGAAACATTGCCTCAGCACAATTTATTTTAAGAAACAAATCACAAGCAACAAGTATTTTTCTAATAAAATGAATCCACTGATGAACACGGAAGGTTCATTTTCATTCCAGATGGCTCATATTTCAACTAATTTGTTTCAGTTAATTAGGCAACAATGCTAAATTCAGTGCACGCAGGGGTTTCATACAGCAGTGATGCAGAACTAAGAAATCAGCAACTCTGAGCAGGTAGAGAGAATCTCATGGCCACTACATTAAAAATAACTTTTAACCCCAGATTATAAGATGTCCCTAGCAGGGGAACCTTATCAGCACTACCCCAACATTCCACATACCATAAGTTAAGACACAGATGCACTGCACATTTTCTGCCTCCCAGGAATGATCCCACCAGTGTCAATGATAGAGCACATGGTGGGAGTGGTGGACCTCCTTTGACATCCCATCTTTCCTGCATGGTGCAGTTTGGCTAATGACTCCCTGGTTCTGCCTGCTTCTCTATGTCCAGCAGTAAAACTTCCCTTCCAGATACCAGACCTTGCTCCAAAGAGTGCATTTACCAGCCCTATAAGCAACCAAGTTTCCCACATTTTGGTACAAAAGGGCATCTTGCAGACTTTTTTGTAAATTAGCTGCATCTCAAACCACTTAGTTTGGAGACCAGGAAGTTCTATGACCATGTGATAGTGGCTGTAATGGAAACTGATATTTTTGTTCCAGACTGAAAAGGTGAATGCTCCAAGGTGTTTCCATTTCTTCTTTGGGATACTACAGAAAATATCTCAATTAATTATTAATGTTTTACACCGTTTTGGCAACAAATGTGCACACGAATTACTTTAGATACCTACTTGCATCAAAGCTCAGAAATGCAGCTGGGCATAATGAGGGCAGTTTATTTGCTGTGGAACTAACATATTAAATGTCAAACTAATGTATTCTAAGGTCAGTGTATATTATAGCAGAAAACATCATCATTGATGAGCACGATGCACTACCAACTCCAAGTTATAAACTTCTAAAACATGTGGCTATGTTTAGAAATATACACTTTGATTAAGAACACAGTTATCACAAATAAAAGCTCACATTAATGAGACTAGTATACCATTGCCTATTAAGTTTTTATGTTAAGAAGTAAAGCACATCCTTATATTAGCATACGCATTTTGTTTTTAAGCTCTTGAGGCCAAGGAGACTTATTTATAAAGTCTCTCCCAGTTCCAATAAATTATGCATGAATTTTAATCAGTTAGCAAATGAACAAGTAATTGTTCTGCAGCATTATTAATATTCTTCATAATACAATATACTATCAGAACCAGAGGTAAGGTGCAACCAGAAATCCCAAAAGTACACTAAGTATCAACTGAAGCATGCAATCCCAATATACCAGGATAAACTTCTCTGATGTTACCCAATTAACTTTCTATTAATTATTCTCATTCATTATTCTATAACCACATACCCAGTTATAATTTAAAATCACAATTTCCTTTTGTATATACAGCAACCTGAAACTTCTACAGTTTAAAAATTGCCATTGATAACTAAAAAGACAGAACAAAGCCATTATTAATGTTCTGGTTGCTATTCCCTTAGCAAATATCACACATATCAACAATACTCTTTCTTCAGTGGGTTTTAAAACAGAATTTACATCCTTCAAGGAACTATGTGTTGCTGGCTTTTTACCCCAGCAATCTGGGTCCACCTGTAGTAAATACTCCAGTTTCAGAGCGCCCTGAGAAGACAGTCTGCCAGAATTGAAAAATGGTTATTTGAAGCATGAAAAAAAAAAAAAAAAGGAGATGCATGAAAGAGAACCCTAAAGAAAATAACCCTCTCAAAAGTTTGTGCTGTCTTATAAAAAATATTAAAACTTAGTTTCCACCAAGCCAGGTTATGGCTTAGATCTTCAGAGCCTGGATCAGTGGAGGCATAGCAGGAAGCTGAGGTTCACCAGGTACCCACCATGGCAGCGTCCCTCCTGCCTGGCCCTGCCAAGGCACTCCACATGCAGGTGACCCCTACTCCAATGCTTGACTTCCAGTCACCCAAACCTAAAGCTCCATAAGGCAGCTCGGTGACCTCCCTCCACCCTCTCACTGCCCTGATCACTGCACCCAAACTGGAGAACGGTACCCTTTATTTCTGCCTAAAAAGACCCACCTCCCTCAATTATTATGAGCAGATGTGGCTAAGGCACAGAGTATTCCTAGCAAGCAATTTTCCTCAAGCTCAGTTCCCCTTTTCTCAGCCATGACCTCTCTGTGAAGAGCCATAAAATTTTAAACAATAATTTATGAAAAAATATTTCAACCCATGGATGGTTTAACTCATCAGTAGGGTCACAATTTCAACAGGTATTTAAGATACACTAAACAGTTTGATTGAAGACACTGCATGGTGAGTTTCATTTTTTTCCTTTGCTAAGCACAAAAATTTAAGCTTCCTTTTCCAATGTAACTACTGACATCAATGAAGTTGAGCTGATATGAAGCATGACTATATTTTATTTTCTATATTTTATGACTATATTTTTAGCCAATGCTTAAAAGTGTTAAATCTGATTAAATCCCTTCCAGTTTTCATGGCCACTAACATCTCAGAAAGACTATATTAAAAGACCACTTGTACATCTGCAAGACATTAAATAAATGAAAGTGTTTTCATGGATAGCATTTTGCAGTATTTGGTCAGCTCTGGTTTTGACATAAAATGCCCACAGCTAAGGTAATAAAAAATTAAAACTGACATTTCATCAGTACTAAGTTCCCATTCTGCTGAGCTACTAGCAGTACATTATACTCACATCAGTATGTATATGACATTGTATATTAAATGTAGTGTGATATTTAGGCACCAATGACTAGAATAAGCATGCAGCATCAACCTCCGATACAAGCCTTCCTACAGTAAAGAGGTTGTGTCATATTTTTAATATAAAATATTGTATGAAAATAATTACGTATTCATAGACAGAAAAAAACAAGCAGAAAAGGTCACTAGTGTAATTAGGATAGTAACTAGTATGCATAAAAGTTCCTGTATTCTCAAGTAACATATGTTACTTATGTTGCTTAACTATGTTGCTTAATACTATTTACCCAACCTGGGTGACAATAGTCCTACCACATTGCCCTCCAAGACTAAAGACCTCCCAAATTTAAAATAAGATAGTTTCATTAGTATCTTACTGACAATCATCTACTGTTAATGATCAGTTCAAAGTAAAAAAACAAAAAACCAAAAAACCAAAAAAACAAAAGCAGAATCCCACAAATTTTTCCACTTTGGAAAAAAAGCTGATAATGGATACATGCCTGTTAAAATCTTATTTATTTACAGGAGTCATATTTTGCTGACCATAACATGTGCCAGTCACAGGAGACTGTTGCCCTGCTCACAGCAGAAGGGTTTGGGGAGGTGGGGAGGAGAGGGCTGGTCACTGCATAGCCTGAGCACACAGAGAAGGTTCATGCCTTCATCCTTGCCACTCTGTCCCACGCGTGCCTTGTGAGGACCCTCCACACACTAATGCTGGCATTAATAGCCTGCAAGTCCCCTCCACTCACACACAGTGTGCCTTCCGTCTGGTGACAGCATGTTCGGCTTTCACTGTGAAACACCTCACACCAAGGCATACACTTGGTATGCTGATGAGTATCAACTCTTTAACCCAATACACACAACAGGGGTAATCATAAAAACTTCATTTTTACAAGCATAACAATGTATTCATTTATTACAAGAAGTCCAACATCAGCCTCATCTCTCCAGAAATTAAAATTGACATGTTTTAATTATGCCATAAACCCTCAAGAAAGCAGGCCAATGAAAAGAATATGAAATTTCCTTTAAAATTAGTCATAATTCAAAGAAACAAACAAAAAAAGGCACAGCTAATACTTGATGTTCCAGGGAGCATAGCAGAAATGCCTCCACAAATGACTCAAGACTGACTCAACTCTCATCTACATCAAACTCACTTCCTCTTCTAGGGAAATTTCTTGCAAAGCTGTTGAAGTATGTCTGCATATTTCTCACAAGTACTCTGGTTTTCTAGTTGAGTTCAGCTGAGGTTCAGTGCCTGACACACACTGGCAACTCATAGTTATAGCACAATCTTTGCCACATGAAGCCCCGTGCGACCACGGCCCCTAGGCTTGAGACACTCAGGCAGTCTGAGACACATAAGGCATACAGGGTAGGGGGAAAATCCCTGCTTGCCAGGAGCTGGACCTGTGCAGAAGTGTCCCTCTGCACTGGGCTCCAGATTGCACATGGAGATGTGGAAAGTTGTGTCAGAAGACCCATGGCATGGGGCCAGAAGGGTGTAGGGAAGCAGGTTGCCAATTCCTTGCAACAGCTACACTGCTTCAGTACTTTTCATGTACTGGAAGATCACACACTGCCTTAGGGGGTCATGCATTTTAAAAAGTATTGAAAAACAGAAAAAGTAGAAATATTTATTTAGAATTTGGAGACAATGTATGAGATTTATCAGAAAGAATTATGGCAGTCAGGTACTAGCAGGGAAATGAAATTCTTGATCTTAAAAGCTGTTAGTTCCATGGAAAAAAAGAATTAACAGGAAGCAGTGACTGAAAGCTTAAATTCAAAGATGGTATTAAGCCACAAACGTAACAATGAGAGTAGTAACTGAAGGACAATAACTGTAGGAAATTCTGCATTCTCTATCTGAGTGTTGTCTGTCAAGGCCGGATGTCTTCCTATAAATTATAAGTCAGGGGGGAAAATAGAAGATGATTCCCATGTGTACAGCTCCAAAGAAATATAACTGAAAGAAATTATGTGGTCGTGAAGGTGGTGACAAAATGAGCTATGAAAAGTTTGAAGATAAAAACAAACCATGGAGGCTTTCAGTACAAACACAGGGTTTTTTTTTACTTTTGCAAAAATAATTCTGCAGGTGGCATATCTTTAATATGAACTAGAAATATTTCATTTGACTCTTCAAAACTGTTAGGAAGTACTGCTCTGACAGGAAAAAAAAATCAGAATTTAAGATAAATAAATAGGTTTATTTTGGACTTGGCCTGCCTGCAAGGACACCTGGCTGTCTCTTACACTGATAGCAGCCTGACAAGACCTGCCACCCCTCAGCACCAACAAAAGGTGTATTAACACTACCATGGGACTTTGCCAACTGAGAGGAGAAGCACGACAGAAAACAGTACTTGCCTGATGAGAAATTCTTTCACTCAGTTAAAAAGCAGGTTAATGCAGAGGATTGAGGGATCCCAAGCTGAAAGCACAGACCTGATGAACAACAGAGGTGTTATGAACCTTAGAGTCACAGAAAGCCTCTGCAGTTTATTTTTAAATTTCCAACAAGATCTCAAGTTTTCTCTCTCTGTGCATGACAGACTACACTCACAGCTCAGTCTGTCACCCTATACGCTCCACCTCTAGTGAGTAGTTTGCTCCTTAGTGGTTTTGCTGTATAACACATGGAAGATAAATAAAAAAACCCAACAGCCTATGCATCAAATAGATCACTCAACACACTGAGGACAGTTCAGTAATGGGAACTGAGCACTCTACTCGGGTTCTGAAAAGAAGGAAATTTAAAAAAAACCCAAACCGAAACCCAAACGCTAACAAGCAAGTGGCACATTTTCTTTTTCTGCTTTATTAAAAACACACCTCTAGATCTGCATTGCTCCAAGACCTTCCAGCCACTAATGAAGACTTCACATGGGAAGTCCAATAAACAAAATCACATCAGGGCAATATTAACTTCCCACTTCAAAGGTGCAGGCGTACACCCAGCCTTAAGTGAGAAATGCTGTCATTAGGAACTTAGCACACAGGATTCTTGCTTGTACACCATATAGGGGTTTTCTTACCTGAGCAGCCCACCTTATTCTTGTGGCAAAGGAGAAGGATAAGTGTAAGCTTATTCTCAGTCAGACATACTATACATTAGCAACATGGATTACTCCTGCTGAAAAGATGGGATACATCTGAAAAACACCAGAATAAAGGAGAGGGTGCACAAGCAAGTCTTCGATTGCTAACAATGGAAAAGGGAGGGGTTGGCACAAGAGGCAGCTTCCACAAAAGTCTTTGCTGTTCCCAGCCAACTCCCAGGTCTCTTTTTTTCCGAAGAGGTTACACTTTTGTCTACCAACTTCCTACTCACTCAGGTGGGTAGCCTGTACCAGTTACAGGCCACCAGCTCAGCATCAGCCACCAAAAAAACCCAAGCCAAAACCATACAAAGCCCCAACCCAATCAAAAGCTAATTCAGACTTAGCTGCTGTCCCATGACCTTAAATGATGGTGGCTGCATGGCAAAACTTGAACAGCTTGTGATCTAGTGTTCTGCTACAGAGATTTTTCTCAAACTCTTTCTTTTCTCTTTAATTCTGCTTATGCAGACTGAACTTCAGTGACTTAAAAATAGAATTTATCACAATCACACAGTATCTGGCACTAGTTGCTAGTCCAGAGGTTGAGACACAACACCTACAAAATGTTACATTTTAATTAAGAGAGTTAGTTGTCTGGAACAAAAGAACTCATCCTAAGTAATAGCTTAGTGACCAGGTGGTGTCAAGTGATTTACCCAACTCTCTTCAGAGGTTTTGCAAGACCATTTTCATTGTCTTTTATTACTTGGAATGGAAAAACTGAAAGAATCAATTTTAAATAAACATTAAAAATAAATATCTATAACAGTGAAATTCAGGTAACTACCTAGAGAATCAGCCACAGGAGAAAACCCAGCAACAAACAGAAATGGCAAATTGAACAGCACGCTCACAAGACTGGCTTAGGTAGGGTACTGACATATTTCACCATAATATCTCTAATTTGGGGTCTGCAAACAGGAAGAGTATGTCACAAGATCACTTCAAGCTACTGATTTAGCTTTGCGCACCTAATATATAAAGTTTGTGTCATAAGTACAACAAAGTCTGCAAGCTCATGCAGCTAAAATATATTTAATTTAAGTGACGTGGCAGTTACTGACCACCGAAAGTGCTGAAATAGGAGTTATTTAAACAGTGAAAATTGCTAACTTCTGCATAGTGATGTTATATCCTATGCATCACTGTGGCACTTTATTCACCTTGATTTGAAACACCACCACATTCATTTTATTATCTTCCTTTAAAAAAAAGGAACAGTGTGCAGCTTTAGCATTGTCAGCAAAAGCTGTAAACAAGGTTAAGCACATGCCCAACTTACATGCAAAAAAAAAAAGTCTGTCTAAAAATTGGAATATGACATCTCTCTACACAATTTATGATCAGGACACATGCCTATTTTTTGAATGATAATAGGCTATGTTACTATGGGAATCAATTAGAAGATTATGACATATTTTGTCAAAAAGATTGCATTGTGTTAAAGACACTTACACAGCACACTCCTAGAAGAAAAATGAATAAATGCAAGAAAAAGAAGTGCCTGTAATGAGAAGATATTCAAATCTTAAATAAAAAAAATTTAAAAATCAGTCAGCATAAATGAGTCAGCTATAGAAATGTCTCGGGCAAAGACCTGATCACAATGACTTCATTATCCACATGTATCAGTAATGCCCTTGAGATCTCAATGTTGAGATTACTGTTGGAAAGAAATATTTTATCTGCTTCATTGTCAGGAACCAGCAGGTTGAGAACAAAATTGAATGCCTTCTGCAAAATCAGTACTTCCCAAGAAAGAATTACTCTCAACTCTACAAGGCATTGCAATGGGATATTTGACAATACTGCATTCTGCTTGCACATCAACACACTGTCAGTGACGACAAGGAAGAAAACTAGAGATTACAGAAAGAGTGCCTGAAGAAGAATAAAATATTATTTTAGAGACTACAGAATTTTCTTTTACATAGTTATGCAGTGTGTGATGGAAATACATTTATTTTCTCAAGTACTTGGATTATTTTTATTTAAGTCTGAACTAGTCCAGTATACACAGATTGTGAAAATTATGAAGATATCTGTTGATGCTGTAGTGATGCTCACACTCAGTTTACTGCCTAAACAAACAAAATGTAGAACCTTCCTGATGGACAAACGTTATAGTGACATATTTCTAATCAAACTCAAAAAATTCAAACATCCTGCAACAAAACTAGAGCATTTCAACAGAATTCAGTGAGACACATAAATAAATAAATAAATAAATAAAAATAGTGGGGGTGGGGACAAAAAGAACTAACACAGATTTACACATCACTAGTTCTATCTAACTATAAAACTTGAAAGCTAAAAAAATTCACCCAGACAGCACTCCTGCCTGTCCTGGAGTTCTCCTGTATGCCTTATTTTGGAAGTTACATTATAACCTGCTGCACTAACACAAATTTTTATCACCAGCTCTCCTGAATGCCTTTTAAATGACAGAGTAAAATTTGTCATGTGCTGTTGGGACAGTATCGTCATGAGGACGAATTAAAAACTGTATCATGTTCTATAAATGCAATGAGCTGTTCACAGCATTGTACCAGAAGGGTACTGAACTATAAAGTACCTGCAGATGAGAGGAATGGCTGGCATGGCTTTGGCTTCCAAGCATTTACAGTTTTATTTAATAGCAATTACAGAAACTTAAGTGTGTAAGACGTGAGTCATGTCCAGCTGACCTTCCCAGCCCTCCCGATACTCTGAAATGTATCTGCTCCCCTGGCATCTGAGATGCCACCAGCATTCCCAGAACTGTTCCCTGCCATGCAGCACCTGTGCACATTTTTAAGTGTGATGGCCAAGCACCTGCAAGGTGCCTGCACACCTGCAGTGCTACATGCCAGGTCACATATTGGAGACTGCTCCTACCCCAACATCTTGCATGGTTCCCCCTCACCTTGAGCTGCCCAGCAGCACCCTGGGGCCCTAATTCCTCTTTGTGTGTCTCTGGTTATTTGAGCCTTCAAATGAAGGAAGCTACATACTTGAAAGACTGACTTTACTGTAACCATTAACCCCAGCCATGGGTTAAACCATTGATGCACAGAGGTGGGAGAAGGAAGGGGAAAGGGGAGGGGAGGGGAGGGGA
>VZRZ01007143.1:206891-246573 GCA_013398175.1 Climacteris rufus | reverse complement strand
ACCAAGGCAAGACCATTACAAATGCACAGCGGACAGAGACGAACAGAAAACCCTGCCCTTCAGACTTGCAAGGCATTCTCCAAAGTTCTTCCTTAGGTATTCCAGTTCAATGACATTAAAAGCTTTCTGTCCGCACTTGAATACCACCATCAAAGAAAAAACTGATACAATTTAGTATAAGGGTTACACATTAATGACTATCTAGAGAGGTTTTTTGTGTGCTCAGCCTATTCAAATCTATGGGGGAAAATGACAGAATCCATCATCACTTTTGAGGAAACTTATTTTTGAGGGGCTGTTTTCTTGCTCAAATCCCTCTATTTCTATTCATAATCTTTTCTAAGACACATATAGATGTTCCCACCAGCAATGTCTTCACATTTCTTATTACAGCATGTCCAAATATTTCTTGCCAAAAATGCCAGAAGGCAGCCCACTGGAATGACAGAGAAAGGGACTAATTTTAGGAGTCACTGAGACACTTCCCTCAATCTATGCAATGAACCAACAGAAACCAAAACATTTTTTACACCATAGTTTTACATCACAGATGTGAAACACGCATCATCTAATACACATCTCAAAGGGCAACCCTACTATTCCACTTCCCATCATCAGTGTTGGTTGCAGCGTCATTTATCTACACTACATCCAAGGCAGTTTAGGTTTAAAACTGATCCTGTGAAGGTGTACATGGAAGTTTCCTGCTTTCCTAGGTCCCCGCAGCAACTCCCAGTGGCTTCAGACAAGAGCCAGTGTCAGCACAGAAACAGAAGCACAAATTCAAGTTCTTGAGAGAGAGGAACAGGGAAGGCAAGGATTGAGACTGCCTTATAAGCAGGTGCTGGCTACCACACCTGCTTATCTGTGTCATGAAAACCACTCTCAGGAAAGGGTGGAAGGATACGGGTAGCCAAAAGGAACCAATAACCTTGCCACAGCACCTGGACAGATGTTAAGAAATACCTATAAAATGAAGGTAACAAAGCAGCTGCCCACTATCTCATTGCCAAATGGATTCTGAGTGTGATAAAGAGCCTGAAAAAATTTTCTAGAAAAACAAATTAGAACAGAAATCCTCACCATTTCTGCATGCCAATAAGAATTTAATAAGATTTTATTATTTATTATGAGTTGATAAATTCCTGTTCTGTTGTTCCTGTTCTTTGTTCTGTTGCAAAAATTATTCAAAATATTCATTATGACTCTGAAATATAAACTCCCTGAGTACAGTGAAAGAGTCTAGATATTACATCTTATTTCAACTGACACAAACATTTGCTATTATGTAGTAATATCTACGTGATTAGTGTGACTGCTTACACCAGGACAAATCCAACTAGGAAGTCACCAACTGTCTTTCTGGTCTCACAAGAAATAGACCCATTCAACCATAGCCTAACTGGACAATCAGTGGAAGCTAGCTCAAGTGTCTCTTGATCTACAGCACAACTAATCCACAGCGTTCAGTGTTCACACATTAGAAATTAAAAGCTAACCATGCCTTCAGATGTGACTTGCATACTGTGTCTATACCACTCATCTGAGAGGCAGAAGCTCTTGCACTCGAGTTTGGAGAAATGTTCCCTCAGAACAAATGGATAACACGATGGTGGACCACTTACTAATCAGACAACCACCAGGCTCACCACCACTGCTGAGAGGAATCAGATGTTGAGACAGTATCAGGGGAAATGTCATATATGCTTATTAATCTCTCTCTCCTCCTGAAAAGTCCTTCTCCAGCCACTGCTTAAGAATCCTAATTTAGTTGGATCCTTGGTTTGAATAGTTGTTATTGCTATTTTTTGTGCTTCTGTGTTCTATTACTCTTTCTCTATTTAAATTCAGGAGTTTTCATACTGAATGACTGAAGACAGGGATATCAAATGGGGCAAGATAAATGTTAATTCTTATACACTGCACTAATTCAGGCAACTGAGCTAATTCCCACCTCATCACAGTTTTAAAATCTGAAATAAACTATGCTTTTATAATGGTAAAAAAAAAAGTTATTTTTTTGCTATCTTATTTTAACCAATCTAAGTTATCTTATTAATTTTTTAATGAGATAACCTGAGAACACACAGCTGCTTCTTCTACTACAGCATATTTTAATTCTTGAATATGATACTAATCAACATCTATTTAAGCTGGGCTAGCACACTGGAAGTTCAGTAACCAGCCTTGTGTATTCGCATAAGAAAGGCGAATAAAATCAACAACTTTACAGAAATAATAAGAAAAGAAATTGTAAGGGTAGAAATTGTACAGTACAGCTTTCCTCTCCAAATACAAGATGCACTGCTAATAATAGAGTTTATAATAATATGCACCATTGTGGAAATTGCTTCCTTCAAAGATTGCACAAGTAAACTATGTTGTTTATTAAATTTAGATGGCCTGTGCATAATGGGCATTTTGTCCAACACTGGGTTTTTGTTGGTTCTGCATATTGAACCAAGCACTTAACAGCACACTACAATAGATTAGGAGACAAAAATAAATCCATTGTCACCATATTGCCACTTAAACAGACAGTAGGAGTACCTTAAAGGAGCCTTTACATTTTACATGAGTGTTGGTAACAAAAGCATGTCATCATAGGGAAAAAAAGTTGTGCAATTTTATCAGCAAGCTCTGTTGGCCCCAGCACACAAAGCTAGGAGCACTTTTTCAGGAATTTTAAATACTGTTTTTCATGAACACAAGGAAAGTCATGACTCTTCCTGCCAAATTCCACAGTTCTGCCTCAAACTTTTAATGGGTGAGTGTTCTTTGAAGAATTCGGCTGGTTTGCCTGCTTTTAAATAACTGCAAGCACCATGAAACCTCTCTCATGGGACTTGCTATCCTTCTGATACGTGTGAGTTTGGGGTATAAAAAAGGAGTTTTGTCAATTCAGTCAGAGGATTGGTGAAGCTGCCCACTGAACTCTTATTTAGGCTTCTACCTCTCAATACAAATAATCTTGCCTGCTTTCAAGAAAGCCTTCACCTGCTATTCACCTTCCTCCCCACCTTGTAATAGGAAAGGCAAGCTGGGCTTACAGAAAGTCAGAATAGATGCACATAATTTTTTTCCAAGCATAAGAAGCCACAACACAGCATTTTGATATTTAAGAAAATTCCCAAAAATCTTCCTTTCATTTAAAATAGTTTTTCCTTCCAAAATTTAGTAGTTTTACCTTAAGAAGTTAAACCATTTGGCCACTGAACTGAGAAGTGGGTGATAGCAAGATTTGTATCTCTAAGCTCTCCCCACTTGGCACTGCCTCTTTTCCCAACTTCTGAGGCACATTCTCAGGGGGCGAATCTTTCTGCTTAGTACCCACATTCAGCCAGTGAAAATTCAGGGGCTAAGCAACCCTGAGCACAAAGCCAATTCTGGCTTTTTTTCCAGTCTTCAAATAATCCCTTACTCAGGGCCACACAAGTGCAGGAAAACTATTTTACAGTTAACTTTGGTTACAGTCAAAAATATAGAGGTACCACAAACCAATCTTACACACACACATATTTTATACCTTCCTAAGTGCAGAGGTTTAGAAATTGAAAACAGAATAACTGTGCACACACACACAAAAAAACCCAACCCATAAACAAACAAACAAATTTTCTCCTTTGGAGTGAAATGGGCTAGAGAGGTGAGGCTGGGGTTGCTTGTCTATATGGGGACGAAGGGATGGGTGTGTGTGTGTAGCAAAACAATAAAAGATGAAACGGTTAAGCTAAAAAAAATCATCCAAATTCAGCATACAGTTGCAAGAAAAAACATTTACTTTAGCATTTCCAAAATGACATTTTGATTTTTCAGTCTAGTAGTATGTGAGGCGCTAGATAATCAAGAGGGGCATCCAGAACATAGTTCAGGATTATAGAGAAGTCACTTATTTAATCACTCAGCATAAGGACATTCCACATCCATTCCTCTTGTCTGACTGGAGTAAGAATTTGACCAGGTACTTTCCATTTCCCAGGACAGCACCTTAACCCACAGGTTCAGAGATTCTCAGAAGAGTCTCTACAACCCTCCTTTTGAGGCTGAACCATTTTCTGCAACACATTCACTAAGTCATATGTCTGTCTAGAATGTCAGGAAGAAAACACGGGTTTTAGTCATGGCTCCAACTAGAGCAGCAATACCCTCATCTGCTGTAGTACCTAGCTGCTAGTAAATTGTGAATAGTCACATCCAGCTTTTCTTTCTTTCCATAAGATACTGAAGGATCAAAAAATAAAATGGCAAATCAAGTTAAAGCTGATAAATACAAAGCAGTGCATTGAGCATTATTAATCCCTCATGGACTTTAAATCAGTGTAATCAGACAGGAATATTTCTGTTGGGAATTTCAAGACCACATCACCTCAATTCAGACAAAAAGACAGATAAGAGATCAGTGATTATTAGAACAGAACACAAAAGAAAGCATAATATCTTGTACTACTGTGTAAACTCATAATGTTCTCTCATCTAAAATAAATTATATAGATCTGGTCTACTTATCTCCAGACAGATGACCTAGAAGACAAGACAAAGAAAAGGCCAAATAGAAGATATTGAAGAGCTAGGACAACTTCCTTTGTGGAGACATTCAATCAATCTGCAACACTCAACATGAAAGAATGATGATTGAAGGAATACATGCTAGATGTTTATTAAGTGACAAGGGGCATGAAACTGATTAATATGGAATGACTTGCTATTTCTTGCAGTGAAAATACATGGGACATAATTTTTTTTAAAGAGTCATCTGCAGTTTCAGAGGGAAGTACTTTCTTCCTTGAGTAACTTGAGTAAACTACGGGAAATCATTGTTGCCAATTGGGCAAAAACATAAGTTCAGAAATTATTTGACAAATTTGTAGAAGCTTTGTCAATGATATTACACACAGGTTATGTTGATATAGTCTCTGGTTTGATAAATCTTAAACTATAGATTGCTAGATGCTAGATGATGTATGAAGGGAGTACCATTGTGTGCCTCTCCCATTCTTACATCTTTTGCTAAGCTTAGATTTTGCCGCAGTAGCAATGTTTTCTGAAGTTGCTATCCTCTTCTCTAGAAGTAAAAAGAGTTAACAGACTGCAGCTAGCTATCAAACTACTGATTGAATATTGGACAATGAAAAAAACCATAGGGTTCAATCATTTAATCCATTCGACGTGAGTGCTTTCTGCATAGAACTACAAATGATTCAACTTTCCTCTTTCAGGGTGTGGATGTGCATGGCTGTATGGTCACATTTCCTTCCTTCCACATTTAATTATAAATTATCAAGTTGTTTTGGGTTTTTTTTTCCCCTGATGCTTGAATGGAGCTTGAGGTTTTAAAACAAAAGCTACTTTGCAGGGCCAAAGCAATACAAGCTAACCAGCTGAAAAAGAGATTAATTTTCTGTTGATTTACATCCCTGAATGGTTAACATAATATAGATGTAGTAAGAAGAGCACCTTCATTACATCATTCCACATACATCTTAGAAATTTTTTTCATATTCCATCATCCCTTTAATGTGTGGGGAAAATGAACAGCAAAGGTAAACAAAGTCAGCAAGTGAAATAGCCTGTTTGAACTCCCTCATTTCTTCTTCTCACTGCAGGCCAATCCATGTGTATTACGGGGGCTTACAGCTGTTAAATACCTTAAGAAAAGATAAAACTACCACTTGTCTGCACAGCCTCTCCTGCCAAGGCAAAATGTTTAGCCCTGCTGTCTTCCTTTGTTTCATAGGTAGTTTAAATAGTTCCCCCACTGATAAGTATTCTAACTCTGTGGTGTTCATACTTTTCTTGGCCTGAATTATTTATCGCTTCTTTCTCTACAACACATAAAATAAAAAATGGGTAATGGAAGCGGGCCAGTAACATTGCTGAAGCTCAAAATACCCTTTGAAAGCACTAAAGAGATCAAAATATTTTCCCTTTGATATGTTGTCTAATTTTTCTCACTATTTAATGAAGTGTTTCTGTTCATGCCCCATTTACACCATATATTAATCGGTTATTTAAAAACCACAAAACACCTTTTATTGGGAGTTATTGAGAGTTATTCCACCTACAAGCCTTCATGGCACTTTTCTCACCCAAGTTCAAAATCCTTTGCTCTTCAGTATACTATTTTTGCCTTTTCTCTTCTATGAACTATGAACACCTTAACAGTGCCCTCTGGTTCCCTCCCTACTTTTAAATGTACTATTGAGCTAGTTGAATTACTTCTAACATTGCAATCAGTCACTTTTTCTTCAGTGGAAGAATATTTTTAATTTAGATTCAATAAATCCTTTAACAAGAGTGCATTTCACCCTCACTTTTTTTCTTTCTAAGGGTTTCCTTGGGTGAAAATTTCAAATACATTTCAGCACAGTGATGTATGAATAGCTATCTTATTATTCATTGAATACTACCGATAAAACAATTACACAGATATGTTGGGTTTTCCATGCTTTAATTACACCTATACAAATCATAATAGCTGACTTCACATGTTGAAAAGCCACTCCAAGTGTTATTGTGTTTCTATATTTAAATGCCCTGATTAGCATTCCACAGTTAAACTGAATGTCCAGTTCAAAAGAGACATTTTACTTATCTTTTTTTTCCCTTTTATTTACTTTTTTTTTCTTTTCTGGTAAATTTCTTCCTCTTCTATACCAAGTCCAACTGTTCTTTCTCGTAGCAACCTAAAGATGAGGTTTACAGAGAATTTTTCTATTCAAGCCTGTTACATTAAGGTCTATCATTCTGGTATCTGGTTATCTCCTCAGCTATGACAAGATAATGTGAGCTTGAGGGAATGTGCTTCTATCTCCTGTCAGACCCCTTCTGTTGGATCAACTCCTCTAAGGGCATGTTCATTGAAGGAAGCTGCTACCAAAAAAAAGACCCCCAAGACAACAGTGTTTATCTCATGAACCATTCCACACCACAATTCCCTGTGGACACAAGGATTTTTGCAGCGCAGTGTAATCCACCTGCAAAGCAGGCTGAGGTTGCAGTTCAACATTACACCTTAGCCAACCCAAAATAACCACATCATTGTGGGGAGTGAACTACCATCTCTTGCCTGGTCTTTCCATCTTTTCCAGACCAGTGATTCTACTACTAGTAAACTACCCTGACACAAAAACACACACTTTTTTCCTACAGTGTCAGGGTTTCATTGATTTAGCTCCCTAGTACCTCACTGAAAAGAGGGACAAGCATGTTTCCGGTGTAAAAGAAACAGAAATAGTAAGTCATTGGGAGTGGGAGAGGGAAAAGAAAAGCAGGACCCTGCCTTTTGGTGCATCTGCTGTAACATCAGATGCTGATGCATGTAAACAGCTATTGCCCATGACTATATATACATGCTTAAAGAAGGGTCCAACAAATAAATAAACAAATTAATAATCAGTGTACGAATCTGTTCATGAGGCACAGAATCAGTCAGAAAGAGAGCATGCAAGAAATTCCTTCACATTTTAGGAAGCTTCATTAATAATGGCAATAGGGAGATGCATTTTTCAGAACTAAGGTTAAAACCAGACCAAATAGTGGGTGACAGGTTTCAGCTCTTCACTCAGTGCAAGTCCCTCTGAAAAGCCTCCTCTGTAACACTATGCTGAGTCAAAACAGGATTCTTGCCATCAAAGAATTGCTTCAATTATTCCCTCTCAATCGATTAAAATTCCAGAATCCTGTGAAACTTTTAATCCCCCACAGGAATCCTGTGAGCTCTGCTAAGCAGGTGATAAATCCCAGCAAACTTCGATAAGGAAACCTCAGGTGCTAAACCTCTGAAAGTCATCTGAGCTGGAAGTGCAGGTAGGGCAAGGACACTGAACTGACACCCACAGAAAACAGACTGTAGGTACCTGCTCCATTAATTTCTGTTAAATGCCTGAGAGCTCAGGCTTAGTATCAGTTGCTTCCACTTGGCATCTGCTTAGTCAGTTGGCCAGAAGGCTGTCTTCTTGCTGAAATATAGTTCATCTTAATTATCAAAAGTCCTAATGGTGCAAATGTCTTAGGGGATAGTCTCCTTAATAAGGTGAGTTTGCATGTACTGTTTGGCACACACTTTCCCCTGCCTGTCCCCTCCATTTTTTTTTATGTAAGCAATAGCAGCTGTACAAAACATTCGGCTTCAGAGCAAGAATATTGTCCTCCTTTCATGACACATTTTTAACAAATTCTTTGTTCCAGCCTGGAAGCACTGACATACCACTAAATTCCTATTTTAGGGTTTGTTTTGGTTTTACATAATGGGCAGCAAAATCTAGGCAAAACATTAATTAAATCATTATCTGTCCGCAACTCCAGAAAGTTGCTTGGTGAACTTCTTGAAACTACCACTTGATTTGGCCTGAGTGAAAAGCCAGCCTGTGTTCTCTCTATCAATTCTTTAACCTCTTATAATAGTATTCAAAGAAGAGATTAAAGCTGCTCCTGGAACAATTGGAAGTGAAAAACAATCATTTTGTTTCTAATTGTGAAAATGTCACTAATAATGACAGTAATTTGGAGGGAAAAGAAGTGTCACCGGGGCACAATTCTTTGTGTTGCATAGTCCACATACCTAACTAGAGGTCAAGCAGGTATTGGAGGTGTTCCCAGGAAAAATAAAACTAATTAAATCTTTCTTTAGGCAGCCATGTTGAATGAAAAATGAAAGGGCAAGGTCAAACAGGTTTCTGAAATGGCATTAGGAGACAGCTGAAGGTAAAGACCTTAAACAACAAAAAGTAAAAATTAAAAGGTAGAGGCAGTTTCTCACATAAAACAAAGAAAGACAAACCTCAGGAAAGAAGTCTGTAAGCCTAAACTCACAATACTTCTTAAACATACCTGCAACCAGCCAGAAAATAGACACAGTCCAATCTTTTTCTCAAAGTGTCCAATTATATTACCTTTACAAAACCTCTTGGAAAAGGAGCTATTCTTTCTAGTAAAACAGACTTTTTAATCACCTTTCAATTACCTCTTTGTCATTTACTGGCACTTTCAACCTGACAGCATTTCCTGTGCTCCACTGATAGAAGTAGCAACCAATAGGTAGGGCACAAAAGATGGCAGACTTAAATCACATTGCAGAAAGTCCAGAGATGTAAAATAGGAAAACCAAAAAGAAACAGAGAAGATATTTGAAAAGGGAGGATTGCAGCATGCCATACTTGTGGAAACCAGCATCTTTCTTCAGTCCACTAAGATGACCAAGTGCCTTGCTGTATACATTCAAAGGAAGAACTGTGCCACAACATCACATATATATAAAAAAAAGAAACCAATAAAACAAAACAACAAACCACCCTGCAACTGTACCATGAAAGTATCTGGCTGCCAACATGAAGCTCTGCTTCATACACTGCCAAACAGCTGCTCCTTTCTATCTCCAATAAAAAGAAGGGGAAAATATTCCCATGGTTGGTGATGCAGCCCATAGATCGCAAGCTTGATCACACTAAGTGTATCTTGTTTTTTCTAGGACATGCAAGTCATCCAGTCCAAGAGAAGTGGAAAGTCAAAGAACAAATCATTAGACAAGACATTTCCAACTGCTGTCAACACAATTCAAAGTCAGAGCAAAGTTCAAAGAAAGCATTAAAAATCATGAGACTACAATCTCAATTTTTAAGCCAAAGAAAAGTGCCTATTTTATTCCTATCTCTTTTCAAAAGCCACAGCCCTTATATCTCCAGTTGTTAAAAAACACGACTTATGTTACCATGAGGATATCAATATAAGAATAAAGCTGAGATTTTCACATAAACTGGGAACTGTGAATTCAGGAAAAAAAAAAAGAAAACCAACAAAAATATTATTTTTAGACTTAATCCTTATTGGATGGTGAAATAGATCAGGTAATCAATATAATACACTATTCTTGATTTTCTCAGGAAGTTAGTAAGCTGGTTTACAGATGGTTTTACTAAAAACACATATGGCATTGACACTTTGTAGTATTCTTCCTTGTGTCCTCAAACAGGTATGGTTCCATACAGTTTACAGGAGATACCACAAGACAGAAAAAAGGACCAAAAAGCTAATATAAATAGTAAAAAAACTGAATGAAAGATTCAACTAGGTTGCACAAATTCTGACATGCTAAATTCAAATAAAGTTCAAATTCAGCTAACTTATATTCCATTTATTTGGGGAAAAGTCTAGACAAAAATCTCTAATATGAGCAAAGTATTTTTGCTAGTATTTGTTTATTCAAATTAAGTAATTCATACAAAGTTAGGACTATGATTCTCAATAAAACTAGAACTTATCAAAAGTTGTCCCTGCTTTATAAGCCTTGAACTAACACCACGGAACATCTATGCTTTTCAGATCACACTGGTTAAGAATATACGGGAGCGTCAGAGAAGGGCAACAAAGCTTGTGCAAGGTCAAGAAACATCTTGTGAGGAACAGCTGAGGGATAAATGGATTTGTTTAGTCTAGACAAAAGGAAGCTCAGGGAGGACCTCATTGCGCTCTACAACTCCCTGAAAGGAGTTTGTACTTAGGGGGCCAGTATATTTACTGTGCCTGCAGTGAGGGGACTGGAGGGAATTGCCTTAAGGTGAGACAGGGGAGATTCAATATTCAAACTGATATTAGAAAAAAATTTTCAATGTTCAGGTGGTCAGGCACCAAAATAGCTTGCCTGGGAAGGAGGTGGAGTCACCGTTCCCAGAGATGTTTAAGAGGGGTGTGCATTTGGCATTTGGTGATGGTTTAGTGGTTTTGGGGTTACAGTGGCAGTGCCAGGTTGATGGTTGGACTAGATGATGTTAAAGGTCTCTTCCAACCTTAAAAATTCTATAATTCTGTGATATTTTGTACTGACATCCTCCTTTCCTGAAGGAAAAAGTTAACTCATGTCAATTGACTGTTTTGAGACTTTTCCCTACCATCCTTACAGACCATTCTTATTAGGCTGTAAAGTTTCTAATATGTCAATTCTAAACAATTTTTTATTCCCATGAAGGTGCTCTCATCTTTTCGTAACACTGTTCACTGAATGTTGTCTCTGTTTAGTCCCCAAACTCATCAATAGAAATTTTCTCTTTGGTTTATTAGCAAAGAATTCAGCAAAGTGAAAAATTACACTTGTTACCACATATACACATCAACTGGAATGGTAAACTCAAAATGTTTGGCAGTACAAGATATGCCAAAAGTTTTAAAAGCTAAATAGCCAAGAAAATGAACAGAGAATAACTACATGAAATATTATAGATGAGGTCCTGGAAAAAAAAATTAAAAAGAAATAAAAGTCACAAAAAATTTAGGGAAGAGGTGAAAATTCAAACATCACTCTAATGCAACAGTGTCATTCTTTCTCATGAAGGAGATAGGACACAGACTCTGTCATTAGCAATGTGAACATACCTGGGGAACAGGGGAGAGAAACACATTCATTTTCCTTGTTTCACTCCTTAAATATTCACCAAGACATGCCTGTTAGCAGTTCCATATCAATCTCAGTGACAAGCTCTCCAGTAAACTAGCACAGCCAAATTCAACACTACATCTCAGCAGGAAGAAATCTATCATTCTGCATGTAGCTAAGCTTCCCTCTTCTTCAGGACAGGCAGTTATGTCTCTCACTACTTTCTATATAATTCTGCAAATATTCCAGCAGTTAACACTGCAGAAAAATCCTTCAATACAAATTATTAAATAGACAAATATTTAAAACTCTTTAGGAAAGAAAAAGCCTTCTATCCAAACGTTTTGTAATCTCTTCAAAATGATCTTCAAATAGCTCCCGAACCAAGATGCTTAAAGGTCACTGGTACATTGCAAAGCATAATTTTATGAGATAAATTCCATTATAAATGCAACAAGTTTTCCAGCAACAATTTAGACATAGAATCAAATTATCCATTTCATTTTCATTTACACCTCATGGGCTAGATCATTTATCATGTTTCATGATAATGATCAGAGGGCACACAGAAACTGATTTCTGGAGGTAACAAATTACCTATCATATTAGCATAGCTTACAAGATCCTTGTCAACAAGTACTACACATAAATAAGAGATAATTAAATTTACCATGTGCAGGAGTGCTTGATATGCTATTTGCTTTTCTAGAAGCTGCCAAAAATCTAGATTACTAAATTCAACATACCAATTTAGTTGCTTATGTACAGTAGTTTAGTTCTTCATAACACATCAGGAATCATTATGCCACTAGAACACCAACAGGTAGACAACATGCAGTGGGCTCAAGATGTGGTGATGAATCTCTCATCATCTGGTATTATTGCTTCTTGCCACTGAACCATCTATCATGTCTCTGAGACAGCTTGGAATGATAGTGCCAGACCCTCACAGTACTGCTCCTTGAACTCTGTCTCATCCATCTTTTGCATCATTCCCCATTTGCAGCGAAGTATCATCTCCTTGCTGCAAAACTGAGTGTGAACCTGTAATGCCTTTAACCTGCAGTGCCACTCTAATAGTAATTGATTTATTTTTATTGCAGAGACAGTGCTCAGCAAGTCTATGTACAGCTGCTGAAGCTGGGAGATGGTCAGAACAGTACAATGCAAATATCTGTGTCTTTAGGAATATGACCCATTTCCAAGGAAATAGCTACATTTCCACAGCTACCTATTCTATAACACATGTATATTTATCAATATATAAAATTGGTATAGGAATATATCTGCAGTTTGTTTTCCTGCAGTTCAGCTACAATTTAATAGCAAGATTCACTCAAATGCAGCTGAGAATAAATGTCAGTGTGGCTTCACTTTGTATTTTTGTTAAATGATTAGAACACTCTTAGATTTTTAAATACATACTAAAGAACACACGTGCACCTGCATTCAAAAAGCAACTTAAATTAACTCTACATTGATCATGGTGAGACTTCACTAGCATGATGACTGTACCATAAACCACCCAAGACTAAGTGTTTTAATTCAGCTTCATCTGAATGCTGTTATAAAAGTTTAATAAATCAAAATGATCAAAATGCCCCCAGTGGCAGGTTTGGATTCAGTTTCCAATTCAAATTCCCTTTAATATATGGCTTCTCTGACATCCTGCATTTCCTGCCATCTATGTTGAATTCCAAATGCACTCCTTTTCATCATTACCATGCATCTACTCATCAGCACCCTTTTTAACAACTCTGCAGAGTACAGAGGTGTCAAACCTAGAGGGGTTTTCCCTTCCCCCAAACTGGAAAATGATGGCAGGTAAGAGAACTCTGTCTATACTTAAGTAAATATTTTAACCTCCACGCTAATGTCAGTGGCATTTAAACTGGGAGAGACCATCCTGAGCTGCAGTATTCAAACAAAATATTTTATTTAAATAAATGTAGAGACAGACCAGATACTGGAAGGGAAATTATCCAAGTGAAATACAGCACTGATGTATTGAGGCAGTCTGGAGACGTCTCTAATTAAGATGAGAAAAATCACTTTACTGCAAATGATCTTCATGTCACTGTAGCTGGATAAAACACAGATGTAAGAAACAAAGAACCCCCTTATTTCCTCCCCAAAGTGACACCTGCCTCACCTCTTTTTTCCTTTGCACTGCCTCCCATCAAGCCTAAAGGCCAAGAGGAATCCCAATATTCAAAGTGATAACATTTTAATTTCCCAAATGCTTTATTTGCTGTTTGGATTCACCTCACTATTTTCACAATATGGAGGCACATGAGAAAATGGCAGAGGTATAGGACAGCACCTAAACAGTGAGACCTAGTTCATGCAATTAGTCACTGATGTCACATCTACGGTATCACAAGCAACATAATTTTGAATCAAGCTGAGTGAAGCTGCATCGTATCTTGGCTTTGCTGGATTAGGCAGAGCAGGTGATACCCAGCTTATGCTGCCTGTAAGAGGGCTGATAATACCTGGTCTGCCACAGAAGCAGAAAACCCCTGAGGAATATTACCTAAAGCCAGCACTAAGCCTGACAGCACAAACCTAACTCCTCTGCAACAGTGAGCCACTCGGCCAAGTTCATCTCAGGTCACTACCTCCCATTATAGGCTTCCACTGATTTTCATTGACCCTACAGCTGTATTTACTTTACTGCCAAGCCATGGCAAACTCTCCACAAGACCTGACAAGAACAAGCAGCAGTCCATGGCATGGCAAGCAGGGAAGGGCCTTTTTCTGGAGATTTGCTTTGAAAGCACATTCCTGTCTGAACACTTATGTAACATGGTCAAAGACGACCATCAGAAAACCGGTCAAGCCTGCTACATGTTCATTCCTAGTCAAAAAATAGTGTCACGCCTAATGACACACAAAATAGTGTCACACCTAATAATTAGGAAAGACACATTAAAAGCTATCTGTAGTTCTAGACATGATCAGATGACTAGCAATGTATCAGCTTTACATACAGAAAAGCCACTCTCAGAAATAAAAATATCCATGCAAGCATCATTATCAGGATCCCCAGTCTTCTTCCTCCTCTTTTTCTCCTTTGTTTTCCTGATTTCCACTCAGAGCCTGTGGAAAGAGCATCTCTATCATGCTTCTTGCCACTGAGAAGTGAGCACAGGAGAGAGAAGATGACTTCCAGAGTTTGCTATCCCATGTATTCTCATACACACAGTATGAGGCCCTGCAGGAAACACAACAGGAACTGCTAGCTGCTTGGACTGATGAATCAAAGTGCCACACAGCATCAATATTCATCAGAGATGTCAGGAAAAAGATGTCAGGCAATAAAAACCATAAACAGGCAATGTCCCTCTCATCAAATAGGTTAATTAGTTAATCATGAATCTGTTTTGGTTCCTATATGCTTATGAGTGAGAAACTAAGGCATGACACTAATGTCCAGGCTGAGAGGGCATTGCCCTTCACTTAGAAGATGTCTGAACCACAGGCACTTGGGATAGCAAAATACTATGTCAACAAAGGATGCCTCTACATCTACTTTTTTCTGATACTCTGCCCCAAATGCTTGCTATTGGGGCAGGACACAGCTGCAGGACTCAGGCTTTAGCTCTGATAGAGATCAGTCGCCTTAAAGTTCAGAGAATACATTAAAAAGATGCAGATCAGCACTGAAATTGTTAGGTTTTGCTTAATGAAAATATTAATTTAGCCTATATGAAGCAGTACAAAGCTCATGTCTTATGAAATTAAAGCAAAACTTGTGCTTTACCTTAAATATTTCAGATCTTCCTGAAAAAGACATCAGAAAGCAACATTTCACATTAGAAAGATTTCAAGAGGACTGGCCAGCTGGATATGAGACAGTTCAGGGGTTCTCACTAAGGTGTATAAACACCTGAAGGGAGGGTGCAAAGAGGACAGAGCCAAGCTCTTTTCAGTGGCGTCCAGTGACAGGATAGGAGGCAATGGGCACAAAGTGAAATACAGGAGGGTCACTCTGAATATCAGGAAACTTTTTTACAGTGGGGGTGCCCGAGAACTGACACAGGTTGCCCAAGGAGGCTGCAGAGTCTCCGTCCTTGGAGACTTATTCAGAAGTCATCTGGACATGATCCTGGGCAACTGGCTCTACATCGTTCTGCTTGAGCAGGGGGGTTTGGTCCAGATGACCTCGAGAGGTGCCTCTCAATCTCAGCCATTCTGTGATTGTCATTTCAAACACAAACCTGTGCAGTCAAGATTGCTCAGCACAAAGGAGGAATTGAGCCTATGTCAAATACTCAGCATTTCTGTTACCTCCTGTGAATCTAACTCTCTTTGGCTTCTTTGAAAAATCCAGTCAAAACCATTTTCTCCTGCTTCTCCAGCAAAAGCAACTTTCCTGCAGTTCCTAAAGGAAATGAGCAGTGAACCTACTAATTACATAAACTAGAAACAAACGCTGCCTGAGCAAAGGAGTTGAGAAGAGTTACTTCCACAGAAGAGTTGCCCAAGCAGAAAGTGAAACTCCTAGTCTTTCTGATACATAGATGAATTAAGACATTGAGACTCCTTCTGGCTCAATTTACTGATTATGAACACAAAGACTTTCTTAGGAATTTTCCTATATTCTTGTTTCATTCTTTTTATGTAAAGGAGGCAGGATTTGACTACAGGGTAGCAGGTCCTCTTTACCTGCTGTAAGAAACAGAGGATTGAAAATAGGAAGATTCACATGTTAAACCCACTTCAAGTGGATAAGATCTTAAAACAGTAGAGAAATTAATGACAAAAAAGATCAAGTTAATTGGATCCTGGACTCTCTGAAGAATGCTTACACCTAAATATACACCCGAAATTTAACTTGTGTTTTATTAGCAAGGTTTCAAAATACTTCACAAAATAATTTTGTTATTTTTCCAACTGCTGCAAAGTAATTAAGACACTGTCATCTGCTCTTCCTACAGGGATACAGCCATGAGAGAATTAGTCTACAACTTCCTTAAGCCTAAGGAAACTTAGAGTATAAAGTAATTTTGAAGGTGAGCTGAGGGTCCAAAAAGAGTAACAGTATTAATATCAGTACTCCAGCAATACATCTTATGAACCGAGTATAGGAGCCACAGTGGTCTTTTGACTCAAGTAAAATGTTTGCATACCTCTCTTGAAGTCTAGTATTCAAAAGGAAACTTAGCCACAGTAGTGATGTAAAGTGTACAACATTTGTTGCAAAGATTTCAACAACTTGGACTGTGCTGTCTCTTCCCCCAGTTTCCTCTTTGGTCTGAAATTAATTGAGTTCAGAAAAACACCCACCAAAGGCCATCCTCAAGACTCTTCAAAGATACAGTCCAAAGCCATTGTCTCTTGGAGACTGAATTTCTGAACACATTGCAAAACATCAATAATAACCTGAATGGTCTAATATTTATGATGGGTAATATGACCGGAAATGAAGAAGAAATGTTTTTAAATGTTCATATTTATCAGAGAACTTAAAAATGGAGGACAGAAATATGGGGCATTTTGCCAAACTGGTATAAAATACTTCAGTTCATTTGCAAGCAGGGAGTATAAATTCAGATTACCTAATGCATTTACTTTTTATCTGCCACCTACGGCTCTCCTTGGCATATTTTTAAGTCTGTTATTATATTGAACAAATAAAGAAAGTCACAAAATTCAGCACACATATCTGAAGCAAGTCTAGAGATTTCACTTCTTTTTCCAGACAAAACAAGTACGAGTGAAATTTGGAAAGTGAATTTCAGTACACATCTTTCTCAAATGGAAATACTTCAGAGCTTTCTTTTAGGAGGAAAAGAATAATGTTTCCATGAGAATTACTTGCCAGGGGCAAACTCCATCTTCACAGTGTTCTAGCATCACCAGGAACTAGCCAAATTACTGTTTTATCTATATAAAAGCCCTAAAGTGATTCAGACAAGAAAGGCAGAAAAATCACTGCCAGACTTGCAAAACAAGAACTGCTCCTGATGACAAACTCAGCCCAGTAAGGCAAACAAAGAAGAATATAGTCACAAATCCCACCAAAACCTGAACCTCATGACTCAGAAGAGAGACTGCTTGTAATGTCAAATCAAATACAAGAAACAATGATATCCACAAACTCACACAAACAGGTCAGTTCATCAGAACTTATGATTTTTGGAAGAACATTCAGACAACAGTAGAGGAAAACTGCCTTTCTTTGCTTTTACTAACTTGGATTTACCAGACACATGAAGACAATTTCGTATTGGATCTATTAATCAAGGTGTAGACCTCCCCTTGCTTTGAACCCACTACAGAAGAGCTGTTTTGGTGTAATGAAGCAATGCTAAAAAGAAAAAAATTCACACAGGAAAGACATAAGAAAATTGCTGTAATTTATGGCTCAAATAAAACTTAGAAACTTATCAGTAGAACTGACCTATGATAGAACTATCCACAGATTATTAACAAATATTCCATTTGATTATATATTTTGAGGTTTTTATCCTTTATTTTTCCTCCTTATCTTCCACTCTAACAAACATTTTCTTCCAACTTATCTGTGCAAGATCCACTACATAAAATAAAAGGTACTGCTGATTTTGCAGTATTTAATAGCATAATATCAAATTTTGTACAATTAGTTTGCTAACAATGTGCAGCTACTTTAAAGGAAAACAAACTTGGGAAAGCATACAAACACTTTACTAAAGTGCAATTCATTATCATACCACTTAAGAAAGTGGTTTGCTCTTTTCTTTGACAATCAGAGCAACTGACTGCTATTCTACAAATATATATATATAAAAAATAGAGACTTATCATCTGCATCTTCTATGTACTGCAGCCAAAGAAAATCATGATTTCATTCATGGTCCCTGCAGGACTGTCCAAGAGTAAGATGTTCCAAATGGCAACAGACTGAATTTGTATTATTTTACAAAGTTTTGCTAACTAAACACATGAGAATATAACATCAGCTTCATCCCCATCTCACAGCCACTTTTAACATGCCACGTGAACTAAAAAGTTGATCACAGCTGCTGTGTTGGACACTGCATCATTTCTTGATGCACAAGGTAACTTTTCTGGCAAATACTGACAACTTCAGACAAATAACCCAGTATTTTTAAAGGTTTTTTTGAACCATGAAACACTACAAGAATTGAATACAGGGTAAAGTTCTTCACTGATTGAAGATCAGAACATGAGATACTGCAACTTGGAAAGGCTACACAATTGTATATATCAAGTATATACATGAGCTGGGGCACAGGTGATCTCTTTGGACACTTAATTTCTACAGTTCCATGTTAAGCAGCAAAAGGAGCAAAAAGACTGAGACCATGATACGCTTGTTCTCAAAAGCAAGTTAGAAATTAGTAAAAAGCAATAAACTATTGATGTCTTGTTCACTCTTTCTTACCTATCATGGATACTGTTTCTCCCTCCCAGCATCCCGCTCAAGTTCCAGTGCAGACAACCTTAAAGACTTCTAGAAAATGCCTTCCGAGAAATTGCCAATTTACCAGGTAAAATAGAAATAGACAATTAATCAGATGGACCTATAAGGGGGGTAAGTCAAGTAACAGTAACAACAGCACCAAACTTCCTGTAAAAGGAAGGGGAAAGGGACAACTCCTTCTACATGCATCCAAGAATTATAGCAATGCTATAGAAATCATGTAAAAAAATCAATACAATGCAGCCACTGAGCTGGGAGCTGAAGACCAGCTCTAAGAAAAGGTGAGACATTAAATCATTGACTGGAACTACTTTTGGTAAAATCTCATAATTGAATTACAAATCCCACCCTAGTTCAACTTTTCTTTAAAAAAACTAATGAGAGTAATTGAGTTATCCCTTTCTGTTGCCCATTTTTCACTGTAAAATAGCTAGTTTTCTCTGTTAGACAGTCTCAAGGACGATTTCTGTAAACATAGCTATGTTGTTGTAAAAATTATCTTTTTACATTCCTTTCCCATGGACACAGATCCCTTTGACGGACACTTCTTGTAACCAATATAGTTAGAGACGGAAGTGTTAACTTTCTCCAATGATCTGTGATTTCAAAAAGTGTATATAAGAATTAAACGAAAGGGGTTTCCCCCCTTTCCGCCCTTGCTCTGAACAAGAACTTTCGGACTCCAGCTCTCATTATTTCTGCGTCTTTGACTGATTACCGGGATAAGCCGAAATAACGGGGCATCGCGGTAATACCTTTCAGGGTTTTTAAATGTATACCATCCCTCCCAGGTAACTACATTTGTAATAGAGTTTAGAACTCCACTAAAAGTAATTCTTGTGTTACAGCACAAAATGAATTAAAGATGTTTCAACATAATGCACATTATAGAACTGTAAATTTTCATTACCAAGACTAACTTATAGTCTGCTGATAAGGAAGGTATCAAATGCCTCTACACCTGTATCACGGCACTATACATGTCTGTATAGACATAGAATATATGAGCATCCTGGCCATGTATCTAAAAACCAAGTTTTTGAGTTATGGAGCAACAACTCCTGTTCCTCATCCCTCACTCTCTAATAAACAGTGTTGTCAATAAAGTTTGGCTTCTACAAACTGAAGATCTTATCGTTACTCAGAATTATCTGGAAGCAATACTAAAGCCATGACAAAGTAAATTGTGTTCTATCGTTTTTTTCCCCCTCCTCTGGCTGTGAGAACACACAGATCAATACTCTTCAGCATGAGAATTCTGCAGCAAAATTTTCATTTGTTACAAACAGCAACAAAAGGGCCCCAAGCATGCCCTGTCACTTCCAGTTTAGAAGGAAACGCACTAATAAACTCTTCCCCCTGGGTCATCTTTGACAATGGGCAATACTATGCCAGCTCTTATTAAAGACAATTCATATCAGTGGCCCAAAAATTTCCTTTAAAATTATCATCTTTTGTATCCATGTAGCAGGATGTCAGCTTTAAAGTGCCACTGAGATATAGGACCTGTCATTATGGTTAATTTTCAGTACAGTTTTAACACCAGGGTAGCTGATCCCTAAGGGTATGGGTATGCTTTTTTGGCTAACAAGATTTATTTAGCAGTTATCCAGACAAACAAGAAAATATATTACTGTATATTGCTTTTCAAATACAACAGCAGGCAATAAATCCTACTATAAAACATATATCTTTGTTCTCTACCATGATGTCAAATAGACGAAAATGTTTTTGGAAGGATTATCTTGTACTTCTTATTTATATTTAAAATTTTATATATATGCGTGTGTGTACCTGTATAATAAGGAAAAAAGTTAAAATTCTTGGACTTCCAATCAAAAAGCACACAAAAAGTAAAATTGGCCTTAAAATAAAAAATCTCTATAGCTGTTATATATATAGCTAGATATCAAATTTATATTTCAAGCCATAAATATGGTATTATCCATGAAATTACCTAAGTTTTTCAGCAAGACAATATGATGCATTTAAGAAGATGGTACTGTGAAATTTCATATTCTTGCCTCAATTTTTTTGAGAGAAATAGTGTTCTTAACACCATTTTATTGCTGTTTTATACTATAAAAAAATAGAAAACTTCATTTATTGGATAAATACATTGATTTGCCCTGCCTTTCTAATAACAAATGCTGCAACAGGACTTATTTCAATTTATTACGATGAAGACCATCTTGCAGTCTGTTAGACAAAAGGTACATCTAACAGAATAAAAAGAAGCTCTTAACATGTTGTCTAAATCTTTGTATAGTCAGCAAGACTCATTTTTATTAATGTTATATAGAAGGCATAAAACCTGGTTGACCTCAATCAACTGGTCTCCCAGAGAAAAGACCTCTGCCAGCAAATACCAGATAAAAAATAGGTCATAGCACTTCCTATACTACTTTTAATTCTACAAGCTGAGGACAAACTTGCTTTCCCTGCCTCAGCTCCAGATGCAGTGTCTGGCTACAAGATGCCAAACCGAGCAAACAGCCCATTGCTCGGCCAACGAACCGAGCAAGAGCCCATTGAGAGTCTGCCCCCTGCACCTCCATGGCCAAAAGAGCCCCTCCACAAGGCAGCAGCTCCACTGACATATTTTGTACACCACTTCTTTTTCCCAGTTAAAAACCAGTAAGCCTCATCACAACTAAGAATGAAATGGGCAGTTTTGGAGATGACACAATTAGGGAAGGAGAGATTCAATACCTTATCCCAGCCCATACAGCACACATGTTTGGAAGTGAAAACTGAACTCCTATGTTCAACCATATTCTTTGCCAGTAAGATTGCATGCGTTCAGAACATAAAATGCATAAATAAAAAAATCACCAACCAAATCACACCATACACAAGCTATGGCTGCACCCCAGCAGCCTTCTGAATGAACTGCAACCAAAACAGTATTTCAAGTGGAAAAAGCACATTTTTCCTTTCCTTCCTCCTACTTATGTGTTGGAAATCATCACAGAATTTCTCCAAAATTCTCCCAGTCTTACGGTAGGTGAAAATTTACAACTCTTTATATCTATTTGTCTCCCAGGTAACAGAACAATATATTATTTGCTCTACTACAAGTCTGCTCAAGGCAACAGATTTTAAAAGGCAATGGTAACTAAGTATAGTGGAATCTGATACCTGTAAATTTATGAAAAGTTGAGCAGTTTGCACCTTAAATTCAACAAATAGCATCCACAGAAATGGATACAGGCACATTCCACACACTGTGGGGTCAGGGTTTTACACAGATGTGTTCTGTGGAAAGCAGTTGTTAGAAGCTTTGCAAACCCGTCTTTCATATTATGACAATTTCACAGGGCTATCTTTGTACAGTCATTTCAGATCAAGACATATGGAGGCTAAATAAAAAGTGTAAGCAGAAAGCACTGGTATCAAAAGCATTTAACTGGATAAAATCAAAGTAATTAAAACTTTACCTCGAACAATAAGTTGAGCAAAATTTGACACTCCAGAACCTCTCTCTGACTGAGTTACACAGCGGTATAAATCCTGGTCAGTTTTTGTCACCTCTTGTAACTTAAAGGTAGCAGCAAATCTTCTGTGATTGATATTTTTAGTCTGAGCAACTGGAATATCTTCTCCATTTCTTCTCTGAAAATAAGAGTAACCAAGGCAGAGTTATCTCAAAAGACTATAACAGACATTTATCATTATCATCATACATGGAATACACAAAAAACAAAACCCCAACCCAAATACATTCAGCCTCTGCTGCATGTCCATAGTAGAAGAGCCCAGTACTGAGGTCCTATAAAGAAGCAAGCAGTACTCAATAGCATTTCAAAATCAAGTTTGGGGTTGAAAAGCACCATGAGGATTTTGGACTGTCAAAAAACATGACCACAACATACTCAACTGCAACTGCCTCATGGCTGGAATCATCCTAAGAAAGCCCAGCAGTAGCAGTTGTACTCCTAATAAAATTCATTCAACTTTAAGCAGATTTGTAGCAGATACACTGGGCATATTGCAAGATATATTTAAACAAACCTGGCATTGAAGATTTCAAAGGTTTTCGACAGCTCCTTTTCAGTAACCAACCAATGTTTCCTTTTAAATGCTACCTTTTATCTGTCCAAGTTCAATACCTTCTAAAATTTTACCTTTGTTATACTAAGCACCACCTGTCCATCTAAAGCTATCTGAAATAAAAAGTGGAGGGCAGGAAGCCACTAAAAGAGGAATAACACAGATCACATTTAAAGGAAGGAGCTTAGAGAGTTCTTTAAAAATCATAGCTACCACAAATCACTGAAAAATTTAATCTGTCTGGAGCTGCGGGGACAGGTGACAGGTCAGTAAGGTAGAAACAGTTTGAGCTCTTGTGGGATCCTTTTTCCTTATTACCATTCACATTAAATGCTCAGTTTTTATTTCAATTGAAAAACAGACCCTCAACCAAATGTCAGCATTTAAAAAATCCCAGAAACACGCATGAAGTGAACAAACGATGTCACTGCTCTCTCCCATGGATCCCTGACCAGGGATGCATGTTATTCCCTGACCAAGATATAGTTTCTGAGCGCTCAGCATAGTTCAGTCTCTAGAAAGATGTCAGCATTTGCTTGTAATCATGCATTCTGCTCAATACATAGCAAAGCATGACCTCTGTGGACATTTTAGCTCTAATCAACCCCTGGAATGAGAAACTTCATTGAGGTTTTAAACTCCAAGCTTTCTAACACCAAAAGCGCTACTGCTGAGCCACAGAATTTAATAACCTGAAAGCCTGTGGCAAAACACAAAGGGCAGAAAAAGGAGATGATTTAATGCTGCATGTGGATATCAGCCAGCCTCCTGTCACAGGCAGGAGTACTTCATAACACTCAGACCCTCATTTTACATCTATACTTTGTCATCCCAGCATGGGTTAGTCACTTTAAACAGTTTTGTGGTAGATTAACCAGAACTTCGTCACTGCTTCAAACTCACTGAAACAAGCATTTATTTTAACTATTAATATGTTTAAACAGATTAATTCTATTTACACCAACCAGGCAGATTTCAGTCACTTGTCTTCCACTACAAAGACCATGCCATCACCTTCACCAGCTGCAGGCTTATTGCTGTGACTTCATCACTTCAAGAAGACACCATCCAGTTTCCCTCCACCCAGCCATCTTCTCTACCATTGCCCCAGGAAAAACAAACAATTACTTCCCAGGTGTAAGCTTTGTCTGCAGGGCTGGGCCAAAAAGAGCTGTGAGAGTTCTTTCACTCTTTCACCAAGAGTGAAAACAGATCTCCAAAACAATATGGCACACAAGACTCTTCCAAAAGGTACTCTCACTGTTTCTCCCTAAAACTGTCATCATCCCATTACCACCACAAGTCTGGTTGCCACAGAGACGCTCTCTGAGAAAGTGTTCCCAGGGCAAAAGCAATGGATGTTGGGCACCTGGCCTAACTGTGGTATAGCCAAGTCACCCTGTGACAGACACAGACTCCCTCCTTTGGTCTGTGAGTATCTGACTCCAACTTAAAAAATATAAGGGTGTTTCCTGATGTCTGCAAATACTCCTACACATGAAGGGCCTTATTGAACTTCAGGAATCAATGAAATAATTAAATTCCAATATCATGCAAATGAGGGATGATGTTAAAGGCTCTGTTTTGGTGCTGCTTAAACAACAGTAAAATTATTTTGTGGAAGGTGCACCTTCCCCTCTGGTTAACTGGCTTCTCCTGATAGCAAAAGTTAAATCCAAAAGCAGGATTTTCAGGCTGCATTCTCCACCACCCCCACCTTCCCCCAACAAGAATCAACCAAAGGTTTGAACTGTCTGAGATAACTTACTACAAACCTTGGATCTAGTGCCTTGAAGCAACCAAAATAAATAAATCTCATGGTACTTTCTTCCTCTCATGCTTGTCCCTTGTTCTCATGGCCTTGCCACATCATAGTCAGTCAGCAAAGAGAAGTCAAGATTCCCCACTAAATAAAACTTGTCATATAATTGTCAAAATGACGATGGAGCCAATAATAAACAGAAGAAGTATCTTTAAAACTTATATGACAGCAGACTTGACAAGTAAACCATGCAACACAGTCATTCTTATTCTGCTATGAAGGAAAAAATAAATAAATAGGAATTTTCTAAAATGAAGGACTCCCTCTCAAAAAGTCCCATGCTTTAAATTGGAATACCAAGTGCTTAGTCTGCAGCAGAGAAGCACATCCAAGCTTGCTATATAAAATAATTTACACTCTGAAGATCAGAAATTGCTTACTTAAGCTCATCTGCATGCTTCATGTTGAGAAACAAAGTGAATTGGTCTCCTACTTAAAATGAAATATTAATGCAGTTTCAGAGAAATTAATCAAAATAAAATTTAACAAGCTTTACAGTTCTAGACCAACATCTCAGATTTTCTCTTTTATTTACATCAGTAATTTTGCACCATATTATCTCACAAGGCTTGGAGCAGTTCCTCTAATTTCTCTGTATCAGAATTTGTTTCTTTGGATCCAACTGCACAACTACATTTTCAAAGTCTTTGTGTACAGCTTATCCATTAGAATATTTCTCCATCATTAAAATGATGAAAAGTTCAAACAGGAGAGTTCTCATCTAAAAATGAATGTTAAAGAAAATACCCTGCATTCATTTTAGCTCATAGCCCTTACACTGGTAAGCCATTAGCCAGTTAGAGTTCAGATGCACTGTCACAATCTCTTAATTAAATTCTTCTTTTTAATGTCAGAGCATTACTACTGATTTTAAAGGAGAGGGAAGAAAGGCAGCAGTGCTCTCTGCTTATTAAGGGTTCCTGGTACATACTGTTTCAATTTATGTCCTGCTCACACTGAACAGAGCTTGAAAATGCTGCTCAATTAAGTTTTAAAAATTCAATTTAAAATTAATGTGGAGTTATACTAATGGGTAATGGCTGTACCCTGTGTGATCCTTGGTTCTTCCAGTCCCTTGCTGTCTGATTTGATAACCCTGAATTGCTCATTTAGGAGAGGTCACCACCAGGCAGTTCTCCTTTTGTGAAAATAACTCTGGTCTTCACAAAGAACTACTCTCTATAAACACTTGATTAAAAGAAATATAAGCCTGTGAAAAAACCTCCTCAATTCTGGTATTATAGACATTTAAAATTACAATCTTAAATAAATCTCTCTGACTTCAAAGGTTTTTTTTAATTTGATAGGAACGTGATTTTATTACTTCTTTTCAGGCAATGGAATTAGATCATCTATATTTTAAATAAAGTCAACAGCAGAGTCTGTGCAGCATAAAAAGAATCTTAGGCAAATTAACAATTAGTCTTAAATATCTCTCTTTTGCCTCATGAAAGAAATCAAACATTTAATAAACATGAAATGAAATTTTAGTGAATCTTTTAGAACCTGAATAGAACCAGAAGAATCTAAACCCCAACATCTTATTTAATTGGTAGAATGCAAGTGCATTTCTAATTATCTTATGCAAATTCAAAACTTATTGGCATTTCTCCCTCAAATGTTCAAGTTGAAAAGTGCTGGGTTTTGCTTATTTTTGTTTCAACAGCAATAAGATACCTGTATGCAGCGATGTTCCCTCTACATTTTCCAGAATCCTTTTTTTTCACACCAGTGATTTTTATAAGCCTGGACAGCTCAACCTTACACATCCCCATCCCTTTCTTACTGTAAACACCTTAAAATAAGTCTGCTCTACTGCTAATAATTACAGTCAATTCTGGTTGCCTTCTCGGGCTCTCGGCTGGATGCCGGGGTGCCTCCAGAGTTCAGAAGATATCAACACTTTTGCTGCAGTGTCACACGCCTTACTCTGGCAGCAGTGCACCAGCTGCCCTGCACTTGTTCCCTCCTCACCTTCCTTCCTGCACTCATGCAAAAGAACGACCTGGAATAAAACAAATCTTCCTGAAAACATACTCTCTCCCCATATGTTATCATCACCAAATGGATTAGCTTGTGATCACATTCACTGCATGGCCTCTGGAAGGGAAGGAGAAGGCAAGGTATATGTGGTAAGGAGGGCACAAGTCCACAGTTAGTCTAAGCAACTCAGTTCCCCAAGCTGCAATGATAACTTCAGCAGCAGCACGAGGGCTGGAAGGATGGCCCCAGCAGCCCAGGGCATTAAACCTCTGCTGCCTTGAGGAAAGGGGAAATTGTAAACAACATGCTCCAAAATCCAAAACATTCCTGGGTGCACTCATTATGTAAAGGGAGAAATGTCATTTTTTGATGGGAGAAAAAGCTTGTGGATAGCTTGAATGCCAGCAATAATGTGCAATCTCTGCCAGGAGATGTTTTCAAAAAACTAATAAAGAAAATTGGGGGGAGTAAATAACACAGGTAACTATGCTGTTTAAATGTTACTTATATGTAGCTGTCTGTCACTTTTGTCAGTTTTCTGCAGAAACACTTATTCTTTTGGAGCATTTAGGACACAATTTCCAAATGGAGAAAAACCTAAAACAATTCCTAAGTTAATTTATTATTATTATTTTAAAATTTATTTTCTTCTTTTACACAAATGTCTCAATATATTCTTGGCATTTTGAAATTTATTAACATACTAGAAACATAATAAAGCATGACATATTTAGTGTAGGAGATTATAAATAAAAATTGTAATTTTTTTCCCACAAAAGATTAAATTACTGAATGAGTGGGACTGTTTTTCCAATTTTCTTTACAAATACACAATTTAAACCTAAGAAATAATTTTTTTTCAAGCACATAATGAATTGGAACCATAGCTAAAATAATACACCTAAATAGTCCTATCTTCTTCTTAGTATAAAAGAAGGTGAAGTAGCAATTTCTTTTGTTTGATAGATTATTAAGAGGAAGCATTAAACACTTTTAAAGCAGGAAATTAATTGAATTTGCTTAACTTGCTGGTCTACATGCATTGCAATCCAGAATAAGAGCCTACTTTCCAATGAACTATGCATTCATTTTCTGTCAGGAAAAGCCACAGAGTTTTTCCCATGCAAACATACACTGAAGATCATGAATAAATGTGACAAGCCAAGTTTTATCCTGCACGATGCACTGCAGTACAGAAAAACCCATGATTACTTCAAATGTCTCAGTAACATGTACTGCTGTTACTCAAAGTTCTCCCCTTTGAAGTAGCTCAAATTTCTGTCATGCTGGACTGACCCTCCTACGGAAAAAATCAAGGGCTCTTATGAAATAATCTAATTGAGAGCCATCTGGCCCTTTAGAGGTGGCAATTCTAATTTATTTTATTATAATAATATCCACCAGAGGCAAACCAGCAAGATTCATACCCCTGTGTCTCTGGCCATTTCACTACACAAATAAAAGCAACACTCACTTTCTCTGAACATTTTAAAGCCTCTTACTTTGACCCTAATCTAACACATATCGAACATGGAAGAAAAAGAAAAGTTTTTCACAGAGCAATACTACTTGAATGTACTATTGTCGATTAAAAAAAAACAAACAAAAATGCATAATCCACAAAAATATGAATTCCAGACACGGTAATTAAAGGTCTATATCACCTTGAGCAGCACACAGTGAACTACAGTATTTATCCTGCAGCACAAAACAAAAAAATCTCCTTAGTTAGAAGACAGTGAAAGAAAAAAGTTGCAAAAACCCCCACTGCTGAGGACCAACATACCACAAGACAGCTCCACAAACATCTCTCAGCAGACTATTTTTCCCTTTTCTAAAAGCAACCAAGCATACCAGCTCCTCTTATTCTTCTGTAATTCATTAAGTCCTGCAGCTATTTGAGGAAACTAGGGCCTAGGATATTAAGCTACCTACTACACATCACACTACTGAGGAGAAGACAACCTGAATGCAGATGATAACAGACAAGAGTCATGGGACAGAATGGCCGAGGAATTTATAACAGTATATATTTTTATAAACATCACCTTAATTTCAGGTGTCTCATTTACATGGGGGCTTAAGACTGGCTGACTGAGGTATTACTGCCAGGAGTACACAGAAAGACCAAACTTCCACTGCAGCTGTTCTACCTGTAAAGGACAAAATAGCAGGAGGAGAAGGAGGCACCCCATGGAGCCTCGATCAGCAGCACAGCCCCGAGCCCCAGATGCTCCAACCACCACAAGACCCCAGGGAAGACAACCCCAGAGGCTGCTGTGCAAACTAAGTGACTGGTAGCTATGCAGACCAGAGGACTTAGTTAACTGGGGCAGAATTAAATTAAGACCAGGAGGATTACAGTATTTCATGTTGCTGAAACCTAGGATGACCGGGCATCTAGGGGAAACTGCCACATTTATCCATGAAGCTGATAATTGGAGGCAGGAGAGAGGGAGAATGGTTCATTCAGGGTTAAATGACATAGATAGCATCAAAGATGAATACAGAGGTGAAAAAGAACAGAGGAAAAAAGCCTTTGTGAAACAAACAAGTTATGAATACTGTATTCTCATTGGTGAATACTCTTTATAACCATGTCTGAGTCAGGAGTGATACAGAATAAAGTACAAGTCAAGTCATTTACAAGGAGCCTGATAGATCATTTCAAGGCAGCTTTTCATACAAGTTCGAAAAAAAAGAAGTTTGGAAAACCAGAATGTCTATCAGAGCACATAAATATGATGAGGTGAAAATGCAGGTAGAATAGACAAGTCTTTGCAAAA
Source organism: Climacteris rufus (assembly GCA_013398175.1). NCBI lineage: Eukaryota > Metazoa > Chordata > Aves > Passeriformes > Climacteridae > Climacteris > Climacteris rufus. The sequence continues at coordinate 217,129 of VZRZ01007143.1, read as the reverse complement.
GAGTCCTCTATGCCCCCCTATTCTGGTGCTTGCTTTCAAAAACATCTTTTCTATAAGTAAAAGAAACCAATATGAGACAAATGAGGAAAGTGACGTTTCTGAGCAAGCCACAAGCACAAAAACAAAACAACCCAAACAAAACTTACATCCTTCTTGGCCATTTTCAGTAATCAAGATAAAGGTAAAATTGTGTCACTTGAGCAGGATTTTAGTGGCTGAGGAGAGAAGGTTTGGCATAAACAGCCCAGTATGCTGAGCAAATTAGTACTTGCTCTAGGCAGATGATGCTGATAATGCAAAAAATCTTCAGTCTTCCCAGAGGCTCCTCAGAGGCTCACCCACCCCTCCTGCCACCCAGGGAGAAGATCGAAACCAGAGCCCTAGGCCTTCTCTCCTCCCGCAGCCTCCACACAACATCATAGCTCCAACTCCTCCTTAGGGCAAGCAGGACTGACTGACTTATTTCAGTTCACAACCAAAAGGCATCAAACTTGACAGTTGACCAAAACCAAAGACGGGATCAAAACTCTCCATCACAGTTCCAAAGCTGAAACCCTGCGGATGCTAGCAAGGCATCTTCTCTGAACTTTCTCTAGGCCCCACTGACTAAAAAAGCAAAATAACAAAGCTTCTCTAACATTCAGAGTATACTCAGCTCTCCTTAATTTTCAGTGTTCATAAAATTTGTGCGAACCAACAAAAAACATTCTTCCAATTTAATGAAAAATGTGAATAGGCAGGTGCACTGTAACAGCAAATGTTTTATCATCAAACTAAAGAAAGGGTACCTTAACCAGTTAATTAACTGCATCAAAATGCAATGGGATCTCAAAAGGCGAAGTTACATTGGAAAACTCACAGAAAACAACATGCAAACAACATAAGACAACAAAGTTATATTGGACGTGACTCTCCCATTATAGACGCATTTTTTCTGAGACCACAAGTGAGCCTCCCAGCATTCTCTGTTAGGTTAGCTAAATGGTTTACTCTAAAGGCTCAGGGCCCACACTTCAACCCTCCTGCTGAACACTGATCCATGCCTTCACCTGGGTACAGCAGGAGGAAAGGACACGTGTGGCATAACTTCTTTCCTTTGAGAGGAAATAGTCCTTCCAGAAAGCTAAGCAAAATAGTCAATGTTTTGTGCCTCAACCCCTTGCCAGAGGCACAAGTTCTTACATACACTCTCCAATCTAAATTCCTGGAATACCATATTGGTGCTGCACAATGCATCATCACAGGATACCACCTGCACGTGCCCAGTCCACAGACTTGTTAAAGAGTGCACCTACACTGTATCTAGCCAGAAAAATGAGTGCTAAATATCACATCCAATTCTGTGGCAATAGGCACCAAAATCCAAGATGCTGGTGAACAGGGTATCAAGATATGGCAGTTTCCTCTACAAAGAGAGTGGGATACACCCAGTTGTTTGAGCCCGAACAGACGCTTGTTCATCGTCCAGTAACAGTTGGTACAGCTGGGAGGTCAGCCCGACTCCATTGTTTTTACAGCAATTTGCATTTTATTTTCCATAATGCTGTTTAATTTCACTTTTTCAATTATTACTCTCAGGCAATTGCTTTAATTATCTGTTATTCCACAAGGAAAGTCTCTTTCCTCTGGCGGAGAGAAGGGCTGCATCAGACCATATTAAGCTGACGAGTCTCTCCACGGGCGAGTGCGGGGCTGCCGCGCCAGCCTTGGCAGCCCAAGTGGAGGGCGGTTAGCCAGCACCTACAGCTATTGCTGACAGATTGGCCCGCTCGCCACTGCTCAGATGGCAAATCTGCACAGGATTACAAGGCGCATATTAAACCTCTAAACGCACGCAGCCGGTACCCCTTTGAATTTCAGATTCGCCAAGGCAAATGGTATCACCACAGACCGTGGCAAAACACATCTGACTGCAAAGGCAGAACAAGCCGCTTTCCCTAATCCAATGCTATGTTAATGCAAAGCTCAGCAGTGATGGATGGACTCATTAGTGCTGCAGTTATCGCCATCTGAACCAGGTGCCAAGACATATGGTTTAACAGATGTTCTAGCAAAAAGCTCCATACTCTGCACTGTGCGAGTGTCCAGTTAAACCGGACATCGATAAGACACCGAAAATAGTATGGGGCTTCTGGGAGCCACAATTGTTCCCAGCTCAGGAAACCGTTAAACACAGCCCGAATATGCAAAAAACCCTGTTGCTTTGATATCCCAATTAGATCGGCAGAACAAATGCTGAACAATACATACACTGCTTTCTGGAGTCTTGGTGTACGCAAATGTTATTTAATCTACCCAGCCAATTTTGTTCTTAATACACCTTAATACAGAAATGAGGTTTCCTCCAAACAGAAATCTCCAAATAAAATAAGCAGAGCCCCCACCCCACTCTTGCATTTTCATGTTTAGAATGCCATGTGCATTATTCTTTCAAATATCAAATATGTAACACGTATCCATTCCGAGCATAGGATTACCATGCAGAAGCAACATGTGTGCAATCTTATTTACAGATGCAACTCCACTGGAGTGCATGGCATTTCACACAGAAATAAATAGAATAAAACAGGAATCCTTTTTATATTAATTCAGCAAATCAATGTGCACAAAACAGCAAGGTCCATCAAACGTTCATAAAATATTTCTTATTCTTTAAGTGTCTTTTCAAAGAAAGAATTCATAGTCTTTAGAAAAAAAGACATAAGCAGTAAGTGGGGAAGAACTGATCAATTATGATGTCTATACACACTACATTCATTTTCCTTAAGACTACACACACACACACTCACACTTATATTTGCCTCCTACAGTAAAGCATTTTTCAGTAAAAACTTATGCTATCTCGTGAAGTTTATTAACCAAAGCATAAGGGGTGGAAAAGCTAGGTTACCACCTTGAGTTTAGGGACTCATGTCACACAAATCAACTGCTTCAGTGTGTGCAGTGGCACCAAACTACAGGTGTTGGTGTGTGACATATTACAGTGGAAATTTTAAGAAGAGGGGGAAAATACTGAGAAAAAAAAGCACCACATGATTACATTTTGAAGGGAATGGCAGGCAAAAAAAGATACTAGGCACTGTGAATGACTGAATGTATCTCAGAAAAAACATCAAGGTTGTTTAACATTTAAACAAAAACTAAGGACTTTGAAACTCTTTCAGAATTTGCTAATAATTGCAGGTCATAAAGAGAATGCTTCAGCTCACAACCATAAAAGATTTAATAGCAGATCAGGTTGAAAAGGTGAAGAACAAAAGGATTTGAGCTGCATGTCTGTCCTGCTCCCACACCTACTATTCACACTGTCATGAAAGGTGTGTTTCAGATCATCTTGTTCAACCAGCTAAATCTCTTTATCTGTGCAAATATTTGTTCTGTATTAATGCAGCCTCAACTTTTGAAAACTTCTTTTATCTTTACTGCTTATCTTTCAGTGACAGAGCTGTGACTGTCCCAAACATTGGTCCACTGGGGATGCAAAATACAGGAGTGGGAGGAGAGGGCTATCAAAGGGGACAAGAGACCAGATACAATCCAAAGACAAACAAACAAGAGCAGAATCTGAAGCCCTGAAAGTCAAGAGAAGTTCAATTCAATGTTAATCCCTATTTGTCTGAAATGTTTACAGACGTACATTTATAGAAAATGGTGTTGATGAAAATACTGTCATTACAGCAGTAAATACACAGGAAACAGTGTATTGAAATGCCGTGCTTATTTTTATCCACTTTTAATTTTAGGCACATAAAGCTATGTGCACTTAATTATATATACACTGGGAAAAACATAAGCATGGATATGCACATGCACATAGACCATCTAGTATATAATCAGGGCTTTTGCCCAATAACTAAAACAAAATTGAAGTTTACACAGGTCTACAAGGAAACATGCTACCAAAATCTCCACTTTTACATCAGGAGGTTATAATCTTCCCCTCTTCCAATCAAACATAGCAATCTTTTTTCACCTGCTGGCATTATATATAGGTAATTTAGACATGAATCAAGCTGGGGAAAAAAATCCCACACATACACAAAATTCATAAGACCAAGCAAACAAAGCAAAAAAACACAACAGTCCTCCTCAACCCTCCCCAACAACAAAAATCCAATTGGAGTCAAAATCTTTTTCAGTCATGCCACTTTCCTGAGCTGACTTACTGGCAAGCTGCAAAAGCTCCAGAGTCAGTGCAGAGATGGATTGAGAGGGTGAAGCTGAGACCGTGACAGCTCTGACTGAGCCCAGCTGAAGCAGCCATGGGACTGCAGGACTTTGAACACATAGCAGGGTGGCTGCTATATTTTTCCATGTGCTGTTGAATTTACTTTAATTCTTCTCAGAACAGAAGACTGCAATAGTCAGAGAGCACTGGTAAAGTCTTCAACAAAACCTCTGCCTGCACATCTATATTACTGCAATGCAAGCAAATGAAATCTTAGATCTCTTCAGATACAAAAAAGCATGGTGTCCCAGATTGCTCCTCAGAACTATCCTTATCAAAGAATGTGTTTTAATATCAAATTCTTTGCTGGTTTTTATTTTTTTTCCTCCTCAAGGAAATGGTTTTTCTCTTTCAATAAGGACATAACCAAAAGCTATTTTCTCTAAAACAATGTGCTTGGAGAGTGTCTTCTTCCCCACCATCATCCATTTATTTTTCATTTTTGCACTTTTTTTTTGTAATGGCCTTTCTTGTTATGAGAAAAATACATTCCTGGAATGTTTCAGCTCAAGACTCTCAAAAACAATTACTTAGGCATTTGATTTGATCTGCCAGTTCTTCCTTTCAGGCTATTCAGGCTTTTTGAATCTTCAGTTTGGTCAAAGGTTAAAGCGAACCTTTTCCAAGTTACACTCCAGTGTTTCATGAGGCCCAGACATACCCAGGTTTTAAGGATAAGGAGTAAATTCACTATTAGCTGCTCACAATTTTTAGTGCAATCTAAGGATGATAATCCATATAGGGAATGTTGCTGATTCACTCTTATATTGGGTAAGTAGGATTGAAAAAACAACGAAAAAACAACACCTTTCAATTGGTGAAAATTTGCCATTGTTTATGGGAAAATAAGAAAGAGAACAGAAGCTCAAGAAGTAAGATATCTTCAAGAGTATCAGGGTACTCCACAAGCACAGGGAAGCAGAGTTGTAACCTCCAAAGTACTTTATCTTTTGCACTGTGAGAAATTATCACATCTGTGATCCACATACACACACAAAAAACCAAACTACCCATGAAGCATATGAAGGGACAAAACATATGTTTTCTGAGTTGATCTGGCTGCTAGCTGGGCTTCTCAGGGGAGTGAAAGTGAGGAAGGATAATCTATCAGAGTTATCTGACTCCAAGGAGTGAGTGATAGGGAAGATTTCCAGCTGGCTGTCTCTATGGGGTCTTTCTGACCCGTGATAAACTGAAAGCGGTGCTTCACAGGTTTCTGGAATGCTCCTATTGCCATTGTCTTGCCTTGGATATAGCAAACCTGGCTCGGTTTCATTTTTTGTGCTTTATGTGCTCTATTTGGCAACTCTGAAATCAAGCTCCTTTTTCTCAATGAATGCATTATGTGTTTGCTCAGTTTAAATAAGTTACTGCTCAAACACACAGAGTACAAATCATTCCTACTGCTATGATACCTTTTCACTAAATGCAATGCAGTTACTGCTATGCTTGTGTTCCTTTTTTAATGTTGCAGCATAATTGTCTAATAATACATTTTGCATATCAGATTTTTTAATAATCTTTTTAAAAAATCTCTTTAAAATTTCAAGCTTATCACATGCCTATATGCAACAGTTAGTCAAGGTTTGTCAGCTCCACTAGTAAAACAAAAATTAAACAGACTGAAATAAGTGATTATAGTTCACTTCAAAATACAACACTCGAGAAAAAATAGATGTTGTGAAGTTCTGACTATAGATAATTCAAAAGTACGCTTCCCAAAAATTGCATACTTTATAGTTCTGAAAATAAACATAAACACACATTTAAGAAAAAAAAAGTTTTAGAGGACATATTTAGAAACAATTCTAAAGGAATGTTGGTGCTTATGGTTTACATATAAACTAAAGAATGCACATAAAGTTACACGTACAACTAAAGTGATTTTTTAAATCCTTATTAAGAGGCAAAGTTTAATTTTTTTAAGAGCAACTGGAAACATTGCCATTCTTGTATTTAGCCAGTAGTAAAGAACCCCTTACAGTACAGAGGGATGGTGGTGTTCATTCATTTCTTTTCTTCTTTTATAGCAAGAAGGCTTATTTTCTAGTTTTAGTTCTCTCTTAAATTCTGACATACATACTATTCACAATTACACACCTGTAAAAGATAAAGTTCCTCCTCTTATGGAGGCAGAGAAAAAGGACACGTAGCAGTCCTTTTATGGTGTTCCATTAAATACGCTGCTGAGTAAGACTGGTATGCACACAGAAAAACAGCCACATACCTCCAGCCACCTGCCTGGACAGTTAATTTACATGATAAAAAAATCCTCAAAATTCATGACAGATGTGTTGCATCTGTGTCTTACTAGATTCCAAATGTCAATTAACTGCATTTTAATGATGATAAATTTTGATACAGAGAAGTTGATTTACAATGAGAAGGCCCACAACGCCTTTAAGGGCCAACCTCACCCCAGTGCCCACACTAGTTCTAATTTTTCATCCAAACTTCACAACATCGCAAAATTACAAGTTTCTCCATTGAACAGAGATAAAATTGCATTTAAACTACATATTTCACATGCAGAAGAATAAAAGACTTAGAATTTTAAACATTTCATCTCCAGAATGTAGCCTGTCCTCTAGCCAAATAGACTTGCATGAGTTAGCCTTACCTGGAGCCATAACTTGTTATTCACTGCATCTCTCCCTGTAGCAATGCACTGAAATGTAGCGTTCTGCCCTGCATTGACCTCTACATCCCCCAGCCTCAAAAAATGTGGAGATTTATCTGCAGAGGGGGAAAACAAAAATTACAAATTATGGTTATTATGAAAAAATAAAGGTGCCAGCAACATTATTATCTCCCTCAACATCCATATTTTTACAATCTTTGGCTGAAATATAGAAACAGAAGAGAAAAAATTATTTGTCTCATCTCTGTTCGAAGAGTGCTTTTACTCCTTTCCATTCTCCCCTGGTAATTCTACTAACTTCATGTTATACATATGTTATAATAAAATCTTTTTAAAGTCAAAGCCAAAAGACTTCAGCCAAAATGTCAGTAGCACTTTACAAGAATTATCCCAAAGACTTTTGACTGTATAAAATCCATCATACTGAGAAAAAAACAATTAGCAGCATACTGCTCAAGCAAATAGATGTATACTATTCATGTTATTTGCAATGCAACTCAGAGCTCTTGTTTGGAAAATTAAATCATTCATGGCATTGAAAACAGCATTTCAGGATCTGATAAATCTATTTCCCACGCTGACAAAGCCTGTAGGAAACCTCAGTGGCACAACCACCTGAAGGATTTATTAGACCTAAGAAAGCCAACAGACACATAGGAGGAATGGGCACATTACACAGCTCACCCATCCCTTTCTCAAAAACTACTAAAGAAAACAGCAGCTGAACTATTCTTTGAGCTTACTAAAAAAAACATGATACACAGGAAAACACATTAAATTAGAACAAATAGGGTTTAAACATCAGTAACAAAAAGAGCTTATCTGAATACTGTAACATGCTTATAATCTTCTGGGAACCCTGTACCCAAGTGCCTTTTGTTGTGGCACTTATAAAGAACACCCAAAAACAAACAAACAAACAAACAAACACCAAAAAAAACCCCCATACACACAAAGAAGAGGAAAAAATCAAATATGAAAGCTAGATACTGAAATCAAGCAGAACTTTGCTGAGTACAGATAGCTGGGTTGCTTAGATATGAAAAGGTTACTCAGTCAAATACCCTGTAAGTTTGGTAGCTCCTGAGAGCTATGGTTTTAAAAGGTTTGGCGTAGAAGAAAACAAGATGTTAGGTTGCCATTGGAACTTTATTGTTTGGCATCATTTTGCAAAGTTGCAGCAGGATATTGTTATATCCTGGTCATTTCAGAAAGCAATTAAATTATCAGCCATGTGGTACCTTACAATGAAATCATGTTTTAGAAAGGGTTTGTCTAGGGGAAGATCAGAAAAGCAGAACTGAACCAAATTGCCAAAAAATTTTGAAGACAAGTGCCAGAAATGCACAGCAACAATTTCTTCCTCACAACTTTTTATTTGTAGAATATTCTCATTGTTACAATTTATGTTTGCATGTGTGCAATTATTCCCCAGGATTAGCAGGGAAAGGCAAATATAAATGCCTGAAGTCTGTCCACAAAAAAATAAACAAAATATAATTCCTCAGTAGTTCAATAGCCAAAGCCCTTTTTCTTTTTCTTTGAATCTATTTTTTCTGTTAAAAAAAGATTTAAAAAGGGGCATGAAATCTGATAAACCTCTTACAAACATCTGCCAATTCAGTTGTCTTTAATCAGTGAGTATACACATTAACATTAAAACCCATTTTCATTATGCACACCAACTATGGTATGACAAAAAGACACTGAAGCATTCCTGCTTTTTATCCCTGCTTAATTTAGTTCTGGCAGAAAAAGATTTCACCCAGGTAAATCACTGTTGCAATCACATTTCTTCCTGGAAGCTGCAACAAAAATACTATCGAGAGAACAAAGAATATCAGTGATCAAGTGATGAAAGCTGAGCAGTCCACAGCAATATCGAATACGTCCTGAAAAGACAGAGAAAAATGCAGCTCTTAATCATTACTTACCACAAGGATAGCTCAGGACCTGGATGTCATCAATGGCAATGTAGCCATTTCTCCCATCTGAGACTTCAGCTTCAAATATTACCTGTCAAAATGAAAGAAAAAATGTTTACAACACTCGTTTCTACAGAATTCCCCTGGTGGCAAGCGTGTAGATATGAGACACATCACCTTTTTCATTTAGTTGAGGTTCCTACAAGGCTTGACAACCAAATGGAATATTTATTACCTAATGTATTGCAGTTCCATACCATTCATATACATGGCTTGCCTTGGATTTGCTGCTCGAAGCACACCAGAAAAACATGCTTAATGACAAACTGCTTTATCCCAGATAAATGTGAAACATAATTCAATTCTGAAAAAATGCCATTACTTTCAGACAGGTTAGACATCACAGCACACAAGTGATCAACCAATTTTAACAAAATTTGTCTTCTTCTTGGGGGTCACAATATAGTGTCCTGTAACCTTCTGCAGCACAGTTGCACAGGAAAGCACACAGCAGCACAGAAATAGTGTGGCACTTCCCAGTGGCAATGGAAAGAAAAGCTGTAGCATGAGATTTGTACAGTAGTCATTAACTTCATTCTTCATTCTTGCAAGGCAATGTGGAAATTCCTATGCATGAAGAAAGAGACTTCCTTCATGTCTTCCTTCATGTCTGCACATCCAACAGCCTGTCCCACCCCAACCAGGCAGTTAACAGCAAAGAATTGCTCAGTGGTGGTTCACAGCATTCCTGAATTTGTGCTCTCACTGCAGAAAGAGGATGCCTGTGGGGTATGTGTATTTTTATAGCATTGGATTTCCAATTTCTCCAGAAGTTCTTGCTAAGACTGCACTTCTAACAACTTTTTTTTTTCGCTCCCTCCCCTTCTAATTTTATTTGCACCCAAATGCAATTCAGTTGCAAAAACCACTACAGGAGCCTCTTCCTCCTGCCTTGGCCAACAACAGCTTGATTGAAATTAATTTAGTGACTGGGAGTCCTACTTTCACAACATGCCTTGTCCAAAGACCTCTCTGATCAGAACAGTATTTGACAGTGCCTACATGCTCCTCAGAGAATTGGCACTTGTTCCCATTAAGGAACATCAATATGAATATCTTTAATTATTTAATAATTTGGATTAATAATCTCTTTATTTAAATGATTGCATAGTATGGACACCAACTCAGTAAGAAATAAACATTATATTTAAAGTCCTTCTGACAGACTGGTTTCTTTACAACAAAATACAGTTCTATAACATAGACAAACTCTGAAAGCACATTGTCCCTCAAGGCCCAGTCAAGAAATTTGAGCATCAGTGTTAGAACTGGACTAAACTTGCACTTCACTCTAGCTGGGTTGTTATTAATTCATTTAGAAGTAACTTAGATGCAGTTCTCAGGAAAGCTTGGTCTCTTGTAAGTGTGTCCTTCTCCTGTGTGT
>VZRZ01007143.1:109226-206841 GCA_013398175.1 Climacteris rufus | reverse complement strand
GGGGGGGGGTTGGGGAGGAGTCAGAGGAAAGAAAGTCACTTTTCCTAGGAAACAGCTGGGAATTAATTTTCTTGGGTTTTTCTACCCCTGCCAGATGAATTGGAGTAATCTCCACCCAGTAAGAGTAGAAAGTTATCAGAAAAGAAGAAATCCACAGGAAAGAGTAAGATAAAGACAAGGAGATCCATGAGAAGAAGAAAAAATAGAACAATACAACAAAATAGAAAACATTAAGAAATATGCAAAGGCAATAAGTCTGTAAAAAGTTATAAGGGACAATATTTATAAGGTAAGCAAATGAAAAATACAGTGTGTAGTGGTTTAGCCCCGGCCAAAACGGCTAAGGCCCCACTAAGACTGCTTTTTTCCTCCTTTCCGAATTGAACTGTGTTACTAAACCCATGATAAGAAATGCTGGTAGAGGAGCAAAATCAGGCTGAGACAAGGTCAGAGCTTTTAAATGATAAAGTGAATTTATTACAGAGTAAAAGGAGCGAGCAAAAACAAAGGAACATCTCCCAAACATTCTTTTCTCTGCCATCCTCCCATTCCGCCCCCCCCCTTTCCTAAAAGCTNCCACCCAGTAGGAGTAGAAAGTTATCAGAAAAGAAGAAATCCACAGGAAAGAGTAAGATAAAGACAAGGAGATCCATGAGAAGAAGAAAAAATAGAACAATACAACAAAATAGAAAACATTAAGAAATATGCAAAGGCAATAAGTCTGTAAAAAGTTATAAGGGACAATATTTATAAGGTAAGCAAATGAAAAATACAGTGATAAAAAAGATGTATTAGACATCTGAGATTTCATATATACAGTGCTAAATTATTATTTTTTCATTCATAATCGATATAAAGACAACCATTAAAACCATTAAACTATTAAACATTCATAACTATAGACACAATACAGCAAAAGGTGTAGCTCTGTCAAAAAATTATTATCAGGTTTTAATTTTATAACATCTCTTCACCTTTAAAATGGGAAATGGAAAAAGGGAATTGTATATATAGGTGGAAAGAGCTATTCAAAATACTGACAAGTCAGACAAGAACTTGAGGTAGTTCTTTTCCTCAGATACAAAGACACACTACTTGAAAAAAGCCAGACTGTTGAGCTGTTGCTTTCAGCAGAGGAAGCTTACCCTAGTAAGACACCAGTGCTTTGGGAGTGAATCCTGCACTTCGTCTTCACTGCTATTCAGTTTACAGATCTAGAAGGAATGGCTTCAACACTTTCATGTTAGCTGAAAAATAATTCAGATTATCACTCTAGCCAGAAAACATTAGTTGTCTGTGCAACTATAAATGTCCTTCCACTTATTACAATTTAATTGCGTGCTCATATAGTGCACTTCTGAGACATGCTCTCTTTCTTTAATGGAGAGGAGAGAGAGACTGTTTCAAGGGGATGAATTGGGCTGGCACAGAGCAGGGCTGTGGAGACAGCCATCCTGTCTCATTTGTACCAGCACTGCCACAATGAATGAGAATGAGAGATTCTGAAGAGTTCAGGCAATTCAAATGCTACTCAAGAGAATTAGATTTGATCCCTGAATTTTCCACACAGTTCCAAGGTGATACACAAATAATGATTTACTTCTTCAAATAAAATTGCATATCCTTGTTTATGAAGTGCCTGCACTGAGATGCAAATGAAGATCCAGTGTCAGAACTCCCTGAACTGGATGCACTCCTACATATTTAGCCATTCCTAATGTATCTCTTGTCCATATATTGGGCAATTTTCTCCCTAAAATCATGCAAGGTTTTAGTGAAAGCACTGTCATTTGGGAAAATACATGGATTTACTGTTGACAGCATTGAGACATTTCCATCTGTCTGGTTTGTACTGCCTTTAACGACCCAAATCAGTGACAAATTGATCCCAGTCACCCTTTTATATTATTCAAAACTTTGTAGACCTTTAGTATATATCCCCAAGTAATTTGGCTCAAATTTAAAGAGTCCCATATTGTTCAGGTAATCGCATATAAAAGCTATTCCCTTTTCTTTGATTATACTCATCCTTCTCTCTAAAGCTCTTTCTAACAGCACCATATTCTTTGAAGATAATGAGAGCAGAGCTGGCACACAGTAATCAAAATATGGGAGAGTCATAATTTATTCAACAGCATAATATCATTACCTAATTTATACTGAACTTCTTTAACCATTCTTAACACTTCATTTGCTTTTTTTGACCATCACTGGGCTCTATGCTGATGTTTTTATGAACCCCATGATCTTGCTGCAGAGTGGCAATGGCAAGCATCAACCAAGTCCATAATTCTGTGTGTGAAATTTAGATTTTATGGAGTGTGCATTATTTTATATCTCATTATCTACACTAAAATGTGCCTATCATTTTATTGCTCAATCACTCACAGTTGGTGATACTGTGATGATCCTTCTACAGGCCCTCACAATTACATACTGTCCTTGCTATTCCAAAGTAGCTTTCAGCTACAAATTTCTGTGTTTGCGTTGTTCTTTGGCACCCTAGTCCCATATGAACACACTGAAAGGCACAAATCTTTATAGGATGCCTTGGTGTCTACTTCAACACATATTGACAATTTATTTCTACCTTCTCTTTTTTCTCTTAAACAATTTTGCATTTGTGGAAATATCTCATAGAATGGCAGCTTAGCTTCACTATAAGCTTTTGTAGAGGGTTGTTTGGAAACCTAACTGGACTCTACCAGGCACATCACGCTTACCTTTACACTTGTCAACCTCTCAAGGGGTCCAAGCTGAAAATTAGGTGTATGACATGCAACAGAGAATAAAAATAACATAAAATAATTTAAAAAAAAATTAGCTGTTTTGGTTTAGGCACTGTAAAATAGCACATGCTTTTTCACATCCCAGGTCTAAAATCCAGATGAGAACAATCACTATTCATCTAATATTATTTCAGAAATAAACATTTTGACCAACTTAAATACTTAACAATTTTTGAATGCAATGGTAAACGGGTAATTATTACAGCACAGACTCCTACAGGCATTTAATTATTGAACTTTAATGCTTAAGAAATACTCAAACCTTCACATTTTTTTCACAGCCTTAACAATGCATCCTGTAATAATGACAAAGGCTAAGCCTGAACTTGCAGGAATATAAAAAAGTGTACTTCTTAATGACTGGCCTCACTGAATTTTTAACTCTTATCAGGATCCAAAAGTTTAGGTATGACTATCAGCTCATTTGAGTCACTGATCAAAATAAGCACTCCCAAAGCAGACCTAGTCAATTAAGTACAAAATGTAGTTAGGAAAGAGGAAAAACAACTCAGTAGCCCAAAGCTACCCTTAGGAACAGAAATCTTCCTATATTTTGTAAAACTGTTTTCTTGCAAGTGATAACCACCACCAACAACAACAAAAAGGGTGTTTTCAGTACAATTTGGAGACATTCCTTGTCCTTTCTCTGCTTGACTAGTTCTGACTAGTCACGGTAGTGAAGGAGGCAGAATTTCAGCTTTGACAGCAGTCCCACCACACCAACATATGTATAAAGCAAACATCCTTGCATCTGTTAGCTAAAACTCAGCATTAAAAGATTTAGTTACCACAGAAATGTAGTGTTTCATTGAGAATTTTTTCCTGGTAGACTGTAATACATATCATTAGATTGAGGTGAAGAAGAATTTGCAATGAAAATTCAAAAAAAAATTTTAAAAAGACAAACTTAGATACTGTAATCTCACGGTAATTACAGTAATTTGTGTAATTACATAAAGCATTCAACTTCCAAAATATTTTTATTTAGGGATAGTAGGGCTTCTGCTAGCTTAGTTATCAGAAATTAAACTTATACATAGATGAATTCCATTGCTTGGTGGAAAGGCACATCAGAGAGCTGTGTGCAGAGAGAAGGTATTGTGTCTGTGACAAACAACAGTAAAACCATGATAGAACAGACAGACAGACAGACACACACACACACACACACAAAAAGGCCAAAAACAAACAAACAAACCCATCACAAAAACCTCCCAACTAAACTTCAATGAGAGAATTACTGGAAACTTTGTGCAATTCCAGTATGCATATCCCTGGTGATGTGCATTTTGATCTATTTTTGGTACCTCCCAGAAAAATTTTATTCAATTTGTGAATAAAACAAATTAAGAATTACTTAAGACCAAAAGAAGCAGTGCAGTTATATTGACTAGCTTCAACAGATGTGTTATATTAACCTCATCAGATATAAAACTTTGAAGTCTTTCCTAAGAATATTAAAAAAAAAAATTAAAAAGCCTTTTCTACTTCATACACATCTCTTTCATTCATTAATTTTCAATTTTGTAACAGCACAGTAGGGTGACTCCAGATATACTTGAACCTAGTACTTACAATAGAATTGATAAAGATTAAACAGCACATAGAAGCAAGTTTGTTTTGCAGTAAAATATTTCTCAGCAGATGAAAAGCCATGAACAGCAAGACCAGTTATATATTCAATGACAAGTTTCCAGCCCTATTCAATGCTTTTATAGAGTTAAAGGCATTTTAAAACACTGAATCAAAGGTTTTAATTACCAAGAAACTAAAAATTAATATAAACATGAAAAGAGTGTCATGTTACAAGAGAAAAACTTAATGGAAGCTAGCTGAAAGGGACAGCTTAAGAAATTTTACCTAACGTATAAAAATGATGTTGACATAATAAAAAGCCTTTCCCTTGTGAAAGTTACAGATAATTTTGCTGAACTAATTTAGAAACCATGAAAACATAATTATTTCCATTTGAATGCTTAAGTAATGCTGTGAAGCAGCCTTTGCAGCTGACACTGAGAATTTCAGCACAGCAAATCAAACACTTGGGGTGAAAACTGTGGAATCTCAAGTCTAAAAAGTCAGCTAACACCGTACTACTTCTTTTTTCCTCAGTAACGCACCTCCTGACATTGAAAACCAAAGGAGTTAAGGCTGTCTTCTCAGTGGTATCCTTCCAGCTGAGCTGACTGCCCAAGATTCTCCAACCATCTCAGAGTCACCTACAAGGAACCCTGACATTCACATCTCCTCTCATTGCTAAAGTTATATTTAAGCTTCACTTGACAAGGGAAATCTATACTTCAAGATTCATCTCAGTTCGTGCTCTCTGGTGAAGAATCATACACAGAAAATGTACACTACATACACTACAAAGCATCCTAAAGGGTGATCCTTTAAGGAATTTATTAGACTAACTATCTACTCAACCCCTGGGAGAGAAAAAAAAAAAAAAAAAAACAACAAATGAAAACCAAAGCCACACCACAACCTAAAATCATCTCTTTACATGAAAGCAAGAACTGTAGGTGAATTGTTTTTGTGAGCTAACAACTCAAACATGAGGAGAGTTAATAAGAATATTTAACCTTCTCAAACAAGATATACGTTGCAGCAAAACACATAATGAATATGAAGCATAATAAGCCTTTGAAAGCACCTGTATGACAGTTATCTGATGGCAGGAAAAGCTAAAAATTAGTCTCAGTGACCCTGGAAACTACTGTGTTACTAAAGAATACCAGAAAAAAAAAAATCACATCTCTGCTCTTAACTACGTTGGCTTTTCTAAAGTTGCTTATGCCAAATGCTTCTAGACTCCTACCTAGAAAATGTCTGGATGGAGCACCAGACAGGGATGAGTTACAGCTGCTCCGGCTTTGGAGAAGTAGTAGTTTATCATGTGGGAATACTTACAGTTTTATAAAAACCCACCCTGCTCCTAACTGACTGAAGAACTTGAGGAAAAACCATCTTCACATAGCCCATAAATATCAGATCTTCAATAAACCAAAACCTATTTTTTAAGAGTAAAAGCTCTTAAAGAATTGAGATTTAAATATAGCAGTGACACCACATACAAAGGCAAGACTTTTAACCATGAGCAACAAAACATTAATAGCTTTGTAACTCATGATGTTTAAAGGCTAAAACTGGGAGAGTAGCAGTAAGAGACAAGAATCAATATGAAATATTTAATGTTTTGCTTAATTTTGTGGACCAAAACCCTTCCAGTAGCACAGAAGCAGTCCTTTTGAACATGGGTAGCTACTTGAAAATGCAGCAATACAAGCCTGGCACAATGCCACTTTTCCCAATGTAGAGCAAGAGGTCAGTCCCTTTTGACGTTCAATGACCTTTGGGAATTCCCTATCATGTGGAAAAATTTTGAGCAGGACCAGATAAGCCAGAGAGGTGCCTTCCAACCCTGACCATTCTGATTTTCTGAAACTGCTGACCCACAAAATAGTTTTATTTCACTTATATTAAACAAGAAGGGCTTATGTTCCCTTTTGACTATTCATCTTTCAGACACTCACTATAGGTTGGATTGCATATAATCTCTTTCTCTTCAGGAAGTGTTAACTGGAAATTTTCCTGTATGTATTTTACAGTTATTAATATTTACTAGCTGTATTCTGCCAGAATGCTGGCCACCAACTAATATTTGCCTGTTTTATGGTAATTTCTGCCTATGAATCATTTGTGGGACAATGTAAGCACTATTTGTGTAAGTGACCTGGAAAGGTTTGCTCCCCTTCCACTAATACCTAGTAAAAGTATAATATCATCTACCAACAAAGTTGAGCTATGAAAGGTTTTTCAGCAATGACTTTTAGCCACAAAACAAATGTTATCTGTAACCACAGAGAAGCAGAAACACTTTCAAGGGACAACCCAATATACCTGAAACCACCTTATCCTGCCCTCTGCTCTTGTAGGAAAAAAAAACAGATACTTCACTGCCAAACACTGATATCTGAATAAGCAAGCTTTTTATTACTCAAAGCCCAAAATCTATTGTGTTACCTCCCATTTGTTTTCATGTGAGAATCCAAGCCTAAATCATCATGCTGCCCTGGACTATGGAGCTGACTCATACAGTAACTCCTAAATTATCTTGTATGTTCTTTTTTATTTTCTTCCTTGTTTTTTTTCTTTTCTTCCGTGTTTTGGTTTAATGAACCAGGAGTTCAGAGGGCAGTCATTAGCGCCTTTTTGTTGATGACAGTTTATCAGCAGTAACTACGGCTGATAAATCCATATATTTATCAATCATAGGACTTTAATTTACAGGTAAAGCAATTGCATGGAAAAGGCAGTGCATCCAAGTTCTCCAGAAGCACATTACAGCAAAGAAATCAAGTATGAAATGGCTTTTGTCACAGCAAAGCAATGGAATGCAAGCTAAATTTTTTAACCATTAATACATTGCTCCATAGTAGCTTTGAACAAATCAGTTTGACAGGCTACAGTGTAAGGAGCAAAATTTCCACACAGGGTTGGGATAGAAGAACAACTCCAAGCCACACCTAATAACTGGTACAACTCCTTTTTCTATTCCTACTGCAACTGAAAGAAATTAATTGCTCATGGTTGGTAAAGTGACAGCAAAGCCTATCAAATTTGCATTTGTGAAGAAAAAAGCAAGAGAACAGGCAGTTCTTGAGAGATGCATTGAAAGGTAGAACCCAAAAAAAAAAGAAGAGTTTAAAGTTGTGCTTCTGTCTCCATAAACTGATACAGCTTTAAAGAAAATATCTGAATACCTCTCCATAGATAAACAATGGTATCCACAGCTTTTCTCTCTTAATATTTAATTTTGTAAAGTAAAAAAAACCAAACAAAAAAACAAACACAAAACCAAAAACCACGCAAAAAACTCCAAACAAAAAAAAATCACTAACTGAATCTTTCCAAGTAAATTAACTGCCACCCTTGTACATTTCATGTCTAGGGTGTACACTTGGGACCAGGATTTGGTGATTTTGCTTTCAGAGAGCAAGACCTTGAAAAGGTTTCTAAATACACCAGATATACAGACCTCCAGATACTCAGATTCAATTTCAACAAGTCTCTCTGAAAATTATCTTACTTCTGAAAACATTAGACCAGTAACATTGAAACCATTTAAACTGTCACTACTGCTTGGTTTTACATAATATCACATGCATCGCTTAATGAAATCAGACAAGTCACATTAATTCCCTAATTTCCTGCTTAAAGCAGAAACTTGCATTTGAGATTGTGACAGTGAAATATTTATTTTTCAAATTACTTCTACATCAGAAATAGGTAGTAAAGAAGATGAAGCAGCAAAAGTAATAGCAGTGGAATCTGTCTGTGATATTGGTAAGATAAACATCAGTCAGGAACAAAACAGATCTAGTTTACCCCACCACTGGCCATGACCAATATGTTTTATTAACTCAGAAGGGATTCTCCAGGTGTATTTTTCCAGGGTATTTTTGAAGTTTTCAGGCATTATATCGTTAACAGTAAAAGCACTAAATACAGAATCTTTGTAGTTTCTCCAATTCATTTGGAATAGAAAGCTAAAGCTATTCAGCTTATATTCTCCGTTTGCGGGGAGAAGTAAGAAAGAGCTACATGTTATTAAGCAGCTCAACAAATGAAACTGAATCAGAGCAGAGAAGACAAGTTACTGACAAGTCAAGTCAGGCACATCATAGAAAGATAAAAATTAACGAGACAGAGACTTGGGGGCAAAGAACTTCTTCTGTACCCCTTAAAACCCTTAACTTCAATATATCTACTAAAGTCTTATTAGTCATTTTCCCTTCCACCTTCCCTCTATTATCAATCTGCAAAGACATCTCATACTTCAACTAGCCTTTGAACAAACAAGCTAAAATGAGAAGTCAAACAAAGAAATGATGAATCCTAAATTCAAGAGAAAACATCTCTCTGTTCTCAAAACAAATAAATTTCCATTTTTTAAGTGTTGAAGATTAATACTGAGCAGACCTTCTTTGTTTCTTCTATAGGTGTACCACATAAGCTATTTCAGCAATTTTGCCAACTAAAATGAGTAATGCTTCTGGTCTCTGGTACTGCACATCAATGTATCATTTTTCTCCACAGAAAAAGGAAGGCAAAAATACTGCCAGAATTAATATTGTCTCCTGAAAGACAGAAATAACCCAGAACCATTCATAATCACATCCTTTGAACTTTTTCAGGACAATGTGCCAACTTGTTTTTTTAAAATTATTCAGAAAAATATCTATGAAACACCAAGAAATTACTACTCTTAAAACAACTTAGGTTTTATAACCAGCAGAGCAAACTTACCATAGCTTCTTTTGATTTGAAACATGTATTTTTAACATACCTATAAAACAATTTTCTAAGAGATGGATTATCAAATGGCAGAAAAAGATTGAATAGATGAGTACTAACCTTTCACCTCATAAAATTACTATTTTTATCTACAATAAGCAGATAAGAGAGGACATCCTTACAAGTAACCTTCTTAAGATAAATTTCAAGCCCAAAACAAACACATTTTATCTCTGCTCTCAAGGTTCATCGTTCATTATTGTAAGCCATCGGAAGCTATTAAAGACTATGCCACTGGCTATTAAAGGAAAGTCAAAACCTATATTTAAGCTTTCCTTTTTTCCATTGTGGGGGCAGGGGCACTATCCCACCACTGGATCCAGCTGATATCTGTATCACAGCACAGTGCATTATTTTCAACACAGTGCTTTTCACTTACATTTTACAAAAGATGACAAAGGCAATTCTTAAGTGGGAGTAAATTAGGGTTTGAGATTGGAATGATGATTTCTCTCTTCACCAGATTCAGGCTTCTGTAGTCACAGGCAATTATCATCATGCTCAGTTTGCAAAGGTTTGCAAAACACCACAGGCCACAAGAAATTCCCAACATTGAAACACAACTTTAACAACAACAGACAAATACCAGGCAAAAGCCAAGAGTTCATAGTCCCACCACAATAAATACTGAAGGCAGTTGCCCATATCTGTTACAAATTCTCTATTGTGTCCTAAGGGAAAATCAATGTAGATTTAAATTAGCAACGTTCACCATAGAATATACGTTTACTTTATGTTCACACTTGACATACATATGCAACAATTTTTATTTTCACAATTCTAAAGATGAGCTACAAAAAACTATTCTAAACCCCTCCCTGTGTTAAAAACTAGTCCTTGATCTGTTTACACAACTTCTTCTCGATATGAGTTCTCAAACATCTTATAAATAAAAACACAAGCCTAACTGTAGCACAAAGTTCAACTATATATATATACACACACATATATATACATAACATCAGGAGGAGATACTAGAGGAGAACAAGTTATCTAATTATAGCATATTAAAATACTTCTACATTTAGTAAAAATGCTTACATGTGCCTATACCTATTTGAATTTGGACAAGGCATTGATCACACACAATGAAGAGGGCATTGTGTCTCAGCAATTATTAACTATGTTTATCCAAAGAATGGTGATAAACTGTCAAGACTGTTGATGCCATTTTTAGTTAGCAACATTTTCAGATATTCTTTTATATATCCAACTGATCCATATGGAGTTACCAGATTCGTCTCTCCTTTCCCTTGCTTAAAATAGACCCAACTCTTTTCCACATAACTCTAGGCTTTCCTCCCCACATCTCCTGGCAGCTTTGAATTAGTGATACTGATTGCATTTTGTAATACCTGCACCTGACAAACAACACTCAGTAAGCTCTTAAACTCTGTAAAAGAAACACTCACTTAAAGGGAAATTGTACAATACTCTACCAAAACAACTTCCAATGTTTTTGTTCAGTGACACTGAACAACACTGAACTGACTTTCCAACATCCTTCTTAGGAAATAAAAGTAATTTCAGGGGAAAATTTACATGTAGTATTCTCCTTATGCAAACTTAATTTCTCTTCATTTTTCCTTTCCTCAACCCAACATTCCCTTCTATCAGGCATTTATTGACAGCTTTGTGTGTTCCAGACCCTCTACTCACCTGCTTTACTTGCTACCTTGCCTACCTTGTCCTCCTCGCTCCTTCCCAAAAGAATACACTCAATTTGCACATGTGAAAACAAGGCTTCCTGCAACTACAGCTGCAACTTCCTTAGTTCTCTGTCTCTCTTTTCAATGTTGGCCTCTCCAAAGGAATAATTTCACTACTCTGTTTCCTTGTTCATCTTTCACAGCGGAAGTACCACCACCAAAATGTATCCCTCAACAAAGCTAAGATTCATTTCCTTCCTCATCTGACAAGCTGTCTTACAGTCCTCTCATCAAAATTTGAGTGCACTTGGCTTCCATAGCACAATTTTCTTTCAGGTCTTCTGTTGAGACGTCACCTGAGGTTTCTCTTGTTCCTGTAAGCATTGGGACTTCACAGGAGCTTTACACTAAGTCTTTGTCAGTCTCATTATTTCCTTTTTCATTGCTGACATCCTTGAACACTAAAATAGTTATAAAGCAAAATTTATTTCTATTATTTTTGAATTAGAAAGCTAAAATGCTGGGGAAACTTCCAGTGAGGTAAGCGAACTTTTTCCATATAAGGCAGCTGAGTGAAAGGCCAGTGCACAAATAAAAAAAATGAAACAATGAGGTTGGAAACACAAGCATCAAGGCATCACAAGGCAACAAAGAGACCAAAGCAATATTCATTTGGCACTAATTCCAAACTCCAGCTGATTACTTTGTCACATCTGCTGTGATGGGCATTACCATCACATCGGGTGGAGCCCACTGTTCTCACGAAAATGGGCATCACCAGAAAGGGAGGAAAAAATTCACACCGTGACCCTAGATCACACTACAGATAGTCCTCAATTTTATCTCACTTCCAAAACATGTAGTATTAAAAGAGCTAGAACCTAAGAATTTTGGAAAGAAAATAGTCACAGATTTCATGAGTTATTTGTATTGTTCACATTCTTCAGATTTTCTTCCAATAATCTGTCTCTAATCAGTTTCAAAATCGGAGTGCTGCACTTTCATTTGCTGCTGCAGCTGCTGCTTCTCTAAGACTTTCTCCACTGAGAGTACTTTTCTAGGTTATTCTGCCCATTTCCATTTCATCCACAGATATAAATTGTGCTCTTTCACACACACACACACACTTCACACCGTATATAAGAAAGGCAAATTCTACTCTTGGTTGTTATAAACAGACCATATGTCTGTGAAGACAAAACTTAACATGGCAGAGAAATATGTAAAAACAATTTGATAAATAGGATTTTGTTTTGTTTCCAAGTACCTTAGCCACGCATTTCAGACCCTCTCTCCTTGTAGTTGCAAGCCAGATATGCCAACCATGTTAGCCAAACCTCAGCCTGAGGTTTCAAGGCCTTACAGTTATAACACCCAGCTCTTTGGATTCCAGAGTTCCAAACAGATCTAATCGCCCCCCAGTGTTCATACAGCCCCAACAATTATATTTTCTCAGTGGAGTGTGTCGACTATGTTCAGGCAATCCCTGTCCTGTCACTAACCAGAGCCTGAGACGTGCCCATTGCAGAAGGTTGATAAAGTCTCCATTATTGGAAAATAGATACCAGAACAGACACACTCATACAAAACATGATGTCTCCTGCACTGCACGTTCTCCTCAGCTATTCTGGTCTGAAACGACAACCATTAAATTTTGTACTTAATAATTCAGCCAGGTAAGTTATACCAACCAAAGATATAAGTAAGGATGCATAACAAAAAATACAAAGAGTAACCAAATATTCACAAAATCTTAAATAAGAAGCACTTGGTGAGATTTAAGAAAACTTATGTGATTAGGTCTTATCTTATGATGGTGTAATGCCCTGGAGAGGTTCAGTCAGTCATGTGTCAGCTAAAGCAGCAAGACTATTACTCCTAAAAAGCAACCTGAAATTGCAAACCTGAACAGTAGCTTTACCTCAATGTCCATGTTTACTTTAGACCTCAAGTCTTGACATTTGAGCACAGAAGCTCTCCCCAGATTTAATAATTTTAAAATAAACACCATACAAAACCTATCCTTTTCAATTTATTTCATAACATTTGCTAAAATTACTTTTGCACACCTTGCTTAGAGAACCATAAATATGATTCAGTAACTTTTATGGCAAGTTCCTTTACAAGCAGTAAAGAGAAAATGTTTCATTAACTAACACACCAAAATACTACAAAATATTCAAAGATCACCTTTAATTTACCAGCATTTGCTGATAGCTACAGTGACTGATATTCCATTGGATGGCTGCTCCTCTATAATCTGAATGGGAAATAAGCAGTGTACCTTAGTGAAGCAACTTTCATTTTGATCAAGGTAAATAGGGATAGGACAGGGCTATTCAAAGCATTTCTATTCCCCTCCCTTACAGTGATTACGTTTAGTGATTATGTTACAGTGTTTAATAATGGCAAATATGACAAATTGAGTAATAGTCATTTTGTCCTTTGGCATATCTGGCTATCCTTGGCTTAAATTTAGTCAATCCTGTGCACAAAACCAAAGTCAAACATCATGATCCTGACAAAAGTAAGTGATGAATAAGGAGAATACAAACTAAAGAAAAAAAACCTGTGTGATCCATCTCTGTGCTGTAAACAGGTCTCAGGATGTGAAAAAATTCAAGGTATTTGTAGAACAATAAATTCAGTGGATGTCAGAATATCTAGGGAACTCAGGTACTATTCATCTTGTGCCAGAGAGATATGGAGAACAAACCCTTACTAACAGTCATGCCTTCTTTTCCTCCATCCTCTTAATCTTATATTATTTTACTGTAAGGTGTTCAATGCCTCAATTCTTAAATCCAGGATGCACTTTCGAGTACAAAATGCTTTCATTGTGAGCTAAGTAATTTATTATGTACATGTCAGGGTATTAACACATGCATGCATGTGCACACAGGGAGGTTTTGTTTTTTTCCCCTTACTGTCATATTGCTGCTCTCTCAAGCAACATAGAAGACTTCAAGATACTGTATGAAAAACTTCTGTGTTTGTTCTAGAAACTTCATCCACACACTGTATGAAGGTCCATAGGACAAGAGAAAGTATACTATTCTCATAACAATTAACTTTGAGTATAAGGAAACAAGAACAGATGGTACATAATATTTAAGCCAATTTATTTATAATGTAACATTAAGACATGTCTTATTTCAACCTACAAAATGCTTTATATCTTGTATCCAAAGAAAACTTTTGATGAATGCCAGAAGATAAGACTGAGGTACACCATTTAAAAACAATAAAAGTAATTAAGAAGCTCCAGGGCTTTAAAGCACAATTCTACAAAGTACAAAACCCAGAGATACAGCAGCATTTCTCATTATGCCTCAAGTACCATCCCACTACTAATATGAGTTAAACAAATACCAAAATAGATAAGCTGGACATATGTTAAAAGGCTATTTTTGATCCTTTTGAAAGAAACTAACTAAACATATACTTAGCAGTTACCACAAACTTGGTTTTGTAGAATGGTACTTAGCTGAAATGGAAATATGTATGAAATACAAAACAAACTACTTTTTAGTTACCAGACATTTTAATTTCTAAAGGGGAATATCCAGAAGCATCATTAAAGGGAATGTTTTTGACATTGACACAGTGTGCTGATTTTCATTTAGTTTCTTCAACAGACCCTTGCATCTCTGTGTGATTAAGTTACAACAGCAACTCATGCTTTTACCAGTTTACAGAGATCTAACACAAACTATTTCATTAACTACCATGCAAAACACAAACTATTTCATTAACTACCATGCAAAACCCAGCTCATTCATTCTGAAGATACTCTTTGAGGCACTTCCTCCATGCTCTTACACATCCATACACCAAAAACTGTAAATATTTACTATATAGCCTCAGTTGTTCAATTTTTATTTCATTTCAAACTCTTCTTCTGCTCAGTGAACAGCGGAGGAGCTAATAAAAGAATAAGACAGAAAAAAAAAATATCAGAGTTTGAGTTCAGCTGTTTTTGTGGTTTTTTTCCATTTTCTAGCAATGCTTTTACTGAAAAAAAAACAAAAAAAGAAAGTAACAATCACATTGAATAAAAATAATCACTGCAACAATAGTTCCTAAAATTGATGCAATGTGAAATCAAGCTTACAGCAGTTAGCTGAAATTAAGTTTCTTAGTGCACATAGCCTAAGCAAAAATAAGAAATAGAATTCTATACCTATAGACATTTTTGTGCCATCTCTAAAAACTAACCAATGAAGAGTATATTCCAATATTTACATGTGAATAAGACTGTTACTTATACGTCAGACAAGAGTAGCTAGACAAGCACATGCCACACTTCATACACAAACTCTTCTATGTAAAAGTTGAGAAAAACACCATTCTAATAGCACTGTTTGTAACAAGGGCTACTTCCACAGGTCAATACAAGTAATTTTATACCTAAACTAAACTACATGAAAGTAAGGACTAAAATTTCTTCTAAAATTTAAATAAGATCTAGCACACTCAAAAACAAACATCTTTTACACTGAATTCACACCATCCTAAATTTGCTGTCTCTTTTGACTTAGCTGACTTTTTGATCAGTAAGACTAAGGTAGAAAAAACCAACCCCAAAAACCAAACAACCCCAAAAAACCCTACCTAGGCCATTAATTAATAGATTTGACAATAAAATGAGATCAGGTCCCAAATTATCATCTCTGACAAACCAAAGGGTAGCATCCCTTTTCATAGATTTGTAGACAAACCTACAGTAGTTGTAGTAAGTCATTTCGTAAGAAAAAAAAAGCAACCACATCAAGATGATGTCTTCATTTGTAAGTTTGCTCAGTTCATCTAGTCGAAGTACACATACAGATGTACAAATATTTTTTTTAAAGGAAATATTATTTCCCCAAATCATAATTTCTTTTTTTCCCCTCCAGTGTCCCTGACCATCTCCTCTCTCACTGTTCCTTGCCTTTTCTGCAAAGGATGAAGTATCTTTTGCTATCCTCTAAAAAGAACTTCAAGGATAGCAATTTGATGCCCTTCATTTATAATGTTCCATTTCATTCATGAAAAGGCATGAGACTTCTAACCAAGGGTACTAATATATTTTTCAAGCAGATACATGAAAGCTTCCTACATAAGCAGCATCTTCATTTGTAAGGTAGGAAAGTGTCCCACAGCTATCAGAACAAGTTTAGAACAGAAATGCTTTACTTAAAGCAAATATAAATGAATAGAATCATGGAATCAGTTAGGATTGAAAAGACTCTGAGATCATCAAGTCCAAGCACAAATTCTTCAGTCACATGCTTATCTGAAAATACCTGTTAATGTCCTTTTAATTGACTCATGCAGAAGCCTGTGTATAAAAGTTAAGCATCTTAGCTAAAAAAAAAAAAAAAAGCCTGAAATCCTGCTTCTTAACTACTTATACACTATTTTCTCCCTGGGAGGTGGGAAAGTCTTTTAACTCATCTCATTTTGTGGTTGTCCCTGCCAGCGAAGCATATGCTTGCTTTGATCTAACCAGTAAGACCAATTTACCTGAAAGCTACTTTTCAAAGACACATGTGGCTAAATACTCCACTGAAATAAAAAGTCTTCAGTGTTTACTAGGCAAATTTGACCCACTCAATAAGTGACTTCAGTAAATCCAGCAATTACATACTTCTTTAAGAACAAAGCTCTAAATCCATTTCTAAAAGACAAAATAAAACATATGTGAAACAAAAAGCCAGGGGCACATGATATTTATGAACAGCAGGCAAGCATTTCTTGGCCATTTCCCTGTGCTCTTAATAGAAGCCTCTTGCTAAGCATAAAAATCTTGTACAACTACAGCAAAGTCTCAAAGGATTTGAAACGATGTTTTCCCCTTCTCTTACACTGCCTATTGGTCCTGGTTCTCCTCTTCTTCCTCAGTGTTGCACAGTCATTTATCCAGCACCTCCATTTATAGTAAAATCTTAGGATCCTTTGCCCTTGTCCGGTTTAAATTTGCAACCATCTCTGGTTTGTTTTCTAGTCCTTCCTTCTGGAACTACAAAGTTTTGCACATACAGGACTTTTCTACCTGTTCTGGTTTTTCATCTGTTTTTCATGTTTACATCCACCAAACATGACAATGCTTCTTAAGAGAGGTCTGAAATCTGACTGCCTCAGCAGGACAGGAAGCAGTTTGCCAGGCTAAGGTTTGAAAATGCAGCCGCGTACACTGCTGCTCATAGATGGGGCAGGTCTATAGGAGCAGGTCTATAGGAGCAGGTCTGATGCTTTGCCCACAGACATTGAGAATGTACATGATTTGTACTAAGAAACGTGAAACTTACTGTATTCTGAACCATAAAGCCTTCCTTGCTCCTTTATTGGCCTTCACTCCATCTAGATTTAAATTACAAGTTATACAGAGATTCTTTCAACTCTTTGAATATTCTACCTGTAAGCTAGGAACTGAGAATATTTAGCATACTTATTAAAGAAAGCTATTATCTCACATATGTATTAATTGTTAGGAATGCACTAAAGTCTTGTTATGACAAAAGAGCCGTTCTTAAAAAAAATTCTAGTTTCTATGTAACAAAAGTACATAACCATTATTGAAAATACAGAGCATTTTTATCATACATGAATTCAAAATGCCTGTATCTAAAAGAGCAATTAGTTTACCTGCTAACATTTACCTGTAAGTGATCTATTTTTTATAATGCTATAAATATACACATATACATTAATGACTGCATTATCAGTTAGGTGACTGAAGTCTGTTCAGTTTTTGGTTTTGCTCTTGCTGTTTTCTTTAAAGAATAGTTAATAATCTCTGGAGTACCACCTACTGAGAATTATTTCTCCCTATCTAAGAAAGTCCGACACGTATGCTTCAGAATATATTGAAAGCAAACAAACAAGTGTTTATTTTACTGGCATATCAGACTGTTCACATTTTTGTAATGCTTCTTTTGATTCACTGTCAAACAAAATGTTACATATTTTCCTTTTGTAAATAAGCTGCTTGTTGCTATAAGAATGTGCTTGCTATGAATCAATAACATATTTTATACAAATCAAAGGGCCATCATATGTCAATGACTGCAAAGAGCACTGCCTAGCAGTTATGATTTCAACCCACCCATGAAGATCATACACAGCTTACACTCTGCAAC
Source organism: Climacteris rufus (assembly GCA_013398175.1). NCBI lineage: Eukaryota > Metazoa > Chordata > Aves > Passeriformes > Climacteridae > Climacteris > Climacteris rufus. The sequence continues at coordinate 188,919 of VZRZ01007143.1, read as the reverse complement.
TTCATATGGTGATCAATTCAAATATATTTGTTGTAAACGACTGCTTTTTAGGAGTCAGCAAGTGCTTTGGACCTCTTTTTCAAATTTTCCATTCCATACATAAAGAGGTTTTTTGCCTTCATTATTTTCCTCCTGCTTGACTATTTTTTAGTCCTTCAGGTCAGTGAGGAACTGATTTGTACCTTCTTCCTTGAAATCTCCAAGTCAAGATTCCAGCTGCAAGTAAGAGCAGCTGGTTTTGGCCAGGGGTCAAGAGTTGACTCAACTTCACAGGACAAGCTGTGCTTGTGAAATATGTACCAGAGTGATGTCCTCCATCCATACAATCAGGATGATGTTCAAAGTTCAGACATGGAAATTAATAAAGTTAAATATACAAATGCTGGCATGAATGTTACATCAGTGCTTAAATACTCATTTTTTCCCTACATCAAGTCAGAGATTCATAGCTGTTGCCTCTTATCCTTTTGCTGTGTATCCCTCAGAAAAATGCAGTTCTGTCTTCTCTTTAATATCCTTTAGGCAGTAGATTCAAGGTCAACACTAGGAACTTTAGATAGCTTTACCTATTTGCCTTGCAGCTTGCTTTTCCACATGCTTTTGAAAAATATGCTGTATATCTATATACTTACCCATGTCATATTGCATTGTGCTCAGCAATAAAAGCTGGGGGAAAGAAGGAGGAAAAAGGAGGACAAGGTGGGTGGGGCGGGATGGGGGCAGGGAGAAGTAGTTTTATTTTAGTTTCATTCATTAATGCTTTGGCCTGGTGTGTTACTGTTTTACATTTTCACTCCCTTTTTTGTTACTCTCATTAGGACATGACTTGCACTGTTTAAAAGATTGCCTCTTCCTCCCTTTGTTCTGGTCTTAAATCACAGCAACTTCTGGTTTCAGTGGTGTTGGGATATTCTTGGCCATTTTATGCTTATTCTTCCAGACCCCTCTTACACAGGAGGGTCGGTCCATGTTAGTTGAAATTGCTTTAACCTTTCAGCTGCTCCTTTCGATGTACTTTTTTGTTTTGCCATAGAAAAATCTCACTCCTGTGAGACTGCTTCTATGGAATGCAACAGGATCACTCCTGTGAGATAGCTGTAGAGATGATAACTATTTGATTTTTCTGGGGCTAGACAAAAGTTCCTCTTTGGTAGGTTTCCTAACAAGTTACCTCAAGAAATAACCATTCATAGAAGTGAAACCTTACTCTCCACATTTCACTTCAACATTTACCCCACTAACCCATACTACTGGCTTAGTATATCCCAGCCAGGTTGGGAGTACAGTTCTAGGGTAACAGTTCTAGGACAGTCCTAAGAGTCAGAGCATAACTGTTCAAAGTATTTCATTTTTTTCACAGAATTTCTGTGAAAAATCACATTTTCCATGCCTTTATGGGGTTGACTCAATTTCAAAGAGGCTCCTTCAATAAGCTATTTGCTTAGCAGCAAAAGATTCTTCCAATACCTCCATAATGACAGAGAGAATAGTAGTGGAGTATTAAACAATTTTTTTTTCTTCTGCATGACTTACCCTTTATTAAAGGAAATAAAAAGTAGCAATGAACCTACATATTCAGCAGAATAGAAGATTCTGAGTTTGTCAGAAGACTCAGGAAGAGAAACCCACTCTCATTTAAAGTCACACTAATTTTTTAAAAAATCCCCAATTAAGCGTACTTTGCTTTCATTTTAACAATAAAAAAACCCAACTCAATTAAGTGTACTTTATCTTCATTTTAACAAACCTCTTAGCAACCAAACATTGTAAGGCTTGGTTGCTATGACAAAAATTATTATAATTAATATGATTGGAAGCAAAATAAAAAGTGCTGTGCACTGGAGAAGGTGTCATAACAGACCACAATGAGAAAAGGTCATTAGATACTGTAGCTAATAATAATTAGCTGCTCTGAAAGCTCCCTAGAGAAGCTGCTTTTCAGTTGTTGTATTCTCTAACATTCCTTGAATCACAAGTGAAGCTTAAGCTAAAGTATGGACTTGACATCTCATCAACCAGAAGCCAGACAAAACAGCTGTCTAGTTCAAAACCCTGGTTTTCAATCCTTCGAGTATCCTTCAAAGGGCAGGAATGCAATTTCCCCATATTTAACAAATTGGCTTCATCAGTGGGAGTTGTCTATTTAAATTTTAATACGAAAAACATACTTAAAGCTGTCTTTTGAAAACAGAAGCAGCTGTTAATTATAGCTTATTCCATATCAGCTTTCCCATCTTTACTACATTGTAAGTGCTACTTCCAAATGCTTTTAAGGGTTTTCAGGTTCTTAGAAATAACCTTACATAATTTTTTCAATAACCATCTTTAGATAGCCATAATTAGTATTAGAGTAGTTGCTAGAGGGTAATGATAATTCCAGTGTCAAAGTGGAAAGTGAAGACTATGTTTAGAAACATACTGCAAAAATTATTTTTCCAGACCAATAAACACAATTTGATATAATTTTGACCCAGAAGATTTAAATGAAAATTTTCAGAGTAATCAGTCAAACTGCATTATAAAGCTCATTTAAACTGTGAGCAAAGTATTAAAAGTAAGCACCCTGAGACAAACCATAACTGACACAGAATCATGAAGGGGATCTCTGACACATTACACATAACAGGTGACTCTTTTTTTTCTAAGTTAACACAGACTGTTTTTTTAACAAGTGTCTGTATTGCAACAATTGTAATTTTCAGCTTTCAATCATGTTAAGAAACACTTGGGATTCACAGTTATGTAAACATAAGTGTTTTAAATGAGCTAATAAATTATAAACACTAAAATTTCAAAGAAAAAAAAATTGCTTTACTGAAATTTGTATAGCTTTGGCAACATTTTAACAAGCATCTAACACTGCTCCTGCCTGCCTAGTGCTGCCTTCTAACAGAATCAAAGCTCATCCTTTCAGAAGCTGAAGAAACTCTGCTGACTTTTATTGCAGGGTTAGGCTTTTCTGCCAGGCTATGTGGTTCAACCAGTTGGTTGGTCCAATGAGTCCCAAAGTCCAAAGTGGGAGCAGCAGCCCTGCACAGTCACATGCAGGGGAAAGATTCTCACCGGACTCCAGGGCTAGAAAAAGTGCCCTTTCCTCTCCTCCAGCTCTGCTTTCTTCTAATGCTCATGCCATACATGTCTAAGCCTGAAGGAAACAACTACATTAAAAAAAAAAATTAGAATTGTAACACCTTTTCTGGGCAATAACAAAACTGAAATCACAGATGAAGCAGCCTCATACTTTCCTGTGACCAGCTACTATTTCCCCTACTAAACACTGGGAAGCTGTGTGGGGCTAATAAGACGCTGGCTGACCCATGCTGGGGATGGTGGGGAGGGAAATATGTCCCTAATGTCATGTGAAACTGCAGCCAGACTTCGTTGCCTCATTTTACAGTCATGCCCCAAGGATGTTCCTACACCTTCAGTAAGTAAAGTTACCAGTTCAAACTGCAGTTCCTCGAATTTTCAAATGTCAGACTTCTGACAGTTTTAATCTGTTTGTACTGCTTGCTAGTAAAACCTGCCCACCAGGTTTCCTGCTCTGTAGATGGGGAAAGCGGGTGAATGAAACCTTCCAATGGAAAAACAGTCAGTTCTCTGAAGGTGCTGTAATTCAGGCAAGAAGTTGAGCAGAGAAATCACTGAATGTTTCCTTCCATTTTTATCCAGTATCATATCATAAACCCACTGTTAACCTTCACTTCAAGTGAAAAAAAAAGGTTATCATGGGGAAAGCAAAACAAGGCAAAATAAGACTTCAGAGAAAGCAAACAAATCCCCCAGTGCAGTAGAAGAACAAAAACTACATGGAAGCCACAGGGTTCTCAGACTTCACCTCTGACACCTAAACCATGCAACTTGATTAACTGCAGCTCACACTAACTTAGCAAGATGGTAATAAATATCAGAACTATTTGTTCTTTCAAGTTCCTGTCACCATCAGTCCCCTCCAAATGTTTCTTATTAATAAAGAAGAGTTTATACTTCCAAATGACCAATGGCCTTAGACATATTTCAAAAACAAAACATGAAGTATTTCCCTAGTTCTTTTCTGGGATAAATATGACAAGAAAAGAAAAAAAAANAAAAAGAAAAAAAAAAAAAAAGAAAAGAAAGCACAAGCAAGCTTCCAAAATTGTGGAGGATTTTATTTAACTGCTGCAAGGTACAGAAAAAAATGACCCTTTGATCAGTGTGACTAAGGAGAAGTCATATTGCTCAATACACTTCAAGGAAGGAAGGTTTTCCACTGTCTTCTTACAAAAATTAATTAGAGGTTCAAGACTCTGTAAGTCCTTCAAAATTGTTTTGCAAATCAATGCTCTGAACAGTAAGTTAAGTATTTTAAGATTTTATAACATCAGCAGAACTAAGTATTTCTCTATTCAAATGGACAAAAAAACCCCACTTCAAATCCTGACTGACATTCCGTCTTACAAATATCTACGTTCTGCTCTAAATAGATGACAAGGAGTTGCTATGATGTTTTCCTTAGAAGTGTTATTTAACATTTTCCAACTCTGCAAAGGCAGGAGAACATTAAAACTCTTTTGTTGGAAGCTGAGTGTTTGAAAGTTCATTGGCAGAATAGTTACATCCACTTTTCAAGAACACACGATAATTCTCTCTCTGGTTTCCCCAAATAGAGGAGGGAAGAACACAGAAAGAAGGAGCAGCGCACGCAATATGTTTTTACTTCCATCTGCCATCTGTTAACAGTTTCAGCTACTTGGATAAATATGTATTTGTACTCATCAGGAAAGATTGCAGTCTTGTCTACGTGCAGTTACTCAGTACAGCTGTTCATGAACAAGTCCAAGGTGAGGGCATTCTGACAGAACCAGTAGCTAAGAATGAACAGAAATACCATATTTTGAAATGGGAATAGCTAAAGAAAGAACTATTCAATAGTGTATGCTTATGGGTAGCTAAATATAAAGCAATCCCCGCAACCCATCACAATAGGGTTACGTGCACACCACAATGCAGAATCTGACAGCATGGCCTTGTCCTTCAGAAATCAGAAGGAGAAGAAGAAATTACATGTCAAGCAAGTGTAGTTACATGGACAGATGCAGAACCTTTTTACTGTTATGTTTCATATTAATTTAGGAAGTTGAATTAAACCACACATCTATCAAAAGGTGGTATCTTTTATCTTGAGAAAATTAATTGCTTTTCCACAGCAGTTCAGTCATCACTTTGGCACACAAACTGTAAAACCTTTGCAGCTTTGATGAGCTCAGCTTAGCACCACTGTCATCTCAGATTCTTCCTGCCTTGGTGTCTTGAGTAAGTGAAAATAATCTGAACTAAGATGACATGATAGTAACTACACATGGGAAGTAATCATCTTTTCTTTCTGATGGAAGTTATTTAAGGATAAAAGAGGGCAATTTCAGCCTTGTGAGAATTTTTCTGTTTTCCCCTGAAATTGAACTGTTCCACAAGAACAACAAAACCCACAAGGCACAGGGCACTGCTAAGGCAGACTTGTCACAAGTAGAAACAACTCAGTATGGCCCTGACTCACAAAGTCAGCTTCTTCTGAAAGCAGCCCAAAAACACCTTGCCTGGACCAGGAGGCTTTTTTTTAACATGTGCATGTTCAGAAGGCACACAGGAATACCCAACTACATACTGGTTTACAGTCTATACCTGATAAGTGTGAATAAAATTTGTCTCAAATATTCATAACTGGGGAAATTACAAACATTTATAATTGAACTTTTTTTAAAATCCTTGTGTTAGAAATAACAACTGAAGACACCAAAAAAAGTTAAGCCTCAGCACTGCTAACTGACATTATATGAAGCAGTATTGGCTTTGTTCCATAGCTTCAGATCCACATAGTAGCTGAACATAAAAAAAATAGTCAACGTTATTTTCAAGTAAGAGATCTCATTAATTCTCAATGTCTACTGTATGAAAATGTATACTAAGTTAACATTGTGTCCATAACAAATCTTCCACATGCAGACTGCCTTTTTTCATTGCTTTATTCTCCAGCTGCACATTGCTCTCACTACGTCTGTATTTGTGTCCTTGGAAGGACTAAGATGGGCACAGTGTGGACTGTGTCTCCATCTCCACTGTGATGCCAGGCAAACTGGAACTGCTGATTGTGCTACAGATTTGAATGCAAGAGGCTGAACCCAGTTAGTACAGTGGACCTTCCTTGGGGATTTCTTGAACTCGTAGTTCCACCGCACGGCATTAGCTATGTTAGCCATCACACTCTACTACATTTTGGCTGGGTTTTATTGCTGATTTGGCCTTCCATAGACCTAACTTGTTCACTTTGATTTCACTGGGAATGAACCAGTAGAGCATTTTTTAACACACCTCATGCAAATCATCTTTAACTTTATAGTGCACTGCTCAGTTAAGAGACCTCATCCCCTCTTCTGTATAACACTGACAACCTAGAGCTGCCACAGTGACCCTCATAGATACTGAATCTGTGTTACCAAAAACTCTTAACAGGGTGATTTCAGTGATGGATGCATGCCTGCAAGACATGACAAAGATTAGTGGTGCACAAAATATCTGTATCAGTTATCAAGGGCAAGTTCTTAAAAACTGTTTACATTCCACTTCAGGAAATGCATGTCCTGGGATGCTGCAGCTAATCAGAAGAGACAGACCAATTCATGTTCAAACTGAGCTGTTACTTGTTTTCAGGACCAATGTTTCCCTCGGCCTGCACCATGCCTTAGCATGTTGGCTCAATATCAATCATCCTTAGAAAAGGCAGCTTACAGCCAGCACAATACCAACAACTCATTTACAGGAAAGGAAACAAGCATGAAGTAACAAATTACTCCTTTGAGAAAAATAGCAAGGACTCATTTATAAAATTAAGAATACTGAATGCTGTAATATGGGTGATGAATTTGCAAATTAGGTAGAAGGTGACAATGGAAAACAAGGTAGGGAAAAAACTGCCAGAAGTTTGAATCCTAGGTAATTTGGTGCCTTATGCTGCCTATGTGAAGCTATCAACAAGCTCGGTGGAAGAGAAGTGATAACACAGCAACACACAATTGGGGGATGGAGAGTAGAGGGGTATTTTTCATTTTAATTGGCTTGGGAAAGAAAACCTGAAAGAGAAACTAAAACACCATATTCAAAGGTGCCTTTAATTACTGCTATCTACCATGGCAATAAGAGCAACTAAAGAAGAACCACTATTCCCACTGTTATGTGAGAACTTGCCTTCAATGGCAGGCACTTGATACATCTTCCTAATACTAAGAAAATCAAAGCTTAAGTACATTAGCTAGCACAAGAAACAACAATAAGTAAAAATGTATTAAATCCCACTAATAACCACATCCGGATTTACCAGTAAACCCCACAGATCTGAGCTTTATATTAACTAGGGTGTGTGAAAATTTTCCCTGGAGAATTTCAGAAGAATATCAATCCTTTCTGAAAACTTTTACACTATAGTAGCATCTAGTATACAGACCTATTTAGCTTCTTTTTCAAGACTTATTTTAAAATATTGCACGCAAAAAACTCCAGAAAGCTTTCTTTCCTGAATACTTAGCGTGTTTCTCTAGGCAATCTTTATCAGTTTTGCAACTAAATTTTATTCGTATTCTCTACATATGCAATTTAACTTTGTAACTGTATTAGAGCAGAGATACAACAACTTCTACAGCTCTAAATGTTGAATTTTAATTATATATTAAATATCATCGCTATGGAACTAGAGGAGTAAAAACCTGTAAAAACTTCAACATTAAATAACATGGGTAAAAATTACTTTTCAACTCAAATTCACAATATTTACATGGAAATAAAGAATTTAGAAAAGCAATTAAGATCTGCTATAAGGCTCCTTTGTACACCATGAAAAATTACTGCACTTAAAATTACAGTAATTGAACAAAATGAAACCACATTTTAATGTAAACAAAAAGTGTGTAATTTTCTTTAATAAACTAATCTGACTTGAAACTATATGGATGATACCAATGGAAAAATCAGAAGTCCAGTTTCTGTGATTGATAAATTTTCCTGGCTCATTTTTCAAATGTTCAGCTTTAGCTTCATCTAGCGCTTTTGGAGAAGTGTTAGGAAAAAAGTTATTTCACCCTAGAGCTTCTACAGAAATGAGTTCCATTTGCAGCTGCACACCTCCTCTGTGTGAACTTTGGAGTCATCATGTATCTACCCCTATTCTCACTCTGGAATTAATTGACTCTACCAAACAATACTGCAATTATTATAGTTCACAGTTTATATGGTTTGAAATTGATCTGTTTTCATTTTTACAAAAATGGCGCTTGTTTTTTTTCTTCCAATTAAAAAAAAAATAATTACTTTGGGTTTTGTTTTGTTTTGCAAATAAACACACTAAACCTGTTGACTACACTTAAAGAAGTAGATCCTGCTCTCACTTTGACATATATTTTCTGATAGCCAATATTTAGTCATTAAAAATTTTTGTCAAAAATAAACTCTCCCTAGAAATACTCCTGGCATTCACTTCTTTTCTCCATCAGTTCCATTCAGAGGCAACTTAACTGGCCATTGAATGATCTGTTGCTTTGTACTGATGTCCCAGTTCTAGGAAGTTGCAGCTCAAGTGACAACTTTCCATTGTCGTTCTCACCTTTGCCATCTGCTGCTGACCCTTGCCTCCCCTCCTGCTCTGGCTATGTAACCTTGCCCACCAGCAGGGAAGCATCACACTCTTCAGCAAACTGAAAGCAACTTACCAGCCTAGAATGCAAAGACTTTTTTATTTTATTGCTGCGTGGTGTAGTTAGGCTTTGCTTTGCAGAGCTTGCAATTTTTTAGTAAGTAATTTATTTATTTTTTTACTGATAATGATGCTCAGAAAGGAAGCCGAACTGCATGGAGGGGAGGAAGCTGCATTTGCAAAATGACACTATTAACTCATTTTTTCATGTGCTGTGCTTTGGTTCCATCATGGCCCAAACCAAAGTATTCTTTTCTCAAACCTGTCAGAAACGATTGTTGAAAAAGTACAAGGATTTGGAATACATTAGTCACTAAGGTGCTTTCTGCAGAGTTTGGGCTGAAGATGTTTTGTAGCAGGGAAACTTCTCTTGAATCTCAGCCATACACAGCACTTGCAGTATTGATTTTAACATTATAGTAAACTTGCTCTAGCAAAATTACTCTGGAGTTTAAAATGGGCAAGCTAGTTTTCCCAATTTAATTAACAATCTAACTAAGCTGAAGAAGAAAATTACTTACCTTTGTTATTACTTTACTTCTGAGTAAAATTATAACCCTTTATGTGATTATTAAGAACATCTGTACAAGAAACTAAGATTATTGCCTCTGCTACTTATCCTGTCACTCCTTTTTGAGAATAAGACATACACATGCTCTAAATAAAACCCTTTATAACTTCAGAAGTGGAAACATGAAGACACCTGTATTTCAGCAGACATTGCCACTGCAGATCTGACCACAGCCAACAAGGTTCTGAAGCATCCACATTTTTCAGTTCTATCTTACCACACACAATACCCTTGACAAGAGAGGGGCAAAAAGAATTAAAAACAAAAGAGAAAGAAAAAAAAAGGAAAAAAGAGGGGGGTGGGGGAAGTGAATTCCTGGAAAATTAAAGGTTTACTGTTACAATTTTGGAAAATGGGAGGGAAAAAAAAGCTTTTCTAAATTAGGGGGCAGTTCTTCAATCAAATATATTGAGCCTAAGTGATGGTTCTGTAAAGCAACAGCCAAAGAAAGCTTATGTGTCTGATTTAGGCTGTTTTGTTGTGACAAAATACCCACTTAACACATTTTTCTGTTTCAACGCGCTGTGCCACATTTATCTAGCATATGTAAACAAATAATATATTAAAATGCACACCATGTTCCATTTCACTAGGATTTCTGAAACAAGACAAACATAGAAGTGAAACTACTTGCATAGCATTTTGAAAAAGATTGGTTATACTACACATTATACTTTGGACAAATAGTAGTAAATCAACACTCAAGCAATTTAATTCAGATGGAATTCAGTGCTACCCAGATAAGTACATCTGATGTTCCAGCTCTTTACGGAAAACCAGACAGCTGCTGCTAATTTCCACTTCATTGCTGAAATATATGCTGTTAAGACCTTATAAATAAGTCCAGAGACAAAGATGGTGCTTACTTTAAGGTTCATTTTCATACTTATTAAGACAAGAATACAAAACCTAGGCACATGCAAACACATGCTCATATACACACAAATCCCATCACATGTACATCCACTGCCAAATTTGGTGTTCACCATTTTTAGTTAAAACAGACATGTGCCAACCAAGAAAATTTCAGCTTTGTTCTGATTTCTGAGTTAAGCCACATGATGAATAACTGATCTCTTGGTTGATAGAAAACATTCCTCTGCGACCTGCAAATGCATTGCAAGATGCTTAATATTTTAACCTTTACCAAAAAAAAAAAAAAACCCAAAAACAAAACCAAAGCCTATTTTGATAACTTCCCACAGCTTTCAATACACTACAAACTGTTTAATAATTCTGTTCATATAGTAAGCAAATTTAGATCAATATGATGTACTCATCTGTCTCTCACCAAGAATAGTAGAAAACCAAACAACAGATTGTTACTTTACATTTAAGATTTATATGAAAAAAACCACTAAAAATACAGTAACAAGAACTTGAAGTCCACAAAGACAGCAGACTTCAGGTTTTGTACTGTTTGGACGCTGGGTTTGTTTGCTGGTTGGTTGGTTTTTTTCATTTTCACATGACATCTACTTCTGAAGTTAACCAGTCAACTGCAATACCTGAAGCTATCAGGTCCAACCAAATCAACTAGTGATCAAAACTACCAAAGTTACATGACACGAGCATAAGGCACACCCAAAGGCAGCCACCTACACTAGATAAAAAGTGGCTTACTGCTAAAGTTTGACAGCTGGAAGATACAGTAGAGTCACTCACTCCTTTCTCCTTATATTCCTTTGCTGGCAGAGCACACTAGGAATGCCCTAGGCAAGCAGATCCTTTAGGTGTCTGTTGCTGGATCTGACACAACCACTGTTTCTTCTCACTTCCCCAAAAGCGAGTGACAGGATGATACCCCTAGAAACCCACACCTCCACTGAGTTACAAAACTTCTCTTTTTCTGTCTGGTGCCTCAAAACGATGACCAGTTGAGGGCTACCACAAATTTCCTACTATTTGATTTCTCTTCCAGTAAGTCAACAATGCACTGGGAGGACTGGAATTACAGGACTTGTATTATTTAATTTTTAAAGGCTTATCATAGTTATTCACATTGAATAAATATGCTTCACTTGCTTGTAGTAGTTTAATTCCATAAATAGCAGCAAACTGCTACTACTACTTCCAGGTGAAAGATATTTTTTTCCAATAGACACCACCTACTGAATAATGCACAATCCATGAGATATATTCATTGGCTGGAGAACACAGCAAAGACAGTAAAATGGACAATTACAGCAAAAATGTAACCCAAGACAAAAAGTCAATTCAAAACTAAAAATCTGCTTTATGAAATTTCTAAACGTAAGTCCCGCACAAGCAGCAAACAGGCACACACAATCATCCCAGTAAAGACGATGTTCACACTGCAGCAAGTCAGTAAAGTGACAATGCAACAACCCCATTAACTCCTCTGCTCAGCATTAGCAGGGGTGTCCACACAATCTGTATCCTCCACAAGCATGGAAAACATGCTCTTTGCTCTGCCTTGCAGTTGTGCAGCACTAACAGCACTGCTGGGCTTCCATTTGCTGTTGCTTGTTTGTAATGCAAGGAGAGATGCAGTAATCCTGGCATGTGCATCAACAAAACCACAAAGGTTTCCAGCTGCAGGACCGGTTCCAGCAAATGAATAGTACATGTAAAGGTCTCATGGATGACGTACAAAAGACTCCAAAAGATACTGAAGACACAAAAAACCCCAAAAGAACAAACTTGATTGTTGAGGTCCTCTGGGCGTGGCTTGCGACCGGCCCGTTCCCGCCGGGCCGGGGCCAGGGGGTGCCGCTCCTTCCCCCTCCTGCGCAGCAGCTGCCGGCTCGGCAGGGGCTGTCCCCGCCCAGGGGAACAGCTCATTGGTTCCTATGCCGGCTGCAGACAGCTGGCTCACTGGCCGGTGCCCCTGTCAATCATTGTGTTCCTCCGCAGTGATTGGCTCTCCCGGCTGCCCTCCCCTCATCCCCCGTCTCATAACACGCCCTGAGCGCCATTTTGGCCGTCTTCTCCGCACCATGGTCCAGCAATAAAACCTACTGGCGATAAGTGGAAAAGAACCCTTTCTCATCTCTTTGTTTCCCTGCATAAATTAAAGCCGCTGTGCGTGAGCTAAGCCAAGATCTGCGGGAGTTCTGATGCTTGGCTCGCCTCTGATCAGAGACTAGATAAGGCCTGAGTCACATTATCTAGGCAAACGGGACCGATGTAAAAGACTCCTAGTTACTCTCGCTTTCTACCCGCGGCACTCGATAACACCAGGGGAAAAAACAGCTTGGGTTGCACAGGGGTTCTTTTAGGTAGCCAATTTATTTTGCTGAAGAAATCCACTCCAAAAGGTTTTATACAAATTCTTTAAAACTTATGGGAGTTGCACTAAAATATATTTAAAGAAAATAGTGAAGGAGCTCCATAACTGACTATGAATAAGGGGAAGAGCTCTCAAAGAAGAAAATAACATGTCTGCGAAGACTACAATGCAACCATTCCTGGCTTGTAGCCCAGAAAACTATCTGCCTGACTCTGCCATTGCTCTGTATCCCACAGGGCAATTACCAGTTTGAAAAACTCCCAACACTATCTTAGGGCCAGAAAATTGTTCTACTTCAGATGGTGTTTCAGAACTTCCAGAACAGGGGTATAATTTACTTCACTCTGGTAAGAGGGGGCAAGGATGGTGGGTGTAACTTTAAAATGTTGTGTAATATCTTTTGGGCAAAGCAGAAAATTCAACCATACTAGTTTGTTTACTGTTTAAATACACAGACCTTGTATATTTGACCAGAATCTGATTCTACCACAAATTAATTGATACACTTCCCCCCAATCTTTGACTTTTGATTATTTTTCTCCTTCAGAGCACCTCAGTTTTTTTTCAATGTCACCTCAAACAAAGTCTAAATTGCAGAAAAGAAGCACATGCAGAGTAGAGAGAATTATAAAGATATGAGGTACTTATTTCTCTCTGAGGAGGTCATATCACCAGCCAACATGGGATTCCTGTTACATACTAGTCTGGATGAAGAGTACCTTTTGACTTTACTCCAAGCCTCAGGCTTGTTCAACATTCAGCATTAGTATAAGAGAACATATTAAAAAAAAATAAAATCAAAACAACCAATACATTATTGTATGCACATACTCAAAGAATTCTTCTAGAGCATTTCATCCTGCCCTAAATAATAAAAGTCAGAAAAGGACAAAAAGAAAGTTAAGTGGTGCATGATTCTCAGTATCAGTTTTTTTCCAACTGTACTGGTTTTGGCTGCGGTAGAGTTCATTTTCTTCATAGTAGCTGGCATGTGGCAATGTTTTGAATTTGTGCTGGAAACAGTGTTGATAACATAGGGATGTTTTAGTTACTGCTGAGCAGTGCTTGCACAGAGCCAAGGCCTTTTCTGCTTCTCACACCACTGCTCCAGGGACTAGGCTGGGAGTGCACAAGATGGGAGCAGGCACAGCCAGAACATCCGACTGCCCACACATATACACACACACAAGTGACCAAAGGCATGCCCCACACCATATGACATCATACTCAGCATATAAAGCTGGGAGAAGGAAAAAGGGGGGACATTCAGACTGATGGCATTTGTCTTCCCAAGTCGTGTTACATGTGATGGAGCCCTGTTTTCCTGGAGAGGGCTGAACACCTGCCTGCCTAAGGGAAGTGGTGAATTAATTCCTTGTTTTGCTTTGCTTCCACTCACAGCTTTTGCTTTACCTATCAAGCTGTCTTTATCTCAACTCACAAGTTTCCTCACTTATACCCTTCCAGTTCTCCCCCCATCCCACCAGGGAGGTTGAGGGAAGTGAGCAAGGGACTGTGTGGGGTTTCATTGCCAGCTGGGGTTAAACCACAACACCAAAGAAGGGCTGGGGGGTTGGAGGTGGGTCAGGGAAAATCCAGACATCTGGCAGCATACAATGTTTCACAGCAAAAATTACCTAACAATACATCTTATCAGTGACGAATTGATGAGTTCAGACTTTTAAACTGAAAATCCTGACTCTTCAAGGTCCATGAATTTGGAAACTGATTGGTTTCCAATTCTGAAGTGCAGAGATTTTAGTGAGCTTTTTGATAATGATTCAATACTGTACTATTATATTTTTTCTTTTATTCTCTTTCACTTAGGGGTAGTCTGGAAACCCCTAGTAGAGCACAATTCATTACTCAATCTTTTCAGAAGCCATATAATGAAATGAAAGTATTATCAATTTCTGCTTTCTTTTAACCATCTACTTCAAGCATATATCACTGATTTCTGCAATAATCCTCTTTCATTCCTTTCACTTTTCATGTGAATAAAAGAGTCAAGTGGAAGAGTATATCATTATCAGCTCCTTGATAGTGTGATAGTTGCAATTTTTCTCAGAAAGGGATAGGATTTTGCAGAAACTTGTAAAAATATGACAAAGCCAGAGTTTCCTATGTAACAAGTAATTAAGCTTTTCAACTACAGATTAACATCCTAAAAAATAATAATCTTGCCAAAAGGAACCATATCCAGAACTTCTTTATTTACACACCATGATTTAAGTCAATCTTATATTTCTGAAAAAAAAAATGAATCAGCCACTCTGAGATGGTTGATTAGCAATAGTGTGTTTTCCACTTCACTGCCTGACAGTGCTTGCAGTATGATAGGGAGGAGAATGATACAGGCTTTTCATAATCTTGGTAATCAAGGTTAATATAAAATTTGCATACCATCTTGCAGATGCATGGAATGTTTCCTGGAAGAGTGCTGAGGTTAAAGTCACATATATTTCCCCAGAAATTAAGCACTGGCTAAAAATACTACATATTTATCTCAAAGTAAGTCTTCATGAGTTTACAGCCAGTCAGTGTTCCACTCAAGACTTTTAGGCAATTAAAGGTGATTTATAAAAAGAAATCATAGGGCATACTAACCTCCAAATATTTCACTACCTTTGGAAATGTCAAGCATCTACTAAATTTTCATCACTTCACCCTGAAAATAACCACTATTTTGCAGGGATTAATGAAAAAAAAAATCAAAATCCTCATCAGCCTCACTGGCACTGCATTTTCTGACAGAAAGACAATTGAAGAGTCTTGTGTGTACAGCCATGCTGTTGTTTACAATACTTCAGTACTTCAAGTATAATATTTCTACCCTCCTTTATGTTCAGATCATGTATAACACAGGAAACCCAGAATAAAGCAGAACAAAAGAAAGCTACTCACAAACTGCAATATAACAAAGAAAAGACAGTCTTGAAAAATTTAAATGAAGGAAAAGGGAAAGAGTAAACTGCTAACGTTTCTTTTTTCAGGATACAAACTCTTTAGCTTCAAAACTCTGTGAATTCAGTTTTTCTTCAACACAGAACCAAGAATAGAGCAAGAGAAATGATTGCTCAGAGTCTCCAGTTCCTTAGCGTGTAAAAACCAAGGCATCCAGTCATTTCTCCTACACTCCTGCTGGAATGGAGTTTTGTGGAGTCATAGCCATCTCAGCTTGCAACGGTGAAGTACAGCTTGGGTCACTGACTTAATCAGGTTAAATGTGTCAGCCATGTCTAGCAATAATTTCTGCTATTTTTAATTAAAAAAAAATCTTTTATACTAATGTATTATATTAGCCCTTTTTAATGTAGCTGACCCCAGAATAAATTAGGTCTCATCGAAACAGGCTAACAAAAATCAAACCCACCAAGCTAGGAAAGCTATTATATACATCTCCATAAGACAATTTTTAAGTTATTAAGTAACAAAAAAAAAACCAAACGGATGGGGCAGGAGGACACAACACAATGGATGGAGGAGATGGCAACAGCATATATCAATATTATTTGCTTCCCCACCACCATCATTGCCTTATGCCTCAGGAAATTCCTGTATGTTCAAAAATGAACTAACTCTGTATGGAAAAAAAAGCACATTGTGGTTAGCCCACGGAACCTACCCTACTGAAACAATGCCACAGACCTGAACTAACAGTCAAAACCTGCCTGTCATTTCTAAGAAAAGATAAAGGGCTTCCAAGAAGTTTCCAATACTTAGGGTGTTACTGAAAACCCAGATGCTGGCACTTCAGCTGTGATGAGGCTTGTTTGGGCAATGCTCACTTTCGCTCCCTGCCCTATGGTTTTCCAGTTTGAAGACTGGAATGAGTCAGTATTTGTACAGGTCCTTTGAGAGCTGTGAGTGCTTTGTGATCTGCAGAACTAAATTATTAAAATGGTTCTGGTAATCACTCTGTTGGATATTATGCCTTTTTTGTCCTCACCAAATCAATAAATATCTTAGAAGAAATGAGACAGAAATGTGACAGATATGCTTGCATGCATTCATGTTTATCCTAGCAGTTAGATAAAATGCTGTTTTGTTTGTATTAGCAAGGCTTGGAGAAGCAACAAGAAAGTTCATTATTAAAAGAGTCTTTCTCTAAGTAACTCTGCAATTAACTGTATAAAGAAAAAGTCTTCTGATTAAGTGCTGCCTAGCAAGTAAGTCAGGAGAACACTTAGGGATTTAGAAAGTGTTTCTGATGAGAAAGCATCATTCCTCTTTGGAGATATTTTCAAACATTAGAGAGTAAGCAGTGAGACAGTTAAAAAAGTGCTTTTAACTGGTGGAAACTATGGAGGAAAGAAGGAATACAAAGGAAACAAACAAATATATGAGCCATTTTGTTGTGCAATAATGAACTAGAAAGAAAACAGTTTATTGACAGTCACCTGTATCCTCAAGGAAGTTATTCCACAAAAGGAGTGTTAAAGAATGATGCACCTATACAAGGAACATTTCGGTGCCTTATACTACCTACCAAAAACAAGCTGTTCCAGGTTTAAGAGAAAAAAACCTCTCTCTCAGTTTATTATTAGCTTAGATGTCTTTAATTATACAGCTAATCCATCTTTTACTAACACATTTTAATAAACAATTTTTATATCTTTGCTAGAATGAAATTCCAACCACTGATCAAAAAATTTCTAATTCATACTTTATTTCTGAGAATACTTAGAAAATAGAAGAAATTAAAAGGCTTAATTTGCAAATTTCAATTTTTAAAAGTCTAAAATATTCTGTTACCCCAAGTGAGATTGAAAGGAAATGGTAAGGGGAAAAGAGCCAAGAGAAAAGGGTGTAGGGCTGGTAGTGGCAGACAAAGTCAGCTTTAATTTCTACAGCCAGACAAAAAGTTACACAAAATATGACCAGACTGGTTTAAATAACCACAGAAGGAAAAAAAAAGACTCCTAGTCTGTCTAAGAATCCAGAAAAAAAATTAAGTACACATCCCCCTGAGGGGTGGAAGGGGCTAGGCATCCACAGCAGCATTCTCTGGCATTCACAATACCTATTTCTGCCAGGCACATTCATGGGTCTAAAGCCTGCAGACCGAACTTCTTTCACCCTTTTTCAGTCTGGTTTCCCCACCAGACCAAAAAGGCTCCTAATTCTTGAACTGGAAGAGGATTCCTCTTCATATTAGTGAGAGTTTTGTAGAACTCTATTCCTCTAAATTGTGTCTTTTTCCAGGCCAGATAACATAGCCTATTTCAGCATTGCCTCTCATGCATGACTACAGATTCCTCTCCTCTGTCCCTGACCTCTTCCTCATGCTGAGATTTCCATCAGACAATTTTCACTGTCTTGCAACTCAACATCCAACATTTACACAGAGAGTTGTAACATTAACTGGTTGGTTGCTTATCAGTGTTGCTCAAAATTTTCAAATATAGCACTTTCTACATTACATTCTTACCTTTGTAGTCAACAAACTTACACTAGCTCCAAGTGTTATTTATAAAGTGTGTCTTTGGTATTATTTTAAGTAATTTTCTGTATTCCAATATATTTTAAATAAATTACTATGGAAATATCAGTCATTTGGAATGTTGTTGATTTTTATTTTGAAAAAAATAAAAGGTCTTTGTATTTTCTTGATGTTAGATAGTACCTCAAGGTTAAAGGCCATATATCAACAAGGACATTTGTCTTATGAAAAAGGAAGTTGGTGTTTGGGAGGCTGGGTTTCTTCTTACGTTGGCCTATAACTCAGTTCTACTCAGTTCACACAAGTACTTTCCATTTCACTTGTTGTTTTCCTTCCTTAGCTATACCAAGTAACTAAGACAAATCTATTCCCCTGTCTTCCCAAACTTTCTGTGTGCAGCTTGTTTACAGTCTCACATGTCTACGAGTTTGGAATAGTGATCTGATATCCAAAAAGGCAACAAATTCTCATATTTCACAAGAAATCTGTTTCCTACCTTATGTGGCATATGGCCCAACTGTACACACCATTACTGAATCTTCAGTCTATCATGCTCCTGTTATACTTCTATTACAGTTTTGAGACCTTTCAAGATCATAAAGGAAAGTAATTTTCCAAGATCTTTGAGCAATTTGAACTTTTACAAATGTTATAAATGATGAGTATTATAATAAAGAACAAATTAACTATACAAATCAGGATTCACAATTAACTATACAAATCAGGATTCACAATTCTGCAAGAAAATTATTTGGCTTTCTAGAGTTTTCCTGAAGTCTTTCTGAACTGACAAAAGACCTTCTACTTGTGTAGTTCAGTATTTTTACTTTTCTGACTATACTTCCAGGTGCAATATCACTCCTTTGAAGCCAGTATCCTAGCCAGCACATTTGTTAAACTACAGAGCACCACTTCTGTATAGTGAATTTTTATAGAACCATAAAGAAACCAAGTAATTAGTTTTTTTACAAGTTTGAAATTTACAGTTACAAGTCAAGAATATATTTATCAGTTTCTGATATAAACATCAGAGATATGTAATATAAAACCAAAACTGGAAAGCCGATGGTTCACATTAAGAAATGGGCCTCATGTGAGTGAGCACAGAGGTGATCCTGTGGAAGCAAAACACATTTGTTGGTGGAGGGATACCTGCAAAAAATAGCAAACAGGGAATTTTGGGAGACAGTGTTCAAAAATCAAAAAAACCCCAAACAAAATCAAACTAAAAAAGGATGACATAGGTATCAATGGAAGTGGAAAATGACTGTGACAGAAGCAGAGAGGAAGAGACAGCCCTCAGCAGTTGGATAATTCCTACTGTGCAAAGCAGAAGAGAACTTGGGGAAATGAACAGAAGCATTAGACTAAACAACTCATTCAGACAGGAATAAACATCTCAACCAAAAAAAATGAATTACAGTAATAATTAACAAAGAAAACAGAGAGACAAAACTCCCAGTCAGTTACAAAGTTTAAATAACAAAAATCCCAAAATATTTTTCCTTTGAAGCAAACTTGAGGCAGGTCAAAGTTGGCATATGTCCAAGAGAGTGATAAAAAAAGGTTCCAGAACTAACAAGGACCAAAATCAAATCATAACCTCAATCCCAAAGGATTCTCTAATCAAACCCTTTTCTTCAAGAGTTCATACACATGTTAAACAAGCAGAATGACTTGCTAGCAGGCGAGAGAAGACAGATCATATCATTACAGGACTTCTGAAATTCCCCAAGTGCAAAATATGACAACTGAAGAATTACAGGCCCTAGGCTTGGGGAAACCCACAGGAATAGTCTTAACATGGAATTAATATTAGAATTCCTTGTCATAAATACCGTAGACACTAGTAGCTTAAATAATTGGAAAAAAAAATAAGAAAAAATACTAATAGCAATACAGAAAGGCACCCCTTAGGTTCTTAAGCTCAAAGGTTTTGAACCACAGATACGTTCAATGCCAGAAGTGTATTCTGGGGAAGATATGACCATGAGTTTGTCCTGTTCCTGAATTCTTCTACAAGCATCCATGTTATCTGCTATATCAGAGACAGGGTACGAAACCAGATAAAAATTTAGTTTCATCCAGTAAAGCTATTATAATAAACTGCACTATGCTTATAAATAGAAAATAAATATACAAATAATTGCCCAGGAAAATAATGTTAAAGAAAGTTAAGTAAATGGATTATTTTAAAATATATATTCCTGTGAATAATAGGAAGTGTTAAATCCATCCAAAAATGTGTAAGTTGAATTTATCTTGTATACTAAAGTGACATGCAAAAACACAGTGCTAGTTTTGAACAGGAAACAATAAAGCTTCAACAGAGCACAGCAGAGCACAGAAGTGCTGTTTAGGAGCTAATTAGACAAGATGCAGCACTCTGGTGTTACAACATGGCCATGCTGCTAACTTCCAAGTCACCACACAAGACCTCCTTAGAGTGCAACCTGTGCTATTCAGCTCCTGATAATCTGTACTCTCCTCCCTCGCTTGAAAGTGAAGGAAGTGGCAGTGAAGTTGACCTGATTGCAACAAAGCACATGCAAACAATTGTGCCCAGCGGCGATCTTTAACAGTGACCTTGCTTTTACAGGCAGGGATCCAATTCCCAGGTTAGCAAAGAACCACTTCCATCTTGTTATAGAAACGAGTGATTATTTCCCTCAGTCCTAGCTAAACTCATTGACCAAAATGTAGATCAAAGTCCCAAAATCACAAGCTAGAACTGAGCATGGAACTCATAAGAGAAAAATGAAAAAATATTACCATTCCAAAACATAACTCAACTCGAAACTAAGAAAAAAAAAAAACATACTAAAACCAGCCAACCAAACAAACAAGATCTACCAAGACCAATGTTGAACTTGAACCTTGAGACCTAAAAGAAACAAAAACACAAAAATACTAACACTCTTTATGCAAACAAGCAGTTGTGCATAGATAGAATGCAGATTTCCTCTCCTGTTCATAAAAGCAATTGTGCAGGTCGGACACAAATCACAGCAGGTTGCATTAACAGTTCTCCAGTTCTACTCCAGGCTTATTTTAAATTTAAAAATAAACTGGGTTACACATGATTTCAATATTCTCTCGGACGACCAAGCAAGGGAAAGAATGAATTTAAGCACAGTCTACAGAGAGATAATGTGAAGGCTATAACACAAGTGAAAAATGGCCATGTTGCTAAGATAAGGCCCCAACCACCAATCTCATTGTCAAGCCTGGCCATCTGTCAGCAGAAACCTGATTTACTGCATATAATACTGCTATACTTGATCACTACTGTAGTGTTATAAAAGGCTCCTGAGGTTTGTTTATGGACACCAAACGGTACTTTCTAGTGACATTAAAAAGGGTTAATAAAACACCTCCTCAGAAGCAAAGTTTTCTGGAACCAGGCTTCAGAACTTTAAATCAAATTTTACCCACTTTCAATGCCACTGATAGATGAAATTTCTTTGTAAATAAAAACATTAAAACAGGGAAACAAAAAACAGAACAACCCCCACCCCCCATAAAATGATAGGAAGTTACATAGTTCTCACCATATAAGTAAGGTTGCTTGCACTGAAGCTTATTTATGGATGTTATTTTAGTGGTGGGCAATTGCAACAAAATTTAGATAAAGGCACTTAAAAGAAACATTCCTACAATACCACTATTCAACAAAACCATTAATAAAGCAGCCACTTTCCTTCATTTGATAACTAGACCTTCATTTGATAACAAACTCTTTGCAAGAGCACTAATGAAGCATCCTTAGATAGGGGCCTGTAAGCACATAACACCTCACGGTGTAGCAATTCAGATGAGTGCATGTAATCCAACTCTTCCAACTCCTACACGCCAGAACAAAAATGCCCATGTATGAGATTCATCCTTCACATCAAATACCCACTGAGTAAAACAGCTGCAGGTACTTTCTCAGGTTAATCAAACAAATCAAATAACAGCATCTAGTAATAACAAAACAATTTTTCCCTCCAAACAACAGGCCTACGCTGCAGGTGGTTTTGTCCCATAGCAAGCAAAAAACACATCCTGAACAGCTGCTCATTAGGTGAGCACCATTCTGCCTGCACAGCAAATGAAGCAAATGTCATGTGGAAAAAAACACAGTTTACAGTCATGTAATTAGACACGGTAACACAGGCATATACAAAAGAGGAGGAAGACAAGTACAAATTACAGTTGCACAGGCAATTTATTTCTGGGAGTTTATAATTTTTGATGTTCCTGGACTTTAACCTTACCATTTCTTTTAACAAGGCTTTTTTCCAGCTAATTTTTATTCCTATTATACAATAAAAATTATTTTGAACAATCACCTGCTATAAAAAAAATCAATTCCCAACTAATTATTTATACTGAATGGAACATTTCACTTGAGGACATTGGGAGAATATCAGAACAGACCAAAACAACACAAAGTGAATAGGATCTTGCAGTAAATATTACAAAGTGGTGTGAATTTATTGCAAGTTTACCTGATACTCATTGGGCCAGAAAGTGCTGACAGCCAACTCTGCTCGAAGCCAGTCTTTGCCAGTGGAGCCAGTGACATTCCAGATGGGATTAGCCAGTGGTCCTTTGTTCACCCTAACGAGGATGTTCAAGGTGCCTGGGTTTGCTCCATTCTTGCTGTACAGAAGGTAGCTAAAATCGATGCAGTGAGTATCATTTTCTTTCATTGTTGGAAGTTGAAGTCGAGTCTTTTCTCCAGGGTCATGGTCTGAGGAAATAACTATCATATATGACCCTAAGGAAAGGGGGAGAGGGAAAGGGAAAAAAAACAAAAACAAAACAACATGGCAGTAAGGAAAAAGATAAATGTAAGAAACTGATAGTTCACTGCAAAAAAGGATGACATGCATAGGTTTTCATATCCCAGAAATCTCAAAATTCAAGAGGCATGAAATCCAGCAAGCTATAAAATGGCTAGAAACATAAGGGAAGCAATATCTGTAGAAGATAATTGCATATTTCTGAGGACCTATCTAGATGCCTCCACCTACAAACTTTTCTCCTGTTTTAGGATCAGATAATTGGAACTAGGATGACAGATGGAATGGAAAAAAAATAACAAGAGAAGCAAAGGATCATCATTATTCTGAGGTAATTCAGAAATTTTGAGGCCAAAATTCTCTCAACTTGCTCTTAGATGTCCTAAAAACAAAAAAAAAAAATACTAAGGTCCACATTCCTCAATGCAGCTCTATCATACTNAAACCCCAAATCAAACCAACCCAAAACCCAACAAACAAAAAACAACAACAACCAACCAACCAAACAAACAAAAAAAATAAAAAAAGAAAAAAAGAAGAGGCAGGCTTGAATTTGAGATACATTAGCAATGGAAATAGCTGATTTAGGACACCAATCCAAATTTGTTTGGAAAAATTTTGTTTGCTGCTCCATTTGTCAATGGATTTAAGGGAGTAACAGAAGTTTCTATAGCTGGAAGAGTGTCCATCTTGTAAATGTGTTTTATAAATATACACAAGACAAACCAGGCTGTGCTTTTCTAGCCACAAAGGCAGAAAGTGGAAATCACATATTTCAACAGGTTACACAGGCCACAAGGATGAACCAGTCTGTCCTGCTGTTCTGCAGAATGGATGGTAAAGACAGGCTACTAATCTAACTTAGCCCAGAGCTGATCCATTTCCTCAAGAGTGACAACTCCATACCAGGTACTACCTAGTGAATGAACCTGACAGAAAAAAATCTTGCTAGATAGGGCATGACAGCCAAAACTTTGCAACCACGTGAGAAAATCCAACTCAACATACAATATGAATTATTACTACCAGAAAGCTTCCTAACCTAAATTTACCTACCCATCTTCTTAATGATACCAGAACCTTCATATTGACAGATTATCCCTTTACTTTTGGTCCTAAAGGGCATCACAATAAAGAGCCTTTTCTTCTGAAGAAGGTTCAGATTGAACCCCTCAAAAAAAACAAGGGTAAAAATTTAACCGATGTGAATTAGTGCTTACTGGTGAAAAATCTTCTCTGAAGTATATTCACATAAATTAATATCATTTTGTACATCAAATTTTGCCCTTTGATTTTTAGACAACAGGGAATTATTGTGTTCTAGTATGTCCTAAAGAGTTGTATGAGCCATTCTGAAAATTGTTGACAAGCTGCTGCTCAGGAAAAGATGAAAATTTATGTACATGGATTAAATACTCAGTGTGAGATGCTAATTTACCAGCCTATAAAGCAATTCCATGCTAAAAAACTTAGAAGAAAAGATAAAGAAATACTATAGAATGAAAGCTACTCTTATTAAAGCACAGTGCATTGCAATCTGTATTTTTAGTAGTCAATTTAAAAAAGGGGTTAAAGAAAGCTACTATAATGTAAGCAACTTCATATTTAACGTAATACTTCGTATTTAAAATTACATGCAGAATCCATTATTTGATTTATTTTTTATTAGAGGATTTGGTAAATAGTTATCTCTAGATAGTTATCTCTTCATCATTAATATCCAATTATAAAGACACAAATGAATCATATTATACTACTTAGGTTTGCTGTTCCTGTAAGTCTTTAAAAATTATGGTCTAGCATCAATTGATGATTGCCTGAGAAAGTGTTTGTAAACCATATCCACTGGTGTGCAGTTTCTATGCTCCTTGACTCTAGAACAAACTTAGTAATATGCTTGTTTGTAATCTCTATTTTAGTAATACATATGTTCTTATTGTTCTTATATGTTCTGATTATCAGACTAGAGAATAATATTTTCAAAGTTTTGTTACTAAATACCACGCATGCAGTAGGGGGAGGTTGTACATCAGCAATTTGGGGTCTTTTCTTTCTACAAAAGTGTTAGAAAACTGAAAAGGATTGGGGAAAAATTAAAGGGACTGCTTTCCACACTGTTAGCACTGATTCTCCATTGCCACCTGAACTGCCTCTGCCTTTGCTACTTGTATCTTGCAAATATTCTTAAGCAATACAGAAAAAGCAATGGAGCTTTTCCTACAAAAACAGTAAATACTTCTTTTTAATATTTGTAAAGCTAAGATGCAGAAGCAGATAAACCCTCCAACACTTTCTGAAGGGAATCTGGGGAGGGAAGCAAGGAACAGAATACAAAAATTGACCTTTGCAGATTTCTTTAAAATGTTTCTCTCAACTTATCTCAAGATAAATCCATTGGAAGGAAAAGAAAATAAAATCCAAATTATAACAAATAAACTAGAAATATTTAAAGACCTTGTTTCTATAGTAAGGGAATCTGCTATAGCCTTCGGAAACTTCAACATACATTTTTCTACATAACATATTTTATAGTACTCCACTTTCTCAACCTCATTTTTCACCATTTCAAAATACTTAGCAGTAAATTTGCATACATCTATCTACATGTTAGTCCTACAGCATTTCATGAAATGCTCCAGACAGCATTCATAGATCATCCATCACAAAGCCAAAGCATCTGTTCAGTATCATGAAAACTACTTCCCCTTTCCCCCCTTTTTTAAACATAAGCAGCTGTATTCCATGAACATACAGAACCCTGCCCCCTCCTCAGTCATCTACCTACTCCAAGAAAATCAGAAGCCAATGTCAGAGTAAACTATACACCAAAATTATGTCTTTGGAAAACATACAAAATACTTTTTTACACCTTTTAAAAGAAAACAAAATTTTACTTGTAAAGAAACATAATAGGATTGAAAGGGTTAGGACTTCTATTCCATTTATACATGCTTACAATATCTCAATATTAATTATTAATAATTATATTATTGAAAAATCTTCATAATATCTTAAGGTATTATTTGATTTGGCAGAAATGCAAAGTATAAACAAGGGAAATGCTCACAATCTCATTAATTCCCAAGATTAACTAACTGAGATTTTCAATGCAAGTTTAGAGCACATGTTTCAGCTAACAGTGGTGCTCCAGGCTGGAGCAGGGACACAGGGTGAGAAGGAAGGAGCAGCAGACACCAATACAATGGACTGACTGAAGCCCTCAGTTCCCATTTCCCTGTGCTGGGGTGGAAATTTGGTTAATTTTCCCCCAAAACTAGTCTGTTTTGTCTGTGACAGTAACTGTCGATTTACAAAAAAAATGTGATCTCCCTGTCTTTGTCTCACCCCATGAGCTTGCCCACCTGATTTTCCCCCTTGTGCTGCTGAGAAAAGGAACAATAAAAAAGGGCAGGGTGAGGGTGTGGCCAAGGTCAACACACCACAGTTGCCAGAAAGGTAAAGAGCAGTTAGTGTTAGCTAACACTAGTACTAGGTGCTTATTAAATCCCAGTAGAGCCAGACTCTGTGATTTTTTTGCCCCACTGTCATTGGCCTGAAGTCAAGCACAAGCAGAAGTAAAACACTATATACACCTACTTTCCTTGAAAACAAGAAAGAAAAAAATGTCCACTAACCTGTGTTCTGTTTCCACGAAGATTTTACAAGAAGAAAGTCAATTACAAGTGAGTTACTTCATTAAATCCCAAAATGGTAAAAATACACAAATTAAATTAAATTTAAAAAAACCCAACAAACAGAACATATTTGGGGCAATGAAGAAAGAAAAACTTCACATCAAAGAGCAGAAGTTCATTTCTTCGTCTTAAAATACAGAAAGGATGAATTTCATCTTTGCATGATGCTGCAAAGATATGAAAGAAGAAAAGTATCCAAAGCCATTATTTATGCCTGGACAAAGAGCCTTTGGTCTTAAATATTCCTTTCACTGCCTATTTTTCACCATGCTTCAGCATGATGATTTCAGTTACTCTGGCAGTAGTGCAGTTAAAAAATGCATCACAACTCATTAACATTTTTCTTGAAATTTTTTCTTGTAGTGTGACACTGATGTTGTTTCATCCTTCTTTCATTACTTCCCAGAAGAGACTTCCCTGTTCTTGCAAGTTAAAATTCTTAAAATATATTCTCTTTTCCCCAAGAAACTTAAGTGTTAATTTTTCCTACTTAAATATAGCTTATATTTCTCCAAATCAAATTCCATACTCTCATTTTAGCTTTTCCTCCCTGAAGTGCCTTCTATTTATCTGCCAGTTAATAGCTTCTAATATTATTGCTGATGTAAAAGGTCAATCCAATTGTCTCCTACACAAAACATCAGAGTATGAAACAGCTAAATGGCACTGACTGCAAAGCCTTGACCAAGTTCATACAAACCATTCAGCTTTGGGATCTGACTTTCAGGAAGATTTTGATGTCTATTCAGCACTTAACTCATTAACTTCCTAAAAGGCATCTGCACAGCTGTGGAATAAGGGACACGAGACTTTCCATGAGCCATATTATTAAACATAGCTGTATATACCTCACAGCTTTCACTGTCTTTTATTTATTTTGATAAGCTTGAACTTGATGTCCTAGCTCAGTGGCAAGGACAGATCATTTCAGAATAAATTAATTAACTAATTAAATGTGAAAAGTCTTAGTTTTATTCCCCTACTGAAAGCCAAGCTCTCTTATCATCTAGCAGTTAATTGAAGGTAAGAAATCATGCTAAGATAAAAAAAAACCCCCTTCAACAAAATAAAATATGCCTGCTGTAAGGTACCAATGTGACAGAGCAGTTTCCTGATCAAATTATTTTCTCTCACTTTCTTGCTTTCTAAAAAACGAGTTTCTATTTGAAGTGTGAAACTTGTAATTTTCAGTAGGCTGGTCATCAACTCCTGCAAATCCTCTTTCCTCCAAACAAGAACTAACCATCAAACCATCTCCACTTTGAGGACATTCTGTGCTAACTTTTCTGCCTGCAAATATGTGCCTCCACTTACTAGGGCTTTCACCTTCAGGTAGGAAAAAAATAGTTCAGAACATCACAATTTTCTATATGCAACTAGATTTAAGAGTACAGAAATTGATTCAATTTTGTGGTTTGCTGATGGGGATATATGATATACATCCCATTTTAGTAGAGTGTAATGTGAAGATGCTTAAAGAGATTCACAGAAAGACATCAGTTAAAAAGAACCCTTTCCCTTAAGGTTAAAAGGAGAAGTTGTCTTTACTTCATGGCAATGTCAATAACATGACATGGCGGGTCCAAGTACTTATGTGCATTATCCTAAAGCTCAAGACTAAGTGAGCTTTTTGCCTTTTAATAATGGCTGTATAACATAGATCCTGATTATGTTTTGGGCAACATCTATGAGAGACTGCAGGCAGTGAACTGACACTGAAATAGAGAAATAGGCTTGTAACTGAAAGCAGACTGCAAAGAGAAGTTCAGAAACATCTATATTACTTCACAGTAAACTTATATTTCACACACAATAGTATTTATGCCTATTTGTTCAGATTGTTTTCTCTGTGACAATTTGAGAGAGCCCCTTACATGTATTTCTATAATTTGGCATGAGAGAAGAAGTAAAGGCTAATGACAAAAAGTCAGAAGCTCTTAATATTTTCTTCTTCCAGGAAGGATATTCTTTGCAAAAGAAACAAAAAACAAACAAACAAAAACAAAACAACAACAAAAAAAACCCAACACACACACAAACCCCCAAAAACTATGAATACATTAAATATACTCCAGGTAAACCTTCATCTCCTTGGGTTTAATAAAACCTCAAACCATTATAGGACCTTCTCTTCCTCTTTTGCCTGCCATTACCCAAAATATAGTAAATGTCTTCAACCCTAGGAGAGAAAAAAATTGAAAGAACCCAAAGAAATGATAAAGAAAAACTGGACACAATATTAAAGTTTCTAATTTTAGTGCCCTGCACCATCAGTTAAGGATACTCCTTAAAGAGTGTATCTAGGAAAAATGTTAGCTTGTAACACTATAATCCTACTTAAGATACATTACTGCATACAGACTCAAAATATTCCGTAGAGTTATATCCTTATTTTACCTGCTTTCATTTTAAAAAATTCAAAAATAATGTTATTGGTGTTAACAAGAAAAGATTTCTCCAAAATTTCTTTAGGTGGCTACAATTCAGCAGTATCTTTCCACTTAAATCACTTGCTTACAATATCATTCCCTACACAAGACTCAAATTGTTGAAGGCTCGTTGCAATTTCTTTACAGATTGTCAAAAGGAAGGGCGGGGTGAATCAGGATCACCAATTTCAACTTCACTGCCTAGCTCAGTGCCAATGCATCACAACTCAAATGCAAGATAAGACTCTGAATTTACTACACAGATTAAAACTAATTAGAAAACACACAGTATAGACAGTGGATTTTTTTCTGGAGGGTGCAAATCTTTTGGGGATTTTCCTACTTCCAGTTACTGAAAGAACCAACTGAAAACAGATTATTAAGCTACACTGTGTAAATAAAAGCAGAGCACTCACTCCAGTCAAACAGAAGCTCAGCTGCACAGACTGCAACAGCTCATCAGTTCATCAATTTCACACTGACACTGCAATTCCATATGAGGAGGAAAGGTGTCCTGCCCTCCAGGCTGTCCTTGTTGATGTCAAAAGCTTTGCTATACAGCAAGGTCGTGTAACTGGGATTCCCCCATTAACCACACCCACGGAGGTCAAGCAACAGGGAGACAGCTTGACAAGACAGCACAGCATCAGACTGATCCAGCCAAAGCAAATAAGAGCAACACCAGATCAGTCATAGAATTAATATCATGGGCACTACAACACTTTACCAATATTTGCACCTATGATACTACTGATACTAATATCACTCATGACTCATTCAATTCCATGAGAACAAGAAAATGTCTGCAATTAAAAGGAAAAAAAAGAGAGAGGAGAAAACTCCTTGCTTCAAAGGCATGCAGTATTTGGAACAAAGTTCATGATGATGTTTTCACTAAAAAATCACTCCTCAGGCTAGAAGTAGCTACAAAATTTTGTTCTCTTTATCAACATTTTACAAATAAATAAAAATACACTTTGAAAGTCTTTGAATTTATCATTTTCTCATACATAACACCAACATCCTGTGGAATAGTTTTTACTGATGCAGAGAAAATAGACCATGATGACAGATCAGTTTTTGAGGTATGATAATTTTCTGTTTTTTCATATGATGAAACTTTAGCTAATACATACATTTTAAACACCCCAAAATCTAAGACAGAAAAATTTCAGCAACTGAGATTTGTAATGCAAGCTTGTAGTGGCTGTACAAGACAGCATTTTTCTTGCATTGTGCTCCTTTGAATGGTCTCTTCCAACAAAGCATTCAGAAAATGACGTTTGATACGGTGCATCAGGCAAGCTTATGAAAGGACAGTGTTACTGAACAGTAAGCTGCATTTCAGTAACCAAAAGGCACATAGAATAGTTTCATATTTATTTAGGGATTAAGCGAGGTACTACTCTGTCATGAATTTTTAACATCAGCATCCATGAATGGATGGCTAAGATAAAAGTGGCAGCAGCCCTGAACTGTCTGAACTTCTGCTGTAAACCCATAAAAATCCCACAGATGGTGACATAGGGACTGCAAGACCCTTCTCAGTCACCCAGGGGCTGATCTGACTGCCCAAAGAGCAGCATACATTAGCCAGCTGTCTGTCTGGAAGAAAATGTCTTTTCTAATCAAAATTTCCAAGAAACTTCCAACTCTAGATTAATATCAACTCAGTATGAAGCTATCCACTCGGGATATCAAATAACTGGGTATCATTTGTGTCTGCACAGCCTAAAGCCAGTCAGATGTTCCAATGTGCAGCTGTTCCCAGTGCAGCAGCTAAAGTTGTCAAACCTCAAGGCATTGCTGCACCTCCTGGGAAAATTTCAGTCCCATGAAGACACCAACACCTACAAACACTTGCAGAACTTTACTGTATGACAAACAGGTACAGAAAAGAGTTTAAATTCATCTTGCTTCACCATGTCTGTAAGCAGCTCTGATACTACTTGACTGGATAAGATAAGCAATAATGCAAAAACAGACATGTTAGCTTTGTTCCATCCATTTTTGTGACACACCCTCCAGGGCGAAGGACTAATGTTGGCCATTCTGCATCCACCTATATGTCTACAGTGCCACCAAATCACCACCACTAGTGAACATTCAGCATTTAGATTTTTGAAATGCTGGTACAAGAGACACAATTTACTGTGAACATTACAAGACATGGAGATCAAATTATCTACTTCTCTGAAGTATTATTTATTTGGAAAGAAATTAAAGCAAAATATGAAAATATTAAAAGTATTCTGCGGCAGACAGTCTTATAGAAAATGTCAGTGTTGAGCACTTGCTGAAGTCTTTGGTGTGCTTCTGCGTGTTTGCTGCAGCGCACAAAAACAAGTTCACAAAGAATTCAGGAATGTGAGCCAAGGTGACGTAAAGGCTCACTGCCACTGAAACTCACAGGACGTTTACTCCTACCCCATGTCCTCCTCAATCTGTGCTCATTGGACCCTTGCAAAGCAGCACAAAAATCCACTAATAAATGACCTAGACCTCCTGTACCCTCCTCTTGAGAAAGGCAAGGAGATAGAAAAGTTTGACTTCCCCTAGGTGAGGGAAATGAACTGACTCCTGGAAAAGCCCAAAAAGAACCAGAGCCATGTCAAGATAGGAGAGGAAACTGAAGCTATAATACGGAGATAGACAAATGGGATTTTCCCCATTAAAAGAAAAATAGTTACAAGCAACTTCTTTCAATTATCTCGAAAGTATTCAGAGAAAGGCAGCTCAAAAATTATCTTTAGGCTTACTTTTTCTTCATTGCCAACTGAAAAACACCCCACAAACACTCTAGGCTTTTTTCCCATCTTAAGCTGCATTTAGATATTTTAACTGAATGGGAAAATATAATTTTGGAATCTGTATTCATATTCAGAGTGTCTTTAACACATTAATCATTCTTCCAAAAGCAACAATATTAAAAGTGCCTTGAGAAGATACTTACACCTATCAGCTTAAGACACAAACTGAAAACAGAAACAAAACTGGTCATTCTCTGGATAAGCATGTGACAGCAGAAAATTAACAACCTGCTGAGAATACTGCTCCCAAGCATCATCAACAGTTAAATAAAGGCTCATTACCATATGTGACAGCAGATTACAACTGCTATTATAGACCTTTCAGAAGAGGAAATTAAATGTCCTATATTTTTTATAGCAGTCTTAGAATTTATTTAAAACATAGCAGGTTCATAAAATATTTTCACTGGTTTTTTAGGGTTTTTTTTTTGGTAACAGGAAGAAGTTTCATTCCTTTACTTTCAATCACTTTTTCTCAGCACCAAGTAGTAATTTTTCCTGTTATGAAATCAGTTTTTCTCAGAACACTGCTTTATACAACAGTGGCCTGAAGAATAATTTTTATTTCCAGGTTTTATTGCCTTTACAGGTGTAGCAGCTACACTCAAGGAACTGTATATTCCCTGATTAAATGAACAACATGGATTAAGAACCAACTACTAGTAAGGGTTACCACTGACAGGAGTTTTGAAGAACAATCTAGAACAATACTTAAATAGTGGAAATAATACTCACTCTATGCATTCAGAAGACAGATTTAATAGCAACTTGATGGCTGCTCTACCAGATATCACCTGACTCCCTCCCTGAAGTACATACCTCACTTTGTAGTGACTCACACTACAGTTGAGAAAAACCAGAAGACAAGTCTTTGTCAATAAAACTGCAGTACTCTCTAGTGAACTCAAGTACTTGCTTAAGGAAAAAAAGCTGGAGACTGAAATTTATGAAGTTCTGAGGAAGTCTCCCATCTGTCTTCCAGACCATTAACACATGGTTGTAAAATATTTGTAAAACAAGATCTCGAGCAATTTAAGAAATGTGGTACATTGACACTGAATGCCCCATAAAGAGTTGTATTTTGCATAGATGGAAAGGAAGAGGCTAAAAAAAGGATCATATACAGACAGCTACTTCTGGAATTTATTTTGATTTTCCAGTTACTGATGGCAATGTTGATGGTGTGAGTGCAAACTGTCCTATAATGAATATCCCTATGATAATTATAATAAATGATTTAACAACACTTCAAGAGAACAGTCAAAATCCACGAATTGTACATACCATAAAAATGCATTGATGAATGCTATCTAAGAGTATGGGGTTCATACTCCACCATATTAAATACCACAGAAACAAGATTAAAAACCCTAAATACATATTGCACACTAGAAAGAACTTGTATAGACAATGAAAAGAACAAAAATGGAAAAAAATCCCACCTAAAACACAGTTGAAATATTTGTCTTAATATCTAGGAATATTAAGATCATAAGTTAGGAAATTAGATTTCCTTGCTCTCCTAGATGCTGAAGCTTGCAGTTAATGCAGAGACATGGGTTTTATGGCGTGTGACAATTCTCGCCACACTTCACCTCTAGCTAGCAGCCCTCTGCTCCACAGACATCAACTAACTCCTCTCTCCCAAATATTTGAACTGATTAGCATGAAGACATTACACCCAGAGTAATGGTTAAAACCTGTACATAGTTTGATGCCTGATGCAACTCCATCAGGCATGATGGAGGCCAGGATGCCTGGGAGGTCATCATATTTTCCATCTGAATTAGTTGTTTTAAAATAAATGGATAAATAAGATCTCCTTATAAATGCTTGCCTCTCAAATTATATTAGCAGCTCAACTGGTTTTACACTCTAGTACACACCATCTTTCTTCTACAGGGAAATACTTTTGATATGGATGGAAACAACCCTATCTATTATAAAAACCACTCATGCTATCATACTAGCATTTTTTGTAATGTTTTGAAAGAAATAATCAGGCTCAGTGTCCAGCGATAGGAGAACAGCAAGGAGAAAGACTGCATATGAACTAGGATGCTTTTTCAGAGAAAACTTGAAGTTCAACAGCTATTGATGGGGTTTGGTCATTTTTCTTCTTGCCTGGGAGATTTTTGTTTTCATCTCAGAAAATATCTCAGTTTATGAAGATTTGCATCTTTCCTCCTGACACCACACTTTCCAATTAATAAAAATTTGAACCAGCCTTTCACTTCCAAATAGCTAGTTTATACATTGTAATGCTGTTTAAATCCTCCTCTATTTTGAATATCAAATATTAAAGTTCACAATGCCAACAAAATACTAAGCATATTCATCTAAGCCCAGAATACATAACTGTAACCTCATGCAGGTGGAGCAATATCTTGGCAGCAACTAATGCAATTAAACCAAACTTTTCAAAAATACAAAACTGATAAATCTACCAAAATATGTACTGTATGAAGGATAAGAACCTTGTCTTCATTTCACAAAATTTGTGAACCTTTAAAATTAATACTCATTAGTCAAACATTGTACTTACTGATTAGGACTAGGAATTGAACCCATGTTCCAAAGGTAATTTAATGCAAATATCTTCTGTGATTTATTTCCCACTTTTGTTTTCTCCAGTGACACAGTACATGTATCAGAGTACCAAGTCATGCAAGAAGTCATTTTCGTTTCTTTTTTAAACTGCAATTAGGCATTTACATAAAGTTTTTGCAGTTTTATTTTCTAAGGGAATGTACAACTTATCCTGAACTAAGAGTATAATTTCAGTCTCTAAAACTTTTCTTTCAAAATTAGAACTTGCTGAAACCATAGAGAAAAACAGCAGTTGTTAAAAACTGTGAATCATAATACTGCGTTCAAATGTTTTGAATGTCCAAATAAGATACTCAGGAGTCAAGTAGCATCTCAGAAAATGAAGAGCAATTAATCTTATAGTATTGTCTTCTAACTCTAAATTTTCTAAAAAAAGAAAAAAGTAGACCCTGTGAGGGGAATATCAAACTAATTTAGAAAACAAGCACAGCTGTTAATTATGAAGAGTGGTTGCTAAAGAAAGGATTTTTTTAAGAGATCAAATATTTATTTCCTCTTATGCTTTACCTATCAACCCACTTGAGACTGACCAATGACTAACCAGAATCTTCCCTGTAGAGAATTGAAATGCACAACAGTTAGGGGGAAAGAAAGGAATTTTGACTCTTTCCAACAGAAATAGATAAAAATAGGCAATAGAGTCTGTGTACGTTCTTTTCTCACATACAGAAGACAACTATTCCTGGCATTTATGCACATAAAATTATTTCACGACAAAAGACTGTGACAGTAGATAGCAGAACACTTATGACTCTGGTAAGAGACAGTTACCCAGTACTCAATTCCAGAATTCAATTAACATTTTATCTAATCATCAACCTGAATGTCTCTTACTGCAATTTAAGATTATTACTGCTCAACCTATCACCAGCTAATATGAAGTTTAAGTTGCCCCCTTCTTTGCACCAACCTTTAACTTTTTGAAAATTTCCATTTCCTTTTTCTCTCCTGTAGAAAAGACAATCCTAATTTTCTTCAGACTTTGCACAGAGGAAATGCTGCTATTTAGCCCTTTGTCATTTCTGCTGCTTTTCTCTGAGTTTTCCCAGAACAGGCATTCTCCTTCCATACTCCAAACTGAATAAAAATACCTATTCTTCTAACTGTGCTAAGGAAAAAAGAAAAACTGAAAAGATTCTTTAATATATATTTACACAGAATATCCTTTACAAAGTAATTATGACTGCCTTTTTCACAACAGTGTAATAAGCCTGCACAGCTTCACCAAATAATTTCTTCTTCATTATTTTTCAATTCTTTTTGATTAGTACTACCCCAATGTATCATAATAATTTTTGAACCCCAGATTACACTCAAATATGCTCACAGGTTCAGTAACCCGAATAGCGTCAGCCAAAGAACATTTGTTATTCCATCATCCACAGCACCAACAAAAATGACTGGATGCTATCACTGTTTTCCAAGCAGCTTTTCACCTACCAAAAAGCTGTTTCAGTTTCATCAAGATGTTTCTTTCCTAAGCTTAATGAAGCAATCATCATAGGGTAAGATATGTGGTATCTACTCCTTCACTCTCTTCTGCTTACATATTTGAGAACTAAATTTGCACTTCATTAAATATTGTAGAACTTCCGTCTTGGTACACTCCACTATCTGTGCCTTAGCTCACTACCACTTTAAATATACTGCTGAGACATGGTTATGGAGCTGAAGGTCACTAGTTCTGGTGGACAGAAGACACTCCATTTCAATGCCTACCACTAAGCTGCCCAGATCAGCAGTAAGAGCCACTATTCCTTAGCCCTAGGGAGCAGTGAGGACTGGACCCAGGGCACTCACAGGTAACTCCATCCAGACCAGGCATCCTCCTTGCACCCCTTGAGTCCTGCATGTCACCCACACAGCTCTGAAACATAGTCCTTTCCCACGCCCCTCCTGGTTCTTTCTCCGTTCAAAATGTTGGAAATGGGAAAGGAGGGTGAGGGTCCCAAAGTTCAGCCATTTCTGTAGTACAATGCCAAGGCTATTGATGGCTACCTCAGGCTAGACTTTTGGAAGGAGGAGACATGCTCAAACACCAGTGGATAATGTAAGGCATGAACTGGAAGACAGCATAGCACCCATGCTGGTAGCCCAGGATCTCACCCTGAGAGATTGGGCAACAAGTAACTCCAGACCAACATGGAGGGGCTCCACAATTAGGAGACATGAGGGCATGACAACATTGGTGAGTAAACATACCAGGCTTTCTTTAGGTGCACCTTCTTGAACTACAATGGCATGCAAGTGAACAAACACAGAGCTCGGGGAAATTTTTGCCTCTGTTAAAGCAAAGTTACCTGTGCCACAGCTACTTCCATTTTGGTTGTTAATTCATCAAGCAAAAATTAGACACTAACAACAGAAATTAATTACACATTCTCATAACCACAGAGGAATCAACTCTTTGGGTTAAGAGGTTTTTTGTTTTGGTGGTTTTGGGAAAGCTGCAAGTACCTGAGCGCATGATTGCAGACAGCAGCAAGGTGGAAAAGAATTCCATCAACTATCAATGCAAGAAGCCATTCTGGCTCTGTACAACTGCCATCTCACATTCTCTTCTCCAAAGTTCTCATTATTACATAAGAGATACATAAACACATAAATAAGTTGATTCATGGACCCACAGGAAGCAGGCTGCTGCTTCATCTGAGTAAAAAGCAAAACACAAAATATAAATACCATATAAATACCATATAAATACCTTCAAAAGCTGAAAATAATTTTAAAGTCTATACAGCTAATAAAACACAATAATTTCTTTTAATGCCAGGCACTAATTGTCATTTTAGTCATAATTTTACTAAGAAACCTAACCAAATGAAAATAATACATTGAAAGACGTAAGATATACTTTGAAAGAAGCACTTTTTTCATTTAATTTTATAAAGCATTTTTGTAATGTGCAACACAGCAAGGACAAGGCAAGGCTTGAAGCAACCGTATGGCTCAGACATTTAGCAAAACAGGAATTAAGGCAGTGCAGGTGGCTATGGAAGTATGCAGTGATGTTTAATTTTAATGAACTATTTTGAACAATGTCTGATAAAATCAGCATATAAAATGAAGCATATTGCTAGAATTATCAGGAGAAATGCCTCTCTCCTGCAAGGCTCAATTGTTCTACACAAAAAGCACCTTCAGAGATTGTGGGTGTACAGGGATCCATGCGGGTAAAGCCAAGAGCAGCAAATGAAAGCATATATTGAATACACATAATATTTACACCTATGTAATGCCAGACACTGTAGCCTATTTAAAACAATTGCCCCAAACTCTGTCCTTAATTTTGCACTTCTCTTTTGCCAGAACTAAGTTCTGTATCATAGCAACAAATTGTCAGAGTTTATTTTTGTAATTTACATTCAGAGTATATATTAATTTTTTGCAAATTAGCATTTGCTTGAAAATGCTAACGCTTTCATGTCACATGAAATCCAATGAATCAATAGGTTCATGAAAAAAAGGAATGATGATGTTTTGCAAACCATGCTACTGAATTTAAAAATCACAAACAGGTATAACTTTTGGGAAGAAAAAATACCATAGACCATAATTTTTAATATCTGCCACAAATTCTCCTTTAATTCAAAGGTCAGCGAGCATATTTGCTACTCTGAGTGATAAGTGCCTCACTGTCTTTATAAGGCACAATTACTTGGACAGCTATTTATCATTTCTAACAATTAAAAACATTGGTCTTGTCTTCAAAGAAGGGAAGGTTATGAAGTTTCACCTCCATTCAAAGCCTTAAAAATTTGATTACATACTCCAAACTGACAGGGGCATCACATTGGCATGAAAAGAGAATTCTATACTGATAAATCATAACACTATAGAAAGTGCTATGCTGCCAGAGAGACTCACCTTCAGCAACAATCTGGAAAATTTCCATTTGATGTAACACTGAATCATAACAAGGCCTTTACTCACACCCTTTCATTTCAAACTGAACACACATGAACCTGTGGTACCCAAAGTAATGCAAAGTACTGCAGTAATCCTGCATTGCCTCCAAACATGTAATTGTTCCACTGGGTTCAACAGAAACCATCTTCACCTTTCATGAATCATTTTGGGTGGTGTATCATTAAGCTGAGGAAGGAACGAG
The DNA here is from genome assembly GCA_013398175.1 of Climacteris rufus. NCBI lineage: Eukaryota > Metazoa > Chordata > Aves > Passeriformes > Climacteridae > Climacteris > Climacteris rufus. The sequence goes on along the minus strand of VZRZ01007143.1, from coordinate 150,488 downwards.
ACTCTAGAATACATGCCTAAACACTGTTACATCGTCAGACACTTCAGTATCGCTCTGAATTATTTCTGAGAGTTAACCAATACACCCATTTAATACTACACAATTCTCTGTTAGATTATTAATTTCTACTCGAGACCACTCATTGCTAAGTAGGCAAAAGTAAGGCAAAAACATTCTTCACATTCAAGCTCTGTTCTGCCAGCTAGTTCACACTCCTATGGCAAAAAATTTATTGTCGAGGAGAAAATAAATAGAAAGAAGGGAGAGGAAATGTAACAAAAAAAAATCAACAAAGAGTAAATTCAATAGAATATAACATATAAATATGGATTTCCTCACTCTGAAACTCCAAATTTAAAAAATCACATCAAATATGCTGGTGAAAAAAAGCATCACAAAACCAGATGGAACAGCAGAGATGAAAAGTATAAGTGAAAGGAAAGCACAGCTAGACATACACAAACTCTCCCCCCCACAGACACATTTGTTAAAAGACAACCATGGGGCCGCAGGGAGACTAACAACAGAGTTCCACAGGACCAGCTCTGGAATACACCACAGTACAAACAAACAGTAGTATTCTGCAAGACAGCTTGTGATGCAAGGCTCTAAGATATCTCAAAGTAATGGAGAACAAGACCACTGTAAACAAAGGAGTATTGATGGAAAGGAGAGTAAGAGGTGAAATACAGTTGTAAAACATGAAATGTCAGAAATTTAAGAATCTAGACGCAAGACTCCAATAGCTGAAAAGACAGGAGGATAGGGGTTCAAGGGCAAGATAGCAATAGGCCAAATAGTGCTAAGCAGTATACAACTTGACCAAGTCCAGTTCCAGGGTACGAGCAGTTGAAAAATTATGTATGAAAAATTATGATCTTAAAGTCCTCTTAAAATAGAGCTTTAACTAAATTATTTTGTACCTTAACCTTGGGGAGGATCTTTTTCCAAAAACAACACACTCTTGTAATATCATTTCAAGAGTTCCAGGATATGCCTTTCTTATACACAGGTCTTGCCCTTGTTTAGAAATCAAAATCTTCCATGCTTAGGTTACCAATTCAAGAGCAAGACTGCTGTTGGTAAACATCTGGCAACATAATTCTTCAGTGGATAGCATCAATTTAGAGATTTCAATACACTGAAGACCAGTATCTTGCAAAAGGCCAGGCCTCACAAAACCCTCTCTGTTACATGAATTTCAGAGACAACATTAAGTGAATAAGTAAGAAAAACAAAGTACTTTAGGGTTTTGTTTCACCTAAGTAGGCACACAAGTAACAGAAGACTCTGAACTCTTCCAGTCCTTCTCTGTGGATAGCTAGATAATTAGGCCTCTAGACTACAAAAAACTTCAAATATTTTGTGAACAATAAAAATAGCCTTAAAAAAAAACCAAAAAAGCCTGCCCAGAGCTCTTCTCGACTTTCCCCAAGGAAGGACTGAATGAAGCAGTGCACACATTAAGACCAGTGCAGGTTTTGTGAAGTTCTCTCCATCTCTTAGTCTTTGCAAAAAAGGCTGTGGAAGCAATTACTAGAGGGCTGACAAGCTTGCTTTGAAACATCTCATTTGGAGATTTTCTTTTTTATTATCTTTTTTCCTGATGTACTTGTTCAGGTACACATAAACAAAGTCTGTAACATCCATATATATTTATTTCAGAGGCACAAGTGCAACTGAAAAATTGTATTCATTATCCCACTTCTAGCTCCATTTCAGGAAGAAAATAAAAAACTCCAAATAATTTTCTATCTTTAATATTAATTGATGCTGTTACATATATACATATACATATTAATAATATGTTAATATAATATATNAATATATATTAATTGATGCTTTTATATATTTATATATAAAAGCATCAATTAATATTAAAGATAGAAAATTATTTGGAGTTTTTTATTTACTTCCTGAAATGGAACTAGAAGTGGGATAATGAATGAAATTTTTCAGTTCCAGGAATGGAGACTCCACAGCTTCTCTGGGCAGTGTGTTCCAGTGTTTAAGATACATATATCTTAAAGGGCTCAGCTGTGGTGAGGCACTGGAACACACTGCCCAGAGAAGCTGTGGATTCTCCATTCCTGGAAGTGCTCAAGGCCAAATCGAATGGGGCTTTGAGCAAGCAGGTCTAGTGAAGGTGTCCCTGCCCGTGGCAGGGGGGTGTGGAACTAGATGGATATTAAAGTCCTTTCTAACTCAAACCATTCTATCATTCTATGACTCTATAGAGAATATAAAAATGAGTGACAGTATAGACATTTTTTAAAGGACATGGGGAGGTATAAACGGTTTTAAATTGTTGAAATGAAATCAAAAGGATTCCCAGTTTTCTTAAGTGTCTTATTTATCTTATTAAAATATTATAATCATACAAAATAAAACTGTAAATTCAAAAATGTAGAGGGGCAGAGAAAAGAAAATTATGTCTAGCAAGTAGAACAGGCTAGAAGAGAGGACAGAGAACAAGAGTTAACTGGATTGTTGAAGATAAACTGTTACTTAGTTCAAAAATAATTCTGAGTATTAGGGGGCTTAATAATAATTCGAAGGTTTCGGAAAGACTGTAAGTGCCAATGAAAAATAATACCACCAAAACCACACTTTTACATATTTGATGCAGTAGTAATGTGCAGTATTAAGTAAACAGTATAAAGTAAATGGTATGCTTCTGTATGACAACTATTTTCCTCAAAAACATGCAATTTTAAATTCTTGCTTTAAGACCCTCTGATAAATCAGATTTTGAGGAACTGCCTTCATTTAGCATGTTTGGGGGCAGGGGTATGAGAGAAAAAATGGGGGTTGTTTGTTCCAACTTCTTCAAATAAAATATGCTTTATACTCAACCCACATCCATAACAAATCCCCATATCAAGCTCTGGATGAGGGTGGGGATGATGAAAACTCCTTTTTCATTCCTCCAACATCAAACAATCATACTGAAGCATGACCAGCCCTTCAAAATATTTTGTTATTTACCTTCTATACACACAAAAAAAGGCTCAGCAAGTGTAAGACCAGCACTAACAGCGCAATATCTGAAAACTGAAGTTGGAGAAATGGACAGCACAGCAAACACAGCCCTGGACCCCTTAGTTCAGTTTGTCACCAGGCCTTTGACTCTTAATGCAACCTTTCTTCTTACTCCTAGATTCACTTTTTGTCAGACAAAGACAAAATCTCTTCCACCACGTGTCAGTTTTACCATCCATCTTCTTGCTCTCCAGCATGGTCTGGTGTCTCTTTAGCCAATCAAGGTTTTGTCTGGCTGCTGAAATGATTCAACCTACCACAGGGCTCCTTTCTGGGCATAGGAATTTTGGATCTCTCCCAGGAAAACTTTGTCCATGCACACTGCTTCCCTAACACAACCTGATTAATATGCAGTGCTTCCCTTATGCAGGCAAATGCAAAACAGCACTAAATTGGGCCCTATGTATCAACCTCAAATTATTAAAATCTCTGAAAAAATATGTTTCACAGAAAACTCATCAAACCTTAGCCCCTGTTCATCCTAGCCATATAATGCATATAAGACTACTCACATGAAACTAAGCTGTTTTGCCAAACCTGGACTCCACTCTGATTTTCAAGTCCTTAAAAATAGCTAAGAATTTACTAATCTTAAGAATATCTAAGAAATTGCAGCTCCCTAGGAAGCGGGGGCAGAAAGACACCAACAGGTGGTGGCAACAATGCACCAAAAACAATTTCAGCATGTATTTCATGACACCATTGATCAAGTCTATAAAACCTTTGAATCTAATAGAAGAACAGATTACCACTTAACTTTATTACTGGATAAAATCTTCTTGCAAAAACAGCAAAACTAAGAACCTGTGAAATGAGCACTTGTAAAAAACCAATTCTTGTCTAGCATGAACAGCCTTCAGACTGTTACAAATGGCAAGGAAGGGTAATGCTCAAGTTTTTCAAGTACTCACTGAACGCAAAAAGCTATCTTTTGGGGTTTTTCATTTATTTTTTCATTACATTTAATACTTCCCATTGACCAATCAATATGTTATAATAACTTAAGAGTCGGGAAAAATCCTTCAAAACACACATACACGTATTTAAAAGCTGCTTGAACTTATACGTTCCTGTGAATAATCTACTAGACAGTTATCTCCAATGAATTTTGTATATCTTGCTAGTACTATGCTTAAGATGCGTACTAATAGTTTCCCACATTTTAACCAGACATATTCTCCAGTCCATGCAACTCAGCTTAAAAATATTAATTTACAAAATTAATTACATGAGACACTGAGTGGATCTGCTGTTTCCGTACAGATAAACTTATTCCTCAACCTAAAGAAACTACAGTCTAAATTTCAGGAGAAACAGAGTAAAGGGGAAAACATGCACAGAAACAGCGATAATGTTATTTAGGAAGACATTATTTTTTGTTTCTTTGTCTATTTTATCAGTGCAAAAGAATAAGTAGTATATACACAAAAAACCTCACCATTTTTGAAAGCTTATAAAGGGAGATGCCTAGGATCCATAAATGAGCTAACTGCCATGCACAGCTTCCTAGAAACCGGCTACCAGACTCCTTTCCTTTGCTAGCACTCTACTGCTAACAATGCTGAGACTGAAGATGCATCCCCCTCTGGCATTCCCAATTTCAGGACCTGTCTGTTGCTGTCTAAATTTTGAGAGGATATGGGCAAGAAAAACAACATCCAGAGTTTTTCCCACATAAACTCTTTATGAGACTATCAAATCAAATCTTCTGTGTAGTAGAAAGGAATGCAAAAACACAGTTGTCCAGTTGTCTGTTCACAACTAGACAGCTTGTCAACACTTCTGCTTGTAATTTTTTTATGGGATATTTTTATCTGAACCAAAATTCACACCTTAAATGAATGAAAATCAAAGCTGAATGCTGCTTTCATGCTTTCCAGTGCAGAAAGCGGAAGGATAGGCAAAAAGAAAATGCTTCTAAATACACTTTAATAATTAATTATCATTAGTTTCAATTACACCTTGTTATCATAAAAATATTTTTTTATTCAGTTCTAGACAGAAAACAGTATTCTTGACTATATAAATAAGCTAATCAGTGATTCTTACTTTTCTGATTAATCAACAAGGTTTCTTCCAGCTTCAAGACACCACAGAACTGCATAATTTACCACTCAAAAAATAAATGACAAGTTGTTTCATCAAATGAAACCAGACTCAGAGTTCCTTCTGAGCTGCTTCCACTTCAAGAAGCCCTAATTCAAGGGCTAATTCAGATGAAAGTGTTATATAAATTAAAGAATCACTAAATGCAAAAAGGCCCATGCCTTTTAGAAAGCGTAACCAAATAACAACAGTGCTACAGTAAATCATGTTTTCTTCAAAGAGCAGAACATGAGTCCATTCTCCTTGCTTACATGTAAAAGTCAATCTGTTAAGCAACATCCATGACAATAAGCTAGTCAGTTCCCAGCACACCCCTTCCAGCTGCTACTAGGTCATGCAGCATGAAACTGAAAAGATTCAGGTCCTCTTAATAGCCACCATAGAAACAATCAGAGTTTTACAATAATTTTCATCTCTATTGTTTCAAAAAGAGTCAGACTTTCAGGAAGCTACTTCGAAGGTCAGCTTCTCAAACCACTTTAAAGCTATTTTTAATACACTTGGATCCATTCATGGACCACTTCAAACCAGGTCCACACCCTTCAAAATTTGAATACTAATCTATCATGCCAATGCCCCTGTTTCCCAATGGTAGTGTACAGCCAGACACTTTGTCTCCAAGCCATGCTGGAACAGCGCTGGACAAAGCAGTAGACAGGAGCTTCTGAACTAATTTCTTACCCTTATTACACAAAACATTAAAATAACAAAATAATTGTGACCCCAGCCATTTAGAATGTTTAAGGAACAGCACAATAAAAGGTCTAAACCTTCCCCATGTTCATTCTTCCAGAAAGCAGGACAGAAACTTCATAAGCCACAGTATATAACCAAATATATAAAATATAAAATCCTACCATTCACTAGTGTATCCAGCACTTGTTTTAATCCAGATATACTTTCATCTGTCAAAAAAGTTTATTATACTCAAACATATGTATCATCCATCATTATGTTGTATTGTTTGTTTTTATTGTCTCACCCTACTAAATAAGACATATATTCTGTATTTGTATACACTGCTTGGTTCAGGGTTATAAGTATTGTCTGCAAGCACACATGCTCTCTCAATCCTCTTGTTCAAACTCGTCTACACTACATGCTATTTTTCAAAATTCATCATCTTCAAGTAAAGGTAAAAACAGAGGCATCATTCCTTATCCTTTTTTCAGTCTTTATTCTGCTTCTTTATCTATTTAGATTTTCTATGTCATTTCACCTAATATTCAACCCAGTCCTGATCATGTGAAGACATGAAAGTACCATTGATTTATACAGTCCCTTTGGTAAAGAAGATTCCATCAACCCAAGCCCACCACCTGACTGCACTCTCCTTAACCACATAATACATCTCCATAACACTGCAAATTAGTGAAAACAGATTTAACAGATTTGTACCAGCATGGCAATGTAGGTCTGCAGAGGTAATGCTACTAAAACAGGGTTGAACTGAAAGACCATGTCACCTGTGCAAGCATCGACCATGGACATATTGCTGTGCATAGAAGAACTAGCTAAAATTGCCTAGGACAAGGAAGCACCAGTAATTGTTGGGGTTTTCCCTCTCCAATTTAGCAAAGCAAATCATAATAAAACCAGTCTCTCTCTGTTGCATCCACATGAAGCAGAAGACTGCAATTTTCTTGCAGTCTACAAACGCTTACCATTTTCCCATTCAGCAACTTAGTATTTGACTATTTGCCAGGCACTTGCAGTAAGCAAAGACTTATTCCAAAGTTTGAATAACTAAATTGAAGTATAATTGGTGCATTGTTTTTCAAACACTTTAAAGTTTTGATATCAACCAGCCACTCACTAAGATTCTTCTGTAACTCTCTGAAATATGCTGCAAGTTTAATAATCCTAAATAACTTTATTTTACATGGAAACCTTTTAGTTCCTTTCATAAAACATTTCTGACATGGAACTGCAAAGGTCACAGGGCATATTGTAGAAATCCTACTGATGATTTTTCCCACCGTGATGACTGGCTATTTTTTCTTCTTTCTACTCCAGCCCTTTCCAAAGGATAGCACCAGACTTGACACTTTCAAGTGTCAGTAGCAGTCAGACCAATACTTCCACATTTTACAGTTTCAGCTTCTTCAGTTTTTCAGTTCAGTTTCTTTCATTTTTCAGTTTCAGCTTTTGAATTCCTGGAATATAATTCATTACTGCCAGTGATTCCTTGCAGTGGACAGTATCCTATATGAGGGCTTCCTGTGAACACAGCCATAGATGTTCTTGTACAAAAGTTCCTCTACTGTGTATATGCCTTTCCCTGTAATAAGATTACCTGTAATTTTCTTTTTAATAGTTCAATATCTGTTGTCCTCAACAGATGTCTCCAAGCTGTTAGCTTCTAACATCTCACAAAAATGCTGGGGTTTTAATTAAATTCTAAGCTTTTAGCAAGTTCCTACTAAAATTCTGTCTTGGACAGATGCATTTGAAGCATCACATTTAATGTTCCAGGCTTTGTACTCTTTCCTGTTTTCCTCATTGATACAGAGTTCACACTTCCAATACATTTGATAAAAAAATAAGACCTTGAGCATTTCTCGGAACCTCATTCTTTAATTATGGCTGACGAAGATGGAATTTACAAAATCAGGTGGTCAGTTTTCTTTCCACCTTAAATCCCTACTTTCCAAATGGCCAGAAAATGTGATGTCACCATTTTATGCACACTTACCTACAATACATCAAACACAACACGTACCAAGAGCAATTGTCTTCATTTTATTGCAAATATGCCTTTATTAGAAAGGCACAAGAAGAAAGAGTTTTTACTACATTATACTAAATAACACTTACGCACCTGGACTCAGGAGTATTAAACAATTGCTTATCCTTGTCATGGTAGGAATGAATACAAATCCAACTGTTCAGTGACATTAGTGATGACCTTCACAAATCATAGAACACAACGCAGTCTTCTCCAACACTACAAGAATTTTTTGTAACACTTGAACAATTTAAGGTCCACTGATTTTCCATGCTACCTAAACAACTCAGTCCTTAGAGACATGTGGAAAACTGGAGGTTTAAAAGCTAAAGACACACCACCATGGAGTTATTTTATTTGGAAGAAGAATTAACTATACACACACTGCTTTTTTCTTAGTCAAGAAAAACTTGCCAGCCAGTGAGTGAGGCAGTGCTTACAAAAACACTTAATTAAGCTGGGATGACAATTACTTAGTTGTTGTGATGGGCATAATAATACATTCCTTAAATATCCAGTGCCTTGCTACAGCTCCACCAGGAAGAAATTTAGACGGTTCTACCTACAGATGTCTTTGGAGAAGTTTACTTTCCTTGAGTGGTCTTCAAAATTTTCACACTCTTTTTCAAATTATTGAAGCACCATCTTGCTCCAGGCTTCTTGATAAAAATAATGGCAAGTTCAAGATTACAACGACTATCTCTTCTTATTTGTCTCATTCCTCTTGCACAGATGATGCAGGAAGCTCTCTACAGTACATCAGGAAAGGGGGAAAAAAGTTGGAATTCTGCTCCCATCGTATTTTTTAAAAAAGCCTAAAATGAGACCAATGTCAAGACAGACTACACATATATCATACTATAACCACTCCAAGGTGGCTTGTAAATAGTAAACGTGTATGTCACTATAACTTCTATTTGATAACTTTGTCACTATAACTTCTATAATTTGATAAAACTTATGTTTACACCAAATCTTAAAACAGTGGCATATCACTGTGTCCTTATAGACAAGAAAATCCCGCTAAGAATAAAGCTCATACTTAAAATTCTTCTTCACTTCTGGAAGAGCTTAAACTCTTAAATCTATTACATCTTATTTCTCATAACATCTATACACAGACTTTTTGAAAAAAAAACTTGGCTTCAAGAGGTGGCAGGAATAAATTACATTTATTCTCCTTTGTGAGACAATTAGGGAAAATAATTAAACTATGCCTTCTGGTTATTGTTTGATTATTTCTATATGTGTTCAATGGTTTTCCTACAAATTGTCATAGAGAAAGTACACAGCACTATTTTCTTGATTTTCAAAAGTTTGAAAAATTAAAGATTTAAGTGTAAGCTAACAAGAAATACTAGGATTTATATTTTTATATCTGTTTCTCAGGTTTTAGCAAAAAAAAATTGCTTTGGTAACAAAATCAGACAGTTTTCCTGTTTTTTGTTGTTTTTTTTTTTTTTAAGATTTATGGTATTAAGTCTCAGCTTTTCATTCAATGTAGTTCTTTTAAAAAAAAGTGGGAAAAAAAGGCCTTTCCAATACCAATGACAGTCTTTCAAATGCTGAATATTTTAGACAATATTTCAAGATTTAAAAAAAATATTGAAGAAAAACACATTAAAAAAATGCAGTCTATGTAGGACTGGCAGCATAGTTAATAAGTAATTATGGGTCTAAAATGTTAGTTGCCATAACAACTTGGAACAGTTCTATATCCATTATAAATCTTTTGCTCTCTCTTCATATGTATGCTTATTTTTAACCCTAACTTCCTCCTGATGCACTTTTGGCTAAGCAACCTCATTAGGCAACTCCTACTGTGTCAGACTGGCAGATAAAATTGCACACATTCCCACCACCAAACAAACATATTATCTTCACACAAGCTGCCAGCTGTGCCATATATCTTATAAATGTGGGTTTGCACCTCCTTTAATTATGCTCTCTTCTCTTGGACAGCAAAAAATCTCCAAAATCTCTACCCCTTAATACAGTGCTTAAAGACTTGAAATTACTGTATTGTGCCAGTTACGGGCACAATGCACTGCAATTTATGCATACATTTAATACCATATGGCAAGTCATAAACCTCAAACTTGAAAAACATTAAAATTATACCTACCTTCTGCTATTTTACAAACTTGTACTATTTCTGAGTAGATTAAATCTTTAGAAATTATTTATTTTACAGAGATATTTTGATTTAAAAAACAACTTAGACAAAGCTTGAAGAAAATTTGAACAAATCTACTATTCCCTCCTGTCTTTCTCTCTCATAAATCTCTAATATTGACATGCATGCTACTTATTTGTAGAATTTTCATTAAAATGAAAAGCCATAACAGTAATAAAACTGTCTGTGTTGCCCCAGGAAACTGTATATAAATTAACACTGCCAACATGAGAAATCCATCAGAAAAATCATGCTAAAATTGTTATTATTAAGAAACATAAAGTGGCATAATATGAAGATGATGTGCTCAATTTAAATTTACTCTGAGCAACAGTGCCAGTATCAGATGGGAAAAGTAACACAGGAATCATAACAGCTGTGCAGCACTTAAGAGGGGAATGTTTTTCCAATGAACTTCTAGTTTGTTCCCAATAGAAGTGTAGACAAAGTCAAATCTGCTTTCATATATACAGAACACAACAATAAAAGAGGTGGACAATACTTTCAGAGTTGGAAAGCTTCCTTGTCTTGCTGTTCAGAAGCATTAAATCTTAATAAAAGTTTTCCACAGTTACAGAAAACAATAAAACCAAATTCAAAGATTTCACAGAAGAAGAGAAGGTTGAGGTTGGAGGGGACCTCTGAAGGTCAATGGTTCAAACTTCCTGCTGAAGCAGGGTCACCTAGAGGCACTTGCCCAGGACCATGTGTCCAGCAGCTTCTGAATATCTTCAAGGACGGAGATTCCACAACCCAACCTGTGCCAGTGCTCAGTCACCCTCACAGTAAAGCAGCTTTTCCTGATGTTCAGTGGGAACCTCCTGTGTTTCAGTTTGTCCCCATTGGCTCCTGTCATGCCATTGGGCACTGCTGAAAAGAGCCTGGCCCAGTCTTCTTTACACTCTCTCTACTGGTATTTAAATACATTGAAAAGATTCCCCAATTTCCTAGTTCTGATGTGCAGGACTATACATTTGGTCAGATTTAGAAGCACCATTGTGCTAGTGTCAGGCACAGAGCCTACTGGATGGAAGAAAGCTCACAAGTCAAAATGAAGCATTCTGTAAGAATGATATATTTAAGCAGGTCTTCAAGAGAAAATAAATGGGCAAAGGAACTCTTAAAATATTGGCTTTCAGTAAAAACATCTAATTATTTTCATTGGTGATCTAGCCTTTTATTTCCTTCAGAAGTAGAAGATTGGCTGTCATTTTATGAAGCTCAAAGCATCGATAACTTGGCGTTCATCACACCAATTTTACCACAACGAAATGTGAGCCAGAAAGCCATTCAAAGTCTCTTCTCCATTATGATAGAACCTCAAATTCCAAATCAAATACAGTTAACCTAAATTTTACAATATACCATAGCAATGTTAACTTTCTCTAAGCTCTGGCTTGTAAAGCAACAACAATTCTCTAATGTTATACGTCAAGTCAGTCTTCTGTAAATAAAAAGCAAACAAATCATCCTGTAAACCCTAGGTCATTTTAGATACTCCATATTTACACTGTGTTTCAACATACCAACCTACCATAGAAGGGTTTAGTCTTCAGGACTTCTTTTCAGAAGAATTAATTTAGTGAATAACTCCTTGATTATATTTCAAAGGTCAATTAAGAATTCTGCAAACGGCTCGCATCTCATCAAATTGAGAGAAGATTAAAACTCGAGTCATTAATTTTTTTTGATAAGCAGTGCAACGATATAGGAAAAATGCTAGTTCTTTTGCCTCAGGCTTCCTTAGTGCATCACTTAGTCTCATTTAGCACATAGGAAGGTACTTGGAGGAGGGAAAGAAATTAAAGGAATAGCAGTTTCCTTAAGATCTTGTGCATATGTATTAATGTAAGCAAACAATCTGATTGTGAAGCACTGAAGTCATGTTGTTGCAGCTTTAGGTGTTGTTTTATTGTAAGACCTTGTGCCTATATACACAAGGGTAGCTAAAAGCAGTTCAGGAGAGTGGGAGAGGGATGGAGATAAGTCAGAGCAAAGAGGGGAAGGGATGGCTAGGAAATGACAAAGTACAAAATCAATGTTTTTCATCATTTTAGACAATGAAATAAAATGGTAACCATTTCTAGTTCTAATTAGCACGTAAGATCAAAGACATATCATTATGTGTAATTTTTCTTTCTATTATAAATTTCGATCAAGTCCAAAGGCATTAAGTAAGCATGCATATTACTGTAGATTTTTAAAAACATTAAAATTAATTTGCGTATTTAACACAAGAAAAAATATTCACTACCCCATCAACTCTAAGGGAAGAATTAGTACATGTATTTCAAGTTCAGACCTTTGATCAAAGTTTGTTTTTCCAAGATCTATAGTGGTTTAGATCTTACAGAGAACTAATATGCTGATGATCTTACAGAACAAAGACTTTGCTGTGCTAAATGATGAATTAAAAGCTACTTTTGGTTTACATTTAGCATAAAACATTCCATAATATTTTTTAAGTGATCTGAGGGTAGGCTGGTATAGCAGCTAAATTTAATAATGCAACATACAGTAATGTTGTGGTCCATGTTAAAAAATACTTGCATTTTAGATTATGTCATGCTTTTGCTTTATTTCTCAAACTTTATTCCAAAATATGAACATTTAGACAAAATCATAAATATATGAGATCTGCTAAATTATTTAAACATTCAGTTCACCAGCTTATGATCTTATACTTGTAGTCAAGGAATTTTATTGACAAAACTTTCAGGTTTATATTAATACTGGATTTTCTTATTCTTTTTAACTGTACAATCTTATGCAGAATTTTGAAAGAGAAGCAAAACACCAGACAAAGAGTTTGAAGTCCCACATTTACAGTTTATATTTGGAGAAAGGGATGGAAGGACACAACAGGTCCTATTTTTGGCTGGCACTTCAGGATTTTTTTCCTTTAAGTCAGTTTTCCCAGTTGTAACCCTCACATACCCACAAAATATTTCAGTACGCTTCTAACAAGTCATGCTGAGTCTCAAAATGAAGAAAGACAGATGATCGGGATGTGGCACCTTCCACACCCCCTACAAAGATTTTAATACAACTTAGGGATGGTTGTTTTCTTAACTGTCCATCTGCAACTGGACTAACACAGTGAATTACTTTCTATAACAATGTCTTCTGCAACCATGTTGCAGTATACTGAGCAGTCATCTACAGGATTGTGGGTAGGTAAATCATAAAAACCTTTATGCAAATCTTTAAAGAGGTATTTTTTAGGATATTCTGAAAGTATCATAAATTTTAGTTCCACAAGATTCTAGAATGCATAACTTCATCTAGTCCAAGACATAATTTATTTTCTTAATCATTCTTATAACAATTTATTTTTTTCCTTTAATTAACTTTCTAAGTAAAAACTAAATGCAGGTCACCTGAAAAAAATAAAAAACAATATAACCTACTCCACACTTAAACAACACTGAGATTTATAGTAAATAAATGTAATTCATCTGTTAAATTCAGTATCTATTCATTATGGCAACCATCAATCACATTACATCTCTCTCTGGTTCAGTAAAACACTATTGAGTAAAGGTGAGAGTTGACAAATACTTTCTGATTCCCCATTTACACTCTTAATTATGAAATTTGATACCCTATACACACCAAATTTTTATTAAGAGAGAATCAAGTAAAACTTCAAATTTAAGTTTTCAAATGTTGCTGCAGAAATGTTAGATCCTAAATGAGTGATATCACAGTTTACTTAGGGAAAATCATAAATGCTATCATAATTAGGATTTGAGTTAAAGATGAAAGAGATGGAGCAGATGGAATGCAAGAGATAAACATTTACATGCAAATATCTTTGTTCACAGGAAATGTTTTAGGAGAAGCTCTCAAAGCACATGGAAGATAAATGTTCATCTATTTAAGTCTGATATATCTGAAAGTTTCTCCCAGCAGCAAAGTCAGCTCAAGTCTGCAAGCAATCCAGAAACAGTCAGTACATGACTCAGAAAAGAGCAGCAAAGATTTTTTTCCCAGTTGCCTTTTCAAAAGTCGATAGAAACTGTTAGCACAAGTCTGGATGAATACTGTTTCCCTCCTCTTCTTAATGCTGTCACTGTTTATTGCTCATGTTAAACACAATATATGGAAGGCTGTATTTGGTTGTGTTCTCTCCCCACAAAGCTACTATTTCTGATTTACTCAGGGAAAAGTTAAAACACTCACTAACACCTCATTTTCACTTGCTACCTTGTAACCAATTAGATGACATCAAGAAGCCTACCTGAAGTAGCTGTTCGAGTCCCTGGTTTAACAAAGGCCTGCTCAGTAAATACATACCTGCCACAGCTGTCATGATGACAAAGAAAACACCCTTTTGCTCCTCTGTCTTAAAAAGGTTGAAACTGCCAAATACTGCTACCTCTAAAACAAGCTCTAAATAGTACACAAAGTTCCACAACCAAGAAATTGGCAATACAGCTTCGGCAGCTTCTTTGTATGTGATGTTTATTTATGAAAATTTAAAAAAAAGCCTTCTTTAAATACAACGTTACATAAAAATGTGTAATAAAATACAAATAATGCATGTCCATTAAGGAGGTGTTCATGTCTCTCCAGCAGTGCTCTTCAGAGACTGCTGAGAGCCCCTCTAATCTGGGGATCACACCTGTAGTGGATCAATGGATCCATATACACTGGATCAAGGAGACAGAGAGGCTGAAGAATACAGTTTTCAAGATACCTGTGGTTTCAAGAGTAACCATAGCCATAGCATTAGGTCCCAACTCCACTGTTCAGATCTGCTTGCTGGTTCACAGAGCACGTGGGCTCACACCCTGAGAACTCAAACCTGAGTGAGGCTTGGAGCAAAAGGAACCTATCTCAATGCAGTGAGGGAAAAATTACAGAGAAGGTGGTCAGTTTTAGGAGATGGAAAGGACGGGTTAGCAGTCTGGCAGGGCTCTGGGCTGGTAAGGGGTGATCCTGATCAATGAAGGTGATGCTGAACTCTTGGTCACACCAAATTTTCCCAGTTTACAAATCTGAAAATTTTGGTAATTCCTGGTAACTTTAAACTTTAAAATGCTGCCACACTGAAAATACAAAAATTAATAAGTAAATAAATCTTTCCACCGAGCAACTTCCTGGCTAAATAAACTACATTCTCCCCAAAAGACAGGCCTATCTCCCTTCAGGGGTTTGCATTCCAGCTCATTACTCATTTTGCACCTTCACAGCACACATCCATGCAATCACTTCTCCACTTCAGACTGAACAAATATCTTTTCAGTTGCTCCTGTGGAAACTAATAAATACATAAACAAGCTACAAAACTAAGATCTGAAGTAGGCCAGTTACAGTCACTGAAAACTAAAACATGACAAAACAAGAAACCAAAAAATCTAAAGTAACCCAAATTGTTTTAATTTTAACTTCTCTTGCTGAGAAAATAAATGTTTAAAACAGGGCAGAGGAGATTTTATATCACCTCTGTTTGCAATCACTAGACATAGTGTCTTTGATGGCTGGGTTAAATAGCTACCACCAATTGAAGCTTTTCCTCATGCAGCCACTCTTTGGCCATTGTCACAAGAGCTGAAATTTCTTTCATATTGACTCAAGAGACTCTTCAGTCTTTTCCAAATCCTCAGCCTTACTGCCTGCTCCATTCTCTGTTCTTTCTCATTTCCCAGCATCTGGTTTTGAAACAGACAACATCACAAGGGCAAATGTTCACTACAGATGCAATTACATCTGCCCACCAACAATTTCTGCTCCAACTGTACTTACATTCGTACATGGCTATAAGATCGCCTGCCACTTCTGAGATCTTTTGAATTATTGCCTTTCAATGCAATACCACAAATAAAGTTAGTCATAAATGGCTCACTGAATACAGGTACCAAAACAAAGAATACTCTAAATAAAACACGACCTTCATAAAACAAACACCAACCACACTTATGCTACCACCTTTAAGCCTCATTCATCCCTTGATATTGCTCTGCTGTCAATATCATATCAACTGCCTCCCAAGCAGTTTATCTGAAAACGGAATCAAAAGTTTTGGACGCTTTCTAGTCTTCAAAAAAATCCTAGATCAAACAACAACAACATTACATCAACAAGCTCACAAGCAGATTTAAAAGAGAAAAACACAAAAACTTGGAATAATCTACAGTCTTTAAGAAAAAAAGAAAATCTAGGTCATCTTAAAGGACTTGCAAAAAGTCTTGAGTCAAGAATGAGGTTTGATTCAAAAGGTCCTGCATGGATACTGCCGTGTCCTACAGATTTAACATTTATTTCTTTTCCAGCAGTTACCATTTGCTATCCCAATTACTAGTGAGAGAAGAAAGTATGTCATTATCAAATATGATACATTATTACCTGAATGAGGATTATTGCATGGTGTCTATGCCTGAGCAGAACTCTCAACTCCCTCAGATCTATTGTTGCCTCATACCAATTTGTGGCAGGGAAAAACCCATAATTTTCCATCTTGTTCAACTCACTAGTCTATTTTTCCTGTTTACTTTTCATAATCTTAATTTTCTAGTCTTAATTTATATTAATTCTTAATCAACATCTTCATATACCTGCTTTTGTGATGTCATGGAGTGGTTCAGGTCAGAAGGCACCTGTGGAGGTCATTCTAGTCCAACATACTGCTCAAATCACACTAAATTACACAGCAGGCCTGTCAGGCCTCTGAGCATCTGCTCTGACTTTACCACTCATAAAAAAAAAAAAAAAAAAAACAACAAATCCTAACCAAAATTTTCCATATTCCAACTTGCATCCACTGACCCTCATCCCACCACCATGAGAAAAGCGCATGGCTCTACCTTTCCTGTACCTTCCAATCAGGCATTTCTAGACAACAAACAAAGTCTCCTCTGAGCCTTCTCTTCTCCAGTCCGAACACACCTAGCTCTCTCAAAGTCCTGTGATCCAGTTCCTAACCAGCTTGGTAGTTTTTGCTGGACTCATTTCAGTATTCCTTTTCATCCTGGGGAGCCCAGAACCAGGCACATCACTCCAGATTTGTCTCACCAGTGGTCATCAGGAGGGAAGGGTTGCCTGTGTGTACTGCAGCAGACAAGTCCCTGTGTGTAGTGCATCTTTGCAACTACTCTTGTTGCAAAGACAAACTACTGGCTCACGGTCCACCAGGACTCGCAGGTTCTGCAAAGCCATTGTCCAGCCCCAGCATGTTCTAGTTCATGAGGCTGCTGGTCCTCCTCAAGGCTAGGACTTTCCACCTCCACTTGTTAATCTTCATGAAGCTACTGTCAGTCTATTTTTGCAACCTGTCCACGACCCTTCAAGCACAGCCCTTCCCTCCAGCATACTAAAGACATTAAAATGACCACTTGCAGGACTTTGCACCCCTGATCACAGCTTTGAATCTGGGAGTCCAGCCAATTTTCCACTCCTCATCTCTTTGCACAGCTCATATCTCTCCAGTCTGGAGATAAGTAAACTATGAAAGACTGTGTTACAAGCCTACTAAAGCCAAGATATATGACACATGCTACCTTGTTCACCTCGTATTACAGAAACCAGTAGGGCTCATCAGGTGTGATTTGGCCTTTTCATACCCATCCTGGTTGTTCCCACCAACTCCTTTCTTGCCTTTCATGTGCTTGGAAACTGTTTCTGTAATGATCTGTAGTTCCCTGTATCCTTTTTTCTAATCCATCTTGAGAATGGATGTGACACCGCCTTTTTCCAGTCCTGCGAAACCTCCCCCAAGTGCCATGAACTTTTGAAGATTAAAAAAAGCAGCCTCACAATATCAGCCAACTCTTGGATGCATTTCAGCTGGTCCCACAGACTAGTGCATGTCCAAGTGGTTAAGTGATCCATCTGTCCACATCTCCTGCAGGTGCAGCCTCACTCTCACAAACCCTGAAAGGCTTGGGGATAAGCCTTACCTTTGAAAACTGAGGCAAAAAAGGCATCAAGTACATCCCCTTTTCCTTATCTCTCAGTCCCTAATCTCATTAAACAATCGGCCCATAATCTCCTTCGCCTCCCTCTTGCTGCCAGTTTACTTATGGAAGAAACCTTTCCTGTTGCACTCCAACTCCTTTGCTAACTTGAATTTCAGATGAGCTTTGGCTTTCCTGACTCCATGCCTATTATAAGAATGCAATGTCTCCATATCTTTCTAAGTAGCCTCTCCCTGCTTCTGTCTCTGTGAATGCTTTTTGTGCACAGGTTCTGCTCCTCCATAATGGCATTCTGCCACACCTGCTTAACTCTCTGCACAAGGCAACAGTCCATCCCTGTGCTCCAAGAGGCTGTCCTTGATCAACCAGCTGTTTTGAACCCCTTTGCCCTTCAGGGTACCTCCCAATGGAATCCTGCCAAGCAAGTCCCTGAAGAGGACAAAACCTGCTCTTCAAAAGTGTAAGTCTGCAATTCTGCTGTTGGCCTTGGTAACTCTTCTCAGGGTCTCAAACTTAACAGCCACGATCATTTCAGCAGACACTGTCCTTAACCATACTCAACATCTCTTCCTTGTTTGTGAAGGTAGCATCTCTTGGAGTCTGTGACTGTAAGGCTTTCACCAACTGCATAAAGAGGGTTTCATCTATCTCCTGTTCTTGATAGGCTGTAGCAGACACTCACAGCAATCACCTGTGCTGATTTATTCTTTGATCCTCACCCATAAGCTATGTACTGTTTTGTAGCTTTGTTTCTTTCACCCTCTTTAATCAAACTCTTCATATAAATTCCACATGAATATTACATGAATATAATTTTATATAAATATAAATTACATACGTAAAATAAATTGTGTACCTTATGAGGAACATGAATTTTATACAATGAAAGTAAATTTACATAGTAATTTTAAGATTTTTTTTCTTCATACTAGATCAGCTGGTCGGATTCCACAATTTATTTATTCCAGAGGAAAGCATCAGATTCTTTTTGTCTAAGAAGCTCATTGTATACTTTCACTCATGTTTGCTTTAAGTCATGGTACAACAGACTTCTTTATTGAATAGGCTGTATTTGCTTGATGCAGCAGTAGTCTTCATGCAGTCACCTGATCCCGGGTGACTAACATTTTTTTACTTGGTGGTAACCTACTCTTCCTTATACACTTGATGAATTCCAGTAGAGAATGTTTTCCAACAATGTGCTATCAACATACTCAAAAGTATGTACCTGTCTGAAACCTTCAAAAAAGCTATTTACATGGTTCTCCACAATGGGAGAAGGCACACACAAATGTGAATATCTATTGTCTTACAAGATGAACCGACTCACCTCTTGGTTTCAGACAAGATCCAATACAAAGGCATTAGCAGGACCATGCAATGAAAACCTTGGGGCTGATAGGGTGGAAGCTAAGATTATATTTATCACAAACTTCAAAATACAAACTGCTGTTTACAACTTACAGGAGGCATGATCCAACAACTCCCTGTGTCAGCCACTCCTCTTTTTACACTCCTCTTTTCAGCTCCTTCATTCCCTTATTCTGCTGTCTCTGATATTTGTCAGACATTTCTATGAATTGAGTCAATTCACTAAGCCAGATGAATCCAGAAAAACAACAACATTTTCTCAGGGATAATGAGTTATATCAGGTCTCAGTAAGCTCTGTTGAGTAAAGCTAGCTAAGGAAGCTAGCTAATACATAAAGGGAGGAGAGGGAGTAAAGATGAGCAGAATAATCCCTTTACTCAACAGTAAGGTATTAGGCTGACTCACTGTGACCTGTGAAGTTGCAGCCTAATTGGAAACTTATACTGGCTTAATATCTACCTGCAACTGCAGTCTAATTAGAAAGCAGAGCTCTTAGTGCCAGTCTGGAGGAAAGTGATAAGAGACCACCTACAAAGCCTGGAGCTAAAGCAACCTGCTCCCAAGCACTGCAACCAACAGACACAGGAAGCCATCTCTACTGCTAGTACACTGGATACTCACTAATGTCACTGCAAATGTCATTCAGCTGCATGTTTTCTTTACTTCTTTCAAGGAAGTCCACAAGTTGGGAGATTTCAAAGGCAGCCATAAGCCTGGCACACACAGCAGGAGAAGGTGATGGAAGGCAAAGGCTGGGCTAGCAGATGTCAGCTATACCACAGAGGAAAAATTAATGACCACAGCTTCTTCTGTTTGGATGCCATACACTTACTGATCCCTCATTCATGGGAATAAGAGAACGCCAATGCGTGAGAAAGATGCTTTGTTCAAACTGTTTGTTGACTTTCTCTAAAAGAGTACAGTATGTCTGGTTCACGTTTACACAAGGCTAGGTTTTGGGAGCTAAAAATGGTTTGATCCCAAGCAGAGTAAATAGCTGTCAAATCATGAGAATTGTTCTTTAAAAAGACAGAAGAATACAAGGAAGTTTGGAGATTTTGCTAACTCAGCAACAGGTAGACAGCTGGGTCATCTCCTATCTCAGGACTGCAGGTTTAACTGGAGTATTTCTGGATAGTCCAGCACTATGTGTTATAAGTGTACCTGTAAGTTCTACATTTTTTTCCTATTGTTTCTTTTTTCCTGAAGCTGTGATTATACTGTAGAAGAGACTGTGAGCTTTAAAAGCTATTTCCTCTGGGGAAAAAAAAAAAAAAAAATCAAATGCATCTCTTCTTCAGGAAATAAAAAGCAAAATTGTGAAGAAAAAAAAATCCCATCCTTGTGCTTTTATTAATTCATAGCATTTCTTTATTATACTTTCCCATACAAAGCAGGGTCCTGATAGCAGACAAGTGTTTTTTCAAGTCTGCTGAGGGTACAGGGAGGCAGGGGTGCCTAGCAGAGTAGGGGAAAATATGCTTTTTTTCTTCTCCAAGATAGACACTATGTAAAATGTCAAACAAATTAAAAATGTATGATCTAATTCAAGTTTGCCTGCTTGCGAATTTTAACTGCAGTTAAAATCTGATAAAAGTCTGCTCACCTGTGGACAGAAGCAACATGTTTTGGAATTAAATAATGTATTGCATTTTAAAAGTAATATTTTTCTCATGGGTCATGTCCTCCATGGATTTAATTTCTGAATAAAGTTCTAAAATCTACTCTAAAACACACTTAAACAACATTACTCTTGTAAGTCCAGGAGGAGATGGGACAAAAAATTAAAAAGGCATCTTTGAATGTTGCTCTGTGTGTGGAAGCAACATTACCCATGCTAATGATTAAGCAAGATTCAGAAACAAATACAAAGATCACATACAAGGCAAAGCAAAGCAACACAACTGAATCTCTTCCTGACACAAAGCTGCTCCTTCTCTAATAAGCACCACCTAAGCAATCACCTCTTCACAGCCTACATGCTTGGAAAACAGGTTTATGTAACCTTCAATAGGACAAATTTGCCTTTTCAAAGTATTTCTGTGTATCATGGTGTGCAAGGGAACAAAACAATCCCAGCAAAGTAGCTGGGGGTATGGAGGAAAGTGGCAGGGAGGAGAGAAAATGGGAAATTAAAAAAAAAAAAAAAAATCAAACAACTTACTAAGTAGCTCAATAACAACTCTTTAAACAAGTATCTATACTAAGCAATGATAGAAATGTCCAAATCAAATATTTTGCAGTTTCCTGAATTTAATTGCTTCATTAGTTCACCATCACCTAAGAAAAAGGTTTGGATCTTCTCAGTTGATTCAAAATCTGTTCTATAAAATAATAGTTTTATTAATACTGCAGCTGTAGTCACTATCAACAAACATTGACTGCTCCATTAGCACAGACCTGCAGCAAAAGCACAAGGGAACATAAATTACATGCTGAGCAGCAAAAGAGTTGGAGCTCAGAAATCAATATTTAAGCAGACAGGAAAATTTCAGGCACTGTACATGGAAAACCTGAAAACCTGCTTTGGTTTTTTGCTCTTATGTGACCTACTGAATTTCATCACATCTTACTTAAAGGCTTTTTGTTTGTTTTAATAGCATTACTTCTTCTTTTGTTGGGGTTGTCATTGCTCAGGTTATAGGCTTGTAGGTTATTCAGATATTAGTTGACAGTTGCATAAAGGGCCTGTACTAAATTGGGAATGCCCTTACTCTGCAGTGAATTCGAAGTGAATCTCAGAGCTCCACTTCCACTAGGAGGCTTTGAATCTGCTGTGACCAAAGTCAGAAGTTAGCACAGGAAAGAGGAGTTTATCTCTCAGATTGTGAGATACCCCTGCACAAAGGGTTACCACAGCACCCCGACCAGAGAAATACATGGCATTTCTTTCTGAAGGTTACTGCTTCAGAAGTAGTAATCTGCATTAGCAACTACTGTACATAACGCATTCTATTACAAGGCTTTTTTCCATCTTGTCTGAACACCAATCTTTTTCATACGTCACAGTATTTTTCCTTCACTCTCTTCCCCAAATAGCTCCTAGGTGCTGTTTTTATTTACCTTTTTTCAAATAATTAAATTATTTTACTTTTTTCCCCTACTTCTAACCTGGCTTCTTCTCCATCTCCTACATGACAAGATGTAGTTATATTATTGTTTGAATCTGGCATCCATTAGACTGCTAAAAATTGCAAACAGGCGAGTGGGACTGGAAAGCAGAGCAATAAGGTTTCCAGTCAGGGCAGCCTACAGAAATGTTAAAGATAAAAAAAAAGGAGCAGACATGGACAGGGAAGGATGCCACCTACACTTACAGCAAACTGAAGCAGCCATGTAACCATAAAATAACTTCACATACACTTTTATCCTTTCTATTAAAGGGTCCAGCCCAATTGTGCCAAACAGAGGGTTCAAAGTTATCAGATGTGCTGACTCTATGCCTTGCATTGTGAGCAGGAGCACCTGAGCCATGCCCATGCTCTGAGGCAAATGAAGCCACGTGAGAAGCAGTTGTACTTTAACTCAGGTCTGACCTTCTGTTACATTTAAAAATAGCCCAGAAAATTTGAAGGCAAGGCAAACTATTGTTATCCGGAGAAAAAAAGCAAATACATACACACACACACACACACAAGCAGCTGAGAGTGAAAATCACAGCAGGACAATGGCACAACAGGCAGGCACAGTACTCAAAACTAGGGCTGGCTTGCTCCTCTCCAAGCAGCTAAGCTGTGAGAAACCAAACAAGCACTGCTCCTTGCTGTGCTTCAGACTTCTAGCCTTGCACACTCTGAATGCCTCTAAATGCCTCAAATAATCTGTAACACTTTCCAGGCTACCGAGGTGCTATTCAAATCCTGTTTTCCCTTCAATTCTGAAAGGCCAGCAGAGCACCATTTTGCTTTTTTGTTCACCCTTCACAATGCTACCAAAATAGCAGTTCCAGTCAGTAATACCTCTTACTGACATTCACAATTCCCAAAGCAGCAGCTGACTTTATATAAGAAATTAAACACTTCCACTTACAGCCCAGGCTTTTGACCAGGAGTGGCAAAAGTTGACCAGAACTGGTCATTTCTCCCTGCTGACCGTGCTGACCAATACCATTGGAGCTTCTTGAGATACAGATATCGGAATCTAGAAAGCTGGACCACTCAACAGAAGGCTGCATCACAAGCAAGAGTACTGTTATGAATGCTCTGATATGAAAGGCAGATTTGTACAAGATTGGCCTACTACTTTGAAACTCTGTCTATAGCAAACAGATTTCTCCCCTTGCTTTAGTTTAGTAGTCCAAATTCAGAATAATATACTAATATACTTCAAATACTGAATTAAGAAAGGAAAAAAAAAAGAAGCAGCAACTTCTCCAAAGGCTGCATTTTATACAGCTTTCACAGGATGGAAGGGGTAAGGCTGAACAAAATAGTATTATAAGTTAAAAGAGGGAAAGAAAAAGCAAAAACAACCAGTCTAGATAAGCAGGTATAGCAGCTGGCCTTGAAGGTGAAGTAGTTTTGTGTAAATACAGGGAGAAATCTTTTTTAAATATTTCTTCTTTTGTAACCCAAATGAAAAAGAATAAATCCATCTTTATCAATGAATGAAAACACAACACATTTGTTACTCATATGTGAATGTTATTACTCTTACTACAAAAATGTGACTTTTACTAAATCTATGCCTAAATTTCCTCATGAAAAAATGGCTTATCTAAATGTACAAAAGCACTGATACACTGTTCAATATCTATAAAGCCTTTCCTGTGCCCCTCCTCTCTTCTCTTTACACCAAGTCAAATGTACTTGAGAACAACAGGGAATCCTTGGAATCAGTCAATAGATTGACAGTACACTGTATTGAATGAGCCAAATAGGATCAGGATGTTTACATGTGTTCTTTAGGCAGGCATTAATTGCACTGGACTAACAAGGTAGGTTTCTTTCTGTTAGAAATGCCACTAACAAATAACACAGACAAAAAAGAAACCACAAGGCTTACTGAAAAAGAAAAGCAATAAAATATGTTTTTCTGATCAAGAAAGTAAAAAAAAAATTCAAAAAATTCAGGTCTGCAGTACATTGACAAGATAAACAGTCAAATTTTGGGTGAAGGAGTATATGAAGACTTAAATATCTCAGGAAAAAAAATCAGTCACCTTAACGAAATCACTAAATCGTGTCACAAAGAAATGTAAGAGGAGGAGACAACCAGAATTTCTTAGCAGCCACAAACACAGACTCACAATTTATTTCATAATGTAATGACCCAGATAAGCTTTCAGTTACCAAATTTAAAAACCCCTACATTCCTGAATTGCATTTGCCAATATATGGGCTAGTCAACGAATTCCCTTGTGCAGTTTCTTTACACAAACTATCGGAGTCATGGAGCAGCAAAATCTTGAAAATTCAGTTCTCAAATGCTTAGTGGACTAGTAAACTTTGTTCGCCTGTCTATTAAAATAAAGAGACCTATTCTGTTTGAACTTCACCCTTCTGTAGCACGAAACAGCAAGCTGACACATCCTATGTGGGGCAGCATCACTGTGGAAGAACTCAGTAATCCAGGACATGGTGAGAGTTCTGCTGCTGCTGAGCTCTCAATCTCTACCATGCCTCTAGAAATATTTTTTTTTTCACTAGACAGTGCTTCCTGGCTTGCTTTTATCTGACTACATCCTTACACATCCACATAATTTAGATGTATCCATGGGTTGGTGGATTCATTTTTACATGAGAAAAATTCAAGTTTAAGTGAAGTAAAAGGCCGAAAGTCTCATCTATATGACATTTACATTACAGTTTTCCTTCATGAGAGACATCCATATGAAATCTATATTAAAACACAAATTTCATGACATTTTGGCTCCACTCTCTCATTTATACCTTTCATAAACACTTACATTGGTCCTGTGCTGAAATTCATTTTAGGTCATGCAAGTGACACAAAAGTTATTTCCTTTCTGTGCAAGGCAAAACTTAAATAGACCACAACTGACCCTTTAGATCACAACAAATA
Source organism: Climacteris rufus (assembly GCA_013398175.1). Classification (NCBI taxonomy): domain Eukaryota; kingdom Metazoa; phylum Chordata; class Aves; order Passeriformes; family Climacteridae; genus Climacteris; species Climacteris rufus. Next base: position 125,121 of record VZRZ01007143.1, on the reverse strand, counting down.
ATCAACACTATCTGTACAGGAACATTAAAGTAGCACGCAAATCTAAGGGCGTAATTTTTGTATTTCTTTCAGGCGCCCTAGGGGTTTACACAACCCCTGTACCCACTCATGCCACCAGCTAACATGGTCCTCATCAGCTGCAATGAGCATAGCAAATCTTTTTACAGCTGCACAATGAACTGACTGGGTTAACAAACTGACCCATACGGCATACTTTCTTTTTTCCCCTGCTTTTTCATTTTCAATCCACCTGAGCTTCCAAACACATGCACAATAGAACAAATGGGAGAAGGCAGAAACATGAGAATGTCTCTGGGAATAACAGGTTGTTGAAACGAGCAGGCAGACATTCTACCTAAAAAAATAAAAAAGAAATTACCATAAAAGTACAGGCTAAGATTATTTGTTGACACACTTCCCCCTATCTCCAATACCTTTCACCATATACATTCTCCATTCTGAAATAACTGTATAGTCTTCCACCAAAATGTCAGCCTAAATCAGAATATGTAATGTTTCACTTTTCAGGATTGTTGTGTTACTTTTTTTTTCAGCGTAGTGAATTTAGTTTTATTCTTTAATGGGGCAGCATTTAAAGTTATATATAATTTCTGCAAAGTAAAAAAAAATTCTGCAATAATCTCCATTGTCACAAATAAAGTTTGCATTTTCAAAACACTATAATACTAAGGACACCTTCAAAGATTTAATTGGTTCTTCTTTAGTCCTGCTAGATGACAAGTGCAACCAAAGACATCTGCCACTGCTGTTAATTTAAGTTCCTCAGATTTCTATAAAACCAATTTTTAAAAATTACCAAACATCCAATCCAGGCACATTATCCATCTGAGAGATCAGAAACAAGATGTCCATCTCAGCACGTCAGTATTGTCTACCATAATTTAGACATTCTTCAAAATGCATTTGTAACCAGGAGGGTAATAGCCCTTACATTAAAAAAGCCCTTCATTAAGTGGCTCCCATCACAGAGCCCATTACAGGCTCTCATGCCCTGACCTTGCATAGCCTCAGAATAATGTTGCTTTTAACACGCAAAGCAAACAGGGTAAATAAACTATCTTCTCTATCTAGGGACAAAGCCAACAGTAAACACATTATTAATATAGATAAAATCCCCCTTTACACACCTTCAGTGGCAAAAGAAAGGACTATTATTTACTCTGTCTTCTGCAAAATTAAGTTATCCACACACAATAAACAATCCTCTAAAATAACTGGAAAATATTTACAGACAAAATTGGATTTCATCTTATTAGCATTCTCCAATTTCTGTCTTGCAGGTATAATGTATAAAAATCATACACATGAAAACATAATACGTGGTCTAGAGGATTGCTTTAACACCTAGAAATGTCTTTCTTCAGAGGTACAAAGACCACCAGGTAAATACTTGAACTTCATTTTTAGTCACCATGTCTACAAAAATATAACACTTGGTTACCAGCCCTGCCTCATGTAAAATGCAAATACACAGTTGCAGAACCATTTCCACATATGGAACATGTCAATAGTCTTGGACCATTCGACCTAGAATGATGTCCAGGGAAGGGTGTGCATTTTATTTAAAAGGTATCAAAAAAAAAATAAAAAATGAATGGGTTGGAGACAATGATTAGTACTCAGCTTTGCTTGCTTCCTGTACAAAAGACCAACATGTATCAAGGAGAAGTTATGTGCGAGTCCAAAACAAGTAGGAAGAGCTGCATTCCCATGTTTCAAACCTAGCAATCTGTTTTAGCCCATAGCAGATACTAGAAGCCTTCAAGGAACCCACACACAGTAAGACAAATCTGACAGGGCAAAAACATAGATTACTTGAGACTATTACTAATAAAGACAGTTTCTAGTTGAGAATATTTCTAAATGCCAAACAGCTGGAAAGTAGGAGAGCAGTCAGGACACGGATCAGCAGTTATTTGGCCTACCTCTGCATTCTTCCCTAGGCAACTGCTAATGGCTACACTCAAAATCAGCAGATCTTTAGCTTGATCTAACATAGTCGTTTTCATGTGCTCTTAGAAAGCTAATGTTAGAGATCAGGTGTTTTCCAAGGTCTTCATAAGTAATCCATAGATTTTATCATGTTAGCTGCAGTTCAGACAATTTATAAGTTGGTATTTAAAGCTGTACACAAGCACCTGCTTTAAGTGTTCATTTTATTTCGAAATTAATCATTACGTACTGCATTTATCTTTCCCCTTAACAGAAGATAAGTGGTTTTTGCCTCTGCTCACAACTTGAGAAATACAACGTAGGTCAGTCTAAAAAAAAAATCTGAAGTTGCATTAATTACTCAGAGGTAATTACACTTGCTTTACCAATAGCATTTACTGTTGTTACACTTAGAAAATGTTTTCCATTAGGACAAGTTTTCATATTTCCATAGCACTCTGAAGCACATGCCATTAGGTCTGAAATTTCCCATGATTCATCACCATTCTCCAAAGCACAACATTGATTTAAACCACCTTGAATCAAAACATTAGCACTTGTCAATTTAGCACTTGCCAAAATATTAGCAATTGTCAGGTTTTCCCTTTAGCTATTTTCTTATGTGTCCTGTTCTCTCTTGCACTCTTTATTTTGAGGAGTTTTGTTGTATGCTTTTTTTTTTTTAAAAAGTCTTTCTAAAAGTACTGAAGAAAAAATATTTTAATTTGAAAATTGAGTATAATCCTCTATAACTACAACAATTCTGTGTGAATCTGGTAAAATTAGAGCCCTGAAAGGTGTATACTCAATGTAAGGACATATCTTCTTATCATGGTGGTAAAGCAGTTCTCCTCCCTGAGACATATCTATACCTGAAGCCCCCATTGTCTTGTATTCCAAAGAGACATCAAAGACAAGGGCTCCAAACACTACAACGACAGAGCACCAGAAGAAGAGGTGGAAAGAAAACAGTCCATACCCTAGAACTTCAGTTTCTTTGCTGCTTAGTTTTTCTGGGTACTCCTTCCCTTCTTTGCTCTCATTCACAGACTAAACAGGAAAAAGTGGTCCCTAAGAGATCCCTAGCTTCTACAGGTTATAAACCACAGCATTTTCCAAAGTGAAAACTGCAGCAGTTTAATTTGATCTATATTTTCATTACCACATCTTATTCTACTTGGTTAACTTCTTCATGAGCAGTAGAATACTTTTGAAACTACAGTTTCAACAGGAATCAGGAAGGGTCACCACTGTTAAAACACTACACAGCAGATGACTGCACATAGTTATTTCCCTTCTGCTTTTGGCTGAATCTCTTTCTGTTCCACTTCCTGAAGATCCACCAGAAGAATTCAGCACTTATTTCAAAACCATGTTACCTTTTTAGACTTAATTTCAAATCATGCTATTCCAAACACAAATGAACTTAAATATTTAGATAAGGCATGCATCTTCAGAATTTGAAGACTCTTAGGGGCAGGTCATCAAATCAGATCAGATTTGAGGCTCAGTTTTAGTCCATATCTCAGACCAAACATCAAGTTTGTCAACAGTGGTACAAGAAGTCTAGCACTCTAACCAAGGTAAGAAAAGAACAGTATTTAGAACTTCTTCTGTTTCTGTTTCAGACTATCTCAAACGTTCCTTTATTCGGATTTTATTGCGGAGTCACAATTTTTCATACAGATGTGGAAAAAGAACTTCTGAAAGAGTCCACATGCTACCCTGAGAGAAAGAGTCTGTAACAGAACGGAACAGAAATCACATGCCAGAGACCACTGTGTCATTTAACTCTGAAAACTGCCTAAGGATGACAGGTATTTTCTTTGGGATAAGCAAGAAGCTATCTTGTCATTTAGATTCATTCAAAATACAGTTCCTCAAATTGATCTTCTTCTTATACAAGGTATGAGAATACCAAAAGTTTTTCAAAATGGTGCTTCCATCACAATTAAGGTACCTCCAACCTTTATAATAAACCATGTAGACTCTGAAAAATGCAAACTGAAAAGCAACTAATTTCAACCTTTCTAGGGGAGATATTGTTTTGATTTTTTTTAATATAAGACAATCACAAATGCTGAGGCTTCAGGCTTTAAATTTATTCTTCCTTATGCAAAACTCAAGCACAAAGAAGTCCAATACATGAAGTGTAGATCTTGCTTATTTAACATATTTTGCAATTTATTGGCCATGATAACAGCTGCTCATACCAGTGACTCCAAAGCAGGGGGAACCCAGCTAGTTTGCAGTTAAGTAGTAAAATTACATAGATGAACCACCATTAATAATGCGTAACTATACAAAAAGCAGCAGAAGGAATGGTGCAGAGGTGGGGTTACTTTTGTGTGGCAACATTTCCCACTCCTTCTCCACACATACCTCACTTCACAAAACCTTTTAGATACAAATAAAATAGCCATGACCTTTTTTCCTCCTCTGCATGATTAATTACTTAATGTATTATTAATTGGAAAATGTAGCTGAATTTCAAATGCTTTCATTCTCTCAGCATATCATGCTGTCTGGGAAGCGCCGATTAAGCTGTTCATCAAAGGTGAGCAGGCAAGGTCATGTAGGCTGCACCTCTTCAGTTATTCATTACCTGTCCTAAATAGTAATTAACAACAGCAATATTTCCATAAATCAAAGCTTTTCTGATTACCTTTGGATGATAAGAGTTTGGGGGGAGGGGAGGGAAGGAATCAGTGTATGGGGTTTTTGCATGTATCCCTTTTTTCACCATTTCTTCTAGTGCCTACCTGAACAATTGAATCAATACATTAGAATTTGACTGCAAGTCAACAGGAATTCCACACAGAATAAAAAAGAAATTGCAACTTTTTCTTCTCCCTTCCCTATGACCTGCCCCAACTTTAAAGGGGGATTTGATGTAAGAAGGCTTCTCAATTACCGAGATTGCCATATTTATTATATTTGTTTCTTTTTATTACCTCCCATTATCAAGGGTAAAGTGGAAATCACAGAGGATGGCCTTGAGGCCATATTCAGTCAGGTTCCAAGTTTATAAAGAAATTATCCCTTCAGTATCTGTGAGGTTTCTCACCTTGAGGCATCTCAGGTGGCAAATAGTGAGGCTCTTGGGCACTGACATGCACCCAGTCGAAATCATCGTACAAGTCTTGGTGGTAGTCACAGGGCCCAGGACCATCATCGAATGTGCATCCTCCTAGAGAAGAAACTTGTCATTAGTTTATTTAAAAGCAGAGATCTTCCAAGAGTCAAGCAGACGTGTTTTTCTGGGGTCCACCACAACTACAATGCCCACCCAGCCTGTACCCCAGTTCACAGGCTTGCGTGTACAAGGCTAAAACCTGCAAGCAGCTCATCCATCAACATTCCCCTCTTTTTGGGAAAAACACCGCTACTTCACACAAACAATTTCCCCTAAGAGCACCCTCTGTCAGAGCAAATCACAGCCTGAAGTCACCAATCCAAATGAAGCCTATCTCAGTGTCTGTGTGACAGAAATCAACATGCTATCTAAACCACAGGGGAAACTGAAAATAATGAATCAGGCTCAAAAATTAAAGACGAAAATCAAAAACTCTGATGCATTGAAAGCATAAGCAGTCCAAACACTGGCAACAAGGATAAATACTCTGCCCAAAACAGTCAGACAAAATAACTAAAATTACTTAGAAATTAAATAATTAATGCAGAACGAATTGGATAATCTTCCTGTACTAAATCAGTCTATCATAACAGAGCAAGGCATTTTTCCAGGGTCACACAAACAACAGGTATGAAAACCCTACAACAAAAGTTGTGAGGAGAAGTGACAGGGAGAAAGAAGAATGGGAGGAATGTAAATGGTGGGAGGAAAAAAACCCCCAAAATTCCCATGCAGCACAGTAATGTCTGCCCTGTCTCATTCAGTAAATTTTTTTATTCCTTTCTTAACTCAAGGCCTTTAAGTGGGCTGGGAAAAGCAAAAAGAAAGCATGACAATAAAAGAAAAATATCAGGGTTTGAGAAGGAAGAAACAAAGGAATCAAAACAGCCTGGTCAAATAAAATGCAGAGCATAAAGCCAAGAAAATACAGATGTCATGCGTACAATTCTGCAGCAGCTGTTATCTCTATGCACGGCACACAGCCCTAGAGTTTGCTCCTCCTGCTCAAAAACAGGCAAAACCAGGAGAGAGTGAAAGAGAGAACACAGCGCACCTATGATTATTTAGACAGTATTTTTTCACCCAGAAAAGAAATGATATAACAACTCAAGATTTAGATTATAGACAATTCTTGGAAATCACGGGAGAGATTTCTTGCATCCTCTTCTCCCTGTCCTCAGTAATTCAGGCACATCAGTGCAATTAGCAACTCTCATTTCATCAAAAGTTCCTTTTATTAAGACACTTCTGGTATAACAGGGGTATTTGTACTGACTTTGTTGTCTGACTTGTTAAATATAAAATATGGGACAAGTACTGTGAGTCCCAAGAACAAATAAAATCCCCTTATAATGATAAATTTTAGTGTCCACCTATGATGAGTCCCCACCATGGCACCAACACCCAACACCCTCCCATGCCTGCCAGGGTCTCACCAGCTCACACTACGCTCTGGAGGTGGCTGTGCTGGAGGTGGGAAAGGGGACATTGAGGCCCATCAAGAACTACAGCCTGTGATAATTTCTGCCCTCTGTACAAGACATAAACAGTGTGGAACTTGGAAAGGCCAGAGAAAGAAAAAAGAGGAATGGGTATGTATGTCATCGAATTGAGAATGAAAATATTTTTAGCCTACACAAAACAGAATATTCAAATATCGCATAACAGGCAGAGAGTTTGTACAAACTGTGTTCATATTTAGGTACTGGGAAGTTCCTTTTACTCATTTTCGTAAGCAAATCTACACTGTGTCCCACACCAAGAGATTATCTTCAGTTAGAGAAAACTCAAGTAGTTCCCACAAATCTGCAGAAGTATTTGTCATTTTGAATGAATGACAAAATTTTAGATAATCCTACAACACCAAAAAACATTGCCAGATGCATACCCAGGCACTCCTAGAATTACTTGTTGACCAGTGTCTCAGCTGGCAACAACACTAGGACAGAAAGAAAATTCCACACTGAAGTAAAATTTATTCTAAATCCTTGTACCATAAACCCTTAAAATCAATATCAATCTCTGTATTAACAAAACTTGCTCAAACATCACCCTATGACAACATAAGCATATAGAACCAAGAGCAACAACAAAAAAGCCCCAACATTTCATACACTGTACTAAGTTGGTTACTACGTCACTGTCACTGTCAAAGTCTGAAAGGCAGGAGAGAAATACTTGTACATCAAAGAAACAGTTATATTTTTCAAAGTCCCAACTCCAGTGCCCTCTGTTACCACTGAGAGACTTTTCTAATTAACATCTATTATGATAAAGCCAAAAAGGCTTAGAACATAAATCTTGCATTTTGATTTAACTTCCATTACACTTCTGTGATCACTCTATAGAAAAGAAAGTACATTTCCTTCAACATTTTATTGATAAATGAATAGCAGTTTCCCTTAAAGGGAAGTTATCAGTCTGCTGTCCCAGCACCAAAATGACATATGGCTTTGAAGCACATGCCTGCAGGGCACCCATTACCCTTTGTAATGGTTTAAGTGCCCTCAGTATATAAATTTAAACTACCAATGAATCTTTTAGACTCATTTGGAAGATGAATGTCCTTAATTGCTTGTCTTTGTACCCGCTATTAATTTTAGTTATCAGGGTTCTGATTAGCAATAACAACGCGCCTGTGAAAACACAGCAAGCAATCCCCACCTCCTTGTGTGCTCATCATGGCTGCACCCACAGAACAAGCAAGTGTGCATGTATCACATGTACATGAGCAAAATTTATCAGGACAGGTTATCAACCCACTACCAAATAGACCCTATAACAACTGCTTGAACCAACGGCCTCCTTTCATGGAACACACTACTACCTCCTCTTAACATACCAAGACATTTCAAGGCAAGTAAAGCAACAGCCAATCCTGTACTGTTTTATCCAGTATAACATGAGACAGACCAAGCATTTTAAACCCCCTGGAGACTACTTTTTATGACTTAAAACATGAGCAAATTGAAACCTCTCCTTCTCTGCTTTAACAGTCAATTGCCCATGTGCTATTTCGGTAACTCCAGGCAGTAAGAGCCAAACATAGTGCAACCTGTTGTGTGGAAAATACAAGGAGAAGAGATGGTGGGTGGGTGAAACCTGCAGAGATACATTTTGTTTCCAGCCATTTGTTCAAAACTATATACATTTCAAATGAAATCCTAAACCACTCAAACATAAAACCATATGTGACAAAAGTACACAGAAGGTCAGGACTTATTAGTACCCCAATTCAGCTACTGGGTCACTGTGCACAATAACGTAACAGCGCTGTTCAGGGAAGATAGTGGATCAGCCTGATGAATGTTCACTGCCTTCCAGTGAAGTTCAGCAGCTGAACTCAAATACCCATTCATATTTGTTGCCTAATATTTTGACAACAGTCTGCTAATATCCTACAAATGACAAGTCAGAAATCTCCTATTAAGCCATTTGTAACTTCCCCCAAAATTGAATAAAAAGGTACACTGTCCCATTACATATCACCACCACGTTTCTTTAGCTATAGCTGATGTATAACTTGAAATTAGTTTTCAATACTACCCAGCCACTGAAATTTGTCCATTCCTACCAACACACATATCCTGCCACAGTGATTTGTGCACCTCTGCTCAGTCTCCTGGATGGAAGCACACAATGCTGACATTCGAATGCTCTTGGATCTTGCAGTACCTAAATCCACATTTACCTCAGATTTTTATTATTATGGTTCTGAAAAAGGTGGCAGTAGCAGCGATCAAAGCAATACACCAGACTGGTCTGACCTCAGCAACCTGATGTGGGCTGAGGGACTGGGATTCAAGACAGCCAGTAGCATCTCCTGCTTTCAAACGATGATGCCAACAGGATATGGCCCAGAAGAGCTGGATGGGGCAGCATCAACTATGCTTTGCCATGAGCTGCCACACCTACAGTGGTGACAGCAGCCATCAAGTCACCCTCAACAATCAAAGACAAACAAAAAGAAAAAACAGGTAGTCCATCAGAAACAAACACCCCACCAGCAGCTGGAATTACAAGCTAAAAAGACACAAAGAATGTTAAGTGTCTATGATTATTTTGTCAAACTACTAATTTTATTTTGGGGCAATCAAATTTGTTCAGTTGCTTGTGAAGTATTTGGGAAACATTTATATTCCACAGAAACCAAGCAAATCAACAATTCACTGTATCCATTATCTTTTCTCATAAGCTTGACTAAGTTATCAACTTCAGCTTAAACAGACCAAGAACTCACACACTCCACTCCCCTTCAACATCCTTCTAAAAGATAAGTGATAAATCATTCTAGCCTCAAAAAATTTCCTGCCTACATGTCCATTTTCATTTATGAAAGATAAAGAACCTTAAATGTTCATTATAAAACGAAAGATTAATATCCCACACTGCACCTTCAGAAAATAAATTAAAGCTCTGCTAAATAACAAGGTCATCAAGATTAAGCTAAACTTAATCTCAAAATTAATCTTAAAATCCCAAAAATTAACCTAAACTTAATAAAGGTTTGATCATGATTTACACATCATCTTTCGTGGTGGGTGAACCACGGGCTGGACACCATGTGCCCACCAAAGCCACTCTATCAATCTCCTCCTTAGGGGAGAGAAAAATATTATGAGTGAGCTGTGGGTCACTGTACTGACAGTCACTCACCACTTACCATTGTGAGCAAACCAGACTCAATTTATGACCAATCAAATCAAATCAAAGTAGAGTAATGAAAAGTAATATCAAATCTTAAAAAACCTTTTGTCACACAGAAACCTTTTGCTCTTAAATCTGTTATCCCAGAGGCACTACCACTGTTGCTGACAGGCTCAGCCTTGGCCAGCAGCCGGTCTGTCTTGGAGCTGTCTGGCAATGGCTCTATGGACACAGGGGAAGCTTCTGGCAGTTCTCCACAGAAGCCACCCCTGTAACACTCCAGCCACCCAAACCTTGCCAATATACAAACCCAATATACCACAAAAATGGATTTAAATACGCATAAATTTAAAGACAAAATACATATTTTTAAAATCTTAGCATGATAATTCCTTAGCAGCTACATGTGGTACTGACATTGCCCTGTGATTTTGATATATCTTACCTCCTTTTAAAACAACCCAGGAAAGAAGAGCTAAACAGATCTTTTCTCACCACGTTAAAATATAGATAAGCTTAAGACTAGAAGAAGCACATGTCAATAACTCTCATTGATAAACGGATGCCCAGTACAACTTTACTGTGGCCTCCCAGCTCATCAGTTCAAGACAGAAAGGAAAACTGATTCTGAAATTGAATTGCTGATCTTTATCTAACTTCCAATGTTCTCACAGCACTTCCTAGAGATTATGTCACCTCTACTATATGGAATAGAAACAGTCAGTTGCACAACAATATTAAATTAAATTTAAGGTACTCATAACATTTATTAATGAATAGCATTATAGGGATGGTGCACTGGAGAGCTGTTGACTTCTAGATGAAAGCACAAATAGCACATAAAAATTCTGTGTACCAGTTTTAATATTTAGATTTCAGGTGTGTTCTTCATTAGTTAGTTCTATAACACATCAGCATTGCAAACCATTTTTTTCAGCCACAGAATGGAAGGTATAGGACAGTTGAAAGCATACAACTTCACAGTTTAGTTCTGAGGTCTGTTTTTGCATCTGACTACTTCTGGTGTTATGCAAAATGCAAAACACACTAGTAACATCTTAAAGTTCATGCTTCTCCATTTTAAGGAGCTGGTTGTAAATCCAGAAACTCATCCACTAGGAACAAACAGATCACCAATACAGGAGGAAAAAAAAATAAACCACTGACATGAGAGAAGAATTGTACTAGAGGCACACAACAAACTTGAGTCAGCAAAACTTCTCATGTACACAGGACTCAGTTATCAATGGTTTCTTTTGGGACTTCCATGTATGAAGGTGTCGCATCAGGGATGAAATACTCTTTCCTCATTCAACTCAAATGACTAGTTATAACAATCTGCTCCTTTTATTCAAGAGCATGCTTTTATATTTCTCCATCACCTGCTGTAAAAGCATAATGACTAGCTCTAAATCTATCCAAGTAGACAGCTCCACGGCAAGAACCCAGTACAAAACTATGTTTATCCGGGATGTCGGGTAAAAGTCCTGTGAAAAATTTTTTTCCTTGTCACATTGATTGGTGAATTCAAATGTTGAAGAGTATGAAGGTGCTATAGCAGGTCTCTTCAGTCACATATAAACAGGTACAAATTTTGCTTTTAAAAATTGCCCACCTTCCACATCAATTTACCTGTTTATATTACAGTACACCTTGAAGCACAAGATATTTTCATCTACTAAAGACACTACATTATTTCTGTTATGAGCATTTTAAGACAATCTGACTGCAGAGCATTCAGTCATCTATTAAGACTATACTAAGAATTCATGTTAACACAGTTTGAGAATAAATATTAATGGCTTATGTTAAAATTCTTATGTTAAGTACTACCTACAGAAATGTAATGCTGAAACAACCTTAATTAAGCTATGGCATCTAAAAAGGCAGAAGATCAGAGGCACTATTTAATGTTAGAAAAATAACCACGAAGAGAGCTGCACTAAAGGAAAACTACAGATTCTCCTTCCCTACAGGGAGAAGTCATACTAAATCCTAAGAATATTTGTCTTCTTTGCAGTGGTATCTTATTTTGTAGTACTAGAATTCATTACACAAAACACATATGATTTCAGGTAATAGCAGTAAAACCCAAGCAAACTAAATTACCTACAAATATGTTTTAAAATTTTTCTAGCCTTGTTCTTACTGTAAGTTTTGATCACCTTTAATCACCCTCACCTTAGTAACTTGAACATGGAACTCCAAGTCTCATCCAATAGCCCCAAAGGAGTGTAAACACCAATAGCAAAATAGGAAAATATGGCAAATTATTCCTAAATTAATGTTATTATATTTTATATTTTAGTTGTAGGGCTTCTGTTGGTACTGTTAGAGCAGTCAAATAATCTAAACATCCCTATAAATAGAAATTTTCCTGAAGAGGAAGTGGACAAAACCCTTCCTAAATTACTACATGCTATAAACCACCTTGAAATTAAAATCAATCCCATCCCCCAAAAGTCACTAAGTAGTGCCATAACCAAGGAGAAGCGTAGGAGGAAAAAATGCTAAATGGTTCACAATCAAGTCTGATCTATTGTGGTAGTTTGAGGGGGGGTCTAGCTATTTGGGTGTGGTAGGGGCCAAAAGATGGCTCCTGTAAAGAGCTGCCAGAAGTTTCCCCAGCTGTCCAGCCACGGCCTATCTCTGATGGACGGGCTGTTAGCCACCGCTGGGCCAATTAGGAAGGAAGGTAATGCCTCTGTGACAACATATTTAAGAAGCAAACTGGGGAGTAGGCATGGGTGCACCATGTAGTTATAGCAATGTAGTCATGTAGTTTTAGATAGGCAGGGAAACAAGGAGTACAGCATGTAGAAATGAAGACCAGCAAAGCTGGCCAAGAAAAGGAAGGAGGGAGGAGGAGGTCCTTTAATCCTGGGAGCTGAAACATCTCTGCAACCTGTGGTAAGGGACTGTACCAAATGCAGTGTTTTCCTGTACCCTGAGGGTCCATGATGGAGCCGAGATCCACCCCACTACAGGGCAGGAGGGGGTGAATTTCTACAGAAGGGACTTTGGTAGGGTGAGGAATTGACACAGATAATGAGGCTTTTACTCCTGGGGACTGAAGGAGTCAATTAAGTTAAAGAAGCTGTGTGTCACCCTTACCCTAAGTTTGGATCAGCCTGGCCTTGGAAGGAAAAAAAGTGGCGGCAGAACCAGGCGGGCTGTCAGCCAAAAGGGAAAACATAACTTCTGCAAAAATTACCACAGCCTTTGTGAAAAGGAAAGAATTGCCTTTCCTCCAGGCATTCTGCCAAGAAGAGGAAACATCTGAGGAAAGAACTGACTAAGAAAAACCCAGTCCTCCTTACTTTCTGAGGGCAGGAGGAGGGTTGTGGGGCTGTTGCTGGTGCGGGGAAGAGGAAAGAGAAAGAGTGTTTAAAAAGATGGGTTTTGCTTGCTCCTTTAACTCTGTAATAAATTCACTTTATCACTCATAAGTTTTAAGCCTGTTTTAGCCTGTTTCGTAATTAGGGAGTTTTCTCTCTCAGTGTTCCTATCTCAGCTATCTAATTTGTTATCTCAGTAACAAATTCCTTCCCCTGTCCATCTGTAAAGGGGTGAGGAGCGGCCTTTCGTGGGGCCTTGGCCTTTGGCGAGAGCTAAACCATGACACCTATGCATATTTTTTTCATTTTCTGTCTTCCATATTCCTTATAAATAAAACGCATCAGCTTATTTTAGAAGGGAAAAATGGGAACTTCACAATTGTTAGGTACAAGTTATCAAGAATGCAAGAAGCCTCGGATGGATATCCTTTCCTGTACTCTTCAGGGTAAGATATCACTATTAATCCCTGCATTTAGCCTAACCACAAATTTTGGAAGAGCATGTAGATTCACAATTAGATGTGGTTTACCTGGTTATGTCATTTATTAGGTTTCTTCTGTTAAATTAGCCTCTCTCTCTATACCCAGCCTGGAAAAGGCTTCTACACCTGCAATTTAAAAAAGCTTCATACTCACTGCCAAGAGGAAATTTTTCCACCCTTTACCAGCAGTGAACAGCATGAAATAGGAGAGATGAAGGGGAGAAAAGATCAGTCTCTGTTACACTATGTGTCCTTCAGTTTCCAAACTAAGCAAAACATAATCTAAACAAAAGTGTCTTTAAATTTCCTCTTGTTCTCTAGGGAAAGGAGATCTTCTGTTCTTAACTGGAGAGCTGACAACAGGTAGCTGTGAAAAGTCACAGTTGCTTAACGTCTTTTTCATCCTTCCTTGGCATGGGCAAGGCAGCAGAGAGCAAACACCCCTACACATGCAGATCACTTTATATAACTGAAGCTACCAAGACATTTTCCATTTCAGTGCACAAGATATTTCTGAAACTATGAGAAGAATCAACAGTTTCATGAAATGATGAACAGATTTTCATCAATATACAAGTTGTAACATCCACAGAACACCAAAGCTATTTCATATTTCAGCTTATAGTCTGCAAGTTTCAGTGCTCCTCCTGTGCGCTGAGCAAGCTTCTGACAAATTGCACTGGTGACAAGGAGTTATACCATTTGAATATACAAAAATGGGGGACTGAGTGGTGGATGGATTCATGTACTTGAAATTAACAAATGTATTCATAACCATACCAATAGTAACTCAAATGTCCTCAAGCAAGTTCTGTGACTCGGAGAACACAACAGAGAACTCCAAAAATAAATTAATCACTTTGATTATTTTTTATAGATATGTGGTCTTACAATTCTGCTTCTGGAAACAACCCCTTTTCCAAGAGACTCCTAGCAAAATCTTATGTAGATACCACAGTCTCTGGCATTTCTCTTAAACATTCTCACAATATGCTGTTAAAAGGTAAAGTATGAGAAGAAGATTAAACTCAGTAGGAATGTTGAATGAAGACAGCCCTATAAACAGTACATTAAATCACACTTTCTATGGATTGAGTGCTAGGTTATTTTGTAACCTACTCTCCAAGGGAAAAAGAAATGAAACAAGGACATGGAAGAAGTTTGGAGCTCAACTCAATCTCTATCTCTACTAATCATCTCACCAACTCAACCACAAAAGCAGACCCAACAACTACACATCAACGAATAACCAGAGTTGGAAGGGACTCACAAGGATCATCAAGCCCAACTCCTGGCCCTGCACCGCACCATCCCCAAGAGTCACACCTTGTGCCTGAGAGCATTGTCCAAATGCTACTTCAATTCTTTCTGGCTGGTGTTGTGACCACTTCCAGGGGCAGTCTGTTCCAGTACCTGACCACCCTCTGGGTGAAGAACCTTTTCCTGATATCCAACCTAAACCTCCCTTGACACAACTCCAGGCCATTCCCTCAGGTCCTGTCACTGGACACCAGAGAAAAGAGATCAGTGCCCCTTCTTTGCCCCTCACAAGGAAGTTGTAACTGCAATGAGGTTGTGGCGGTGTATGTGGCAAAGGCCACAACCCCACAGGCTCCAGACTGGTGGATTCAGCCTGAGGTTGCCACTGTCTGAGTCACACTCCCTGGTCAGGGTGAGCTTTCTGGCTCACCCCCAGCATCCCTTGCAACTTCGTTTTCATGTTTCAGTTCATTGGTTAGACATAGTATTACCTAATGTTCTCTATAAGGTTAAGTTCTAGAAACTTCGTTGCTGTTCAGTTCTCGATTGGTTACATGTAAATCCTTGTGCCCCAATTGGTTACTTTCCCCTGCTTGTATCCCTATAAATCGCCTGCTGTCCCCCTGCATTTGTCTCTGGTCCCTGAAGCCTCCAGCTCTTCCCAATCCTTGCACCGCCTCTCCTGGACCCTCTCCTGCCTTTCCTGCTGCTTTTCCCCGGGAAATAAAAGAGCTTGAAATCACACCAGGGCCCTTCTCTCTGGCCTTTGTTCTCGCCTGCGCCCACAACATCGGCCTGGGGCTCTCTGTCACCCAGAGGAGCCAGCACTAAAAGAGCTGCCAGAGGACACCCTGTGTTTTGGGGAAACTGCAAATGGCAGCCTCCAGGAAACCAGGGTCACTCCCAGACTAACACTGAGTGAGGTCTCCCCTCAGCCTCCTCTTCTCCAGGCTGAACAGACCAAGTGACCTCACGCCTCATATGGCTTTCCCTCAAGGCCCTTCACCCTCTTTGTTGCCCTCCTTTGGACACTAATAGCTTCATATCTTCCTTATATTGTGGCACCCAAACCTGCACAC